>KK119986.1:330247-458474 GCA_000611955.2 Stegodyphus mimosarum
TGCATGTACGAAATTACACATATATACATACACACATATACACACAAGGCAGATACACCATAGGTATAAAAAATAAAGGAAACCTCAAAACTCTTCTTAATTCATCAAAACCTGACACCTAACTTTTCGTGGCTTGCAATCCACACTTTGAAAACTATTGCTTTGTGGCGTAAAGAATTCCTTATGCTATTTAGCGTAAAGAATATAATGAAATGACACAGAGTTGCTATACATTCTTGAAATTTCTCTTGCCTGCCATTAGTAGCACACAAAGTTGCGATAAAATGTACAAAATACATCTTTAAAGAAGAACCTGGTCGTATTTTTAGGTACCTATAAGTCATGGAAGAATATTTATGCTAAAAGCTCTATTAACTGAATTATTCAAATTTCTTCTTCGTAAATTATTAATGTTTAGTCCCCCGTACTTATCAACCAGAATTATTTTTTATTAATCCCATTTACAGCGGGATTTTACTGGGATTAAGTTTCATTGTTCAGACCATCAGTTTTGGACCTTGATTTCAGCAAACTGTCACTTGTTCATCAAAGCATGACGAGACGTGACAGGTAAATATGAGATTTACAAGGAAAAGAAGAAAGTGTTTCTCCTCTTTGAATTCATGGTCACTTAAACCAACTTTGCTCCACGACAGCGAAAGTAAAGAAAAGATATGTATATTTTAATGTTTCATCTTGCTTCTTTATGTAGGTCATGAGGAAATCTTCCACCTTTCCTTATTGTCATATAAGACAACATCTTTTGATGGAATTTTTCAAATGAATATTATTTAGTTCATTCATATATTTTATTTATTTCCTTTTCTTTACATAGTTCAATGCCAATATTTGGTTCAAAATATTGATTAAAGTGTGATATAATTATGTCTAACATATTCTCTCATGATTGATTTGTGGCAATGAGCTAGACAGACAATAAACATCGAAGCAGGAAAAAGCACCGGGAGGTAGAAAAGGCGAGAAAAACAACATGACCTTGGATGAAACAGTCTAACCTTTTACACAACGTGATGAATACTTAGCTAATAATCTGCACAAGAAACAGGTTTAAAATAATTTTGTCTAGCACTCGCACTAATGTTATGAAAGTGAAATGGTGTTTGTGTTTCTTACTCATTAATACAAATATCAGTCCACGAATGGACTTGAAATTTTGCATGTATGTGGGCAATGCATCGACTCGGGAGAAAAGCCATCAAGAACTGCAAAATGAATCCTCTTCTAAATTCGAAGAACTTTTTTTATACCAATGGCGGGCCCTCAGCTGACTTCGGCTTGCTGCTACTAAGGCCAAAAGTAGTAGTCACTTTATTAAGGAGGCACTTAATAAGCGGGCCACCTTTGCCTCCTATGAAAGGATAGACATTGACAACCATAACTTCTCCAGAGTTCGAACCCGGGGCCTTTGGTATCGCAATCAGCTTCCCTAACCACTATACCCTGTGGGCGGCAATTCGAAGAACTGTATAGCCAGTGTTGATTTTTAGGCTAAATACCGACATTGATTTTTAAGTTAATATTCCTCTTTTAACTAGGTGTAAGGCTCACACAATGAAATGAAATAATATGATATTTCTGTGGATGCAAATGTAGTCAGTTTAAACATCAAGTTATTGATGCCACAAGTTTAGATGAAACAAGTTCTCATTCTCAGTTTGCTTACATTGTCGAAATTATGAATTTATGAGAATGCAACATATTTCAGAGAGCTTCAGAACTTTACTCTTATTATGATTATTAGAATTTGATTATTTTCGGCAGTATTTACAACACTAATATTAATTAATTAACTTTTTATCAACAGTCCGAAAATATCGTATGGAGCATACATTAGCTTTTCAATATGGAGGGAAAAAATCAATGGAATATTTGAAAATCGTTTCCTTGTAAAGACATTCGGTTTACCAGAGCATGAAACTCGAAAAATTAGCTATACATTAGCCGCCAGCTGGCTGGATGTATTACCAGTGTCATTTAGAACGCATCCCATTGGGAAATGCAATAATTTCTTATATTTAACTCCACTTAATAGGTGACTGGATAATTATTATTCTCAGTTTTTTAATTCAGGCACTACTGTAGAGACATTAGACTCGCCGCTGTAGTAAATACGAAAATTCAAGTAGTTTATCGGCACCGAATTTCAAACCACTGGCCTCCCAGTGTAACTAGTTTGTCGGCACCGAATTTTAAACCACTGGCCACTCAGTGTTACTACTTACACCCCAACAGCCTCACTATCTGAGAGTCATTTTGTTTTCGTTGGAAAACACCTGTCAGGACCAAGCCGAATAATACAGTTATATAACAGCTTTATATTTTACATTTGCATATCTAAGGAAATATATTTTGACTTTGCAAGTGTTTACATTTTAGACTTCAGGTTTTATTTGTCCCATTGCGCAACGTTATCGTACATTGCCAGAGCAGATATTATCCGTGTGACCTGGCAAATATTGCCTTTTCTCTATAAGGTATTTTCTGCCTCCTTACCGCATACCTTCGTGGTGTAATTGCAAGCATACTGGAGCGTACATTTTTCCCGTCTCCTCCTTCAACAAAGCCTAATGACTCTAATAGTGGCGCCCGAACTAAAAGGTGGTGGACGATAATTCATCACAACCAGGATTTGGCTATTGGAGCCTCTAATCTCCCTTTGCCGTTAAAAGAGGAGTATGTAAGGAATTTTCTCCCTGCTTTCCGCATGCCTTCGCTGTATAATTGGAAGCAGAGTCGAGGCGTATGCCAGAGGTCCAGGGTTTCTGAGATCTTAAATTTTATTTAAAGCTGTACTGTGAGGTATTTAAAAATAATGCAAGTAATTTTTAAAAATTTATTACTTCTTTTACTTTTTAATATAATGTCTCAATTGGCGATATATCCAACTGATATGATTTATAGTGCATCTAACAGATTAAGTGTTTTAAAAACTGTCATTACTGTAACTAATAATGCATAAGAAGCGTTTGAATAAAATTGCGCTGTATTTAGTTGATGATGTTTAGGTATTTATAATGAGGTGGCTTTATTAGCCACCTTATTAAAAAGAAATATTTTTGTTATTTTCCTTTGTACATACCTTGTCTAAAGCTCAATATTTTTTTAATGTTAAATAGTAAGATCTTTGAAAAATGTAATCATTTGTGCACCTCATACCAGCAAAGTTTAAAGTTTCGTACTGTGTTTAACCTGATTTCAGGAAATGAATGTGTAAAAAGTTACTCATTCCTAACACATAAAAGTGTATTATAGACACAAGTAAAAACACAGAAGTCGGTCATACATAATGCTATTTATATTCAAACTTTTTGCGCCTTTTATTCGCATGCTTTTTAAAACAAGAGTTTAAATAAATATGGTTTTCCTAGCTTCCAAGAATTTCAGCCCCAACAGTGTCAGAGTGGTTAAGGTAGCTCCATAGTTGGTTTTTGTGTTCCCTCCGTGTTAATGTGCATACGAGCAAGTTTTTCATAACAAAGACAACCCTCCAGTTAGATAAATAACTCTTTGTGTTTTGCAATATGGGAATAACCAAAGATCTAAGAACTACAACTTTCATCGACTAATATCTGCCTTTGATGATGTGTTATTTGAACCAAGAATCCAATAAGTGACTAATTTTTAAACAAAAACAGGAGTTTATTTTATATCACACTTGAGTTGAATGAGATTTCACGCTTGAATATCACACTTGAGAGAATTTATAGAAGCTCGTAATTACGCAGCAATACAAATAAAATTCAAGTTGCTATTTGCAAATATCAGTCATATAAATTTAAGCACTCGTATTTTAGATCATTAGAACACCACTTTATTTTGGGTTGTAATTCTAAACCAAATTAGTTTATCTTAGTAAATTTGCCTGTTAGTCGTTTTCCTACTGTGTGAAAAAGGAGGTTAGAAATTAATTTGAACATTAGAAATGTGATTAATTCATAAAAAAAATAATCATAAAAATAACATGCACGAAAAGTAGAAAGATGCAGCTGTTTGTCATCATATTGCAAAATATCGTTTACAGTTTTAAATAATGAAACGCTTATCGTATTATCCTGAACATCAAGTATGAATTTGGAAAGCTTACGATAACAAAAAAGTGCATCGAAATTTCTTTGGATACAGTAGAACAGAAAACTATTTCAGAAATAAATGAAGTTCTGGGTGCAATTATTAGGTAAATCTTGTTGCTCTACCTGACGTCTTAAATGGTGTTTGTATCAAGCCAAATCTAACGAGTTTTTTTTTTCACTTTCTTCTTTTTGGAATTCATTATCTTCTATAAATCAATCCTGTTCAAGTTGTGGGATTTTGCTTATTTAATTCAGTGTTAAATCCTTGAACCCCACAAACACTAAGAAGCGAATAATCGCTTCAGTATGTTAACAGAGACGCAAGACTTAAGAAGAATTAACTACTCTTTATTTCTCAGAATAAATATGATACAATCAACTCCTAACTCGGAGTGTACAGCAAAGCCACCACTTGGGCTTGAATTTAAATTAATATAAAATTAAACTTAACTAAGCTTAACTAAATCTAACTAAAAGATATAGCCAAAGCTATCAAGATTCTAAGTAGTTGGCCCCTATATCTTAATTAAGTCGGCGAAGCCAAACTAGGGCCTAAAGTACGGCCGAGCGTAGCAATAGCTTAGAGAGACTTATCCAAAAGGCAAGAGCGTGCTAATCAGGAACTCAGGCTCTCTCTCGAAGTCGGTGAAACATCGACTTAAATACTACTCTTTACTCATTTTCATTAACTGCGTTTTTAAAATTACATTCTGGTAGGAAATTGTAAACTGAAACTAGAAAGATAGGTAAGACGCATAGACTTCAGATAACTGTTAATAAAATTAGGATAAACCTTACAAAGTATCTTCTAGATACTCTTATTTTCTTGATACTCTTATTTAAATTCTTCATATTTTAGAGTGCACGTTTTACGAGAAAGTTTAGACAACGTAAAGAAATTTACCACTATTAAACAGAAACTTAAACAAGTAAATGTTGCAATATGAATTTATATTCCAACTGCTTACTTCGAAAAAGAAAAATTATCCCTATACGTACTCTTTTCAACTTCCATTCGTTTGTGAGAGTATTTAAATAAGCAGCAGATGCCTCATGCACATATTCTTCAAGTTCTTTACTTTGACTGGCTCTAGCTTCAGCTTCCTGCATTTATTAAATGTATTCATTTAAAATTATATAAGAGTTTTCTACTTTTTTGTCACTGAAATGTAATGAATGCATTAGAATAACTAGCAATGTTTTATAGGAAACCAAAAACAAAAGTAGAACAGCTCGAAATATTTCATTTCATTTCTGCCTCTGTTTATATCGAACATTTTAGTTTTCATAGTAAATAGGAAATGAAGAAAATGACATAAATACGATCAAGGCAAATCAAGATAATTTTTGTCTGTTTCTTTAATATACCTATTCAATAATATATATTGAAATTCCTGTAATGAATGAAATAGGTACTTTTATATCGAGTTCAATTCAGGATATTAAATTACAGAATTCTTTTTCAGCTTTAATCCTTTCTTGTGCTCAAGCAGGATTACTTATTAAATAATTCTTTTGTAAGCACGGAAGATAATTAAACAGCAGTGAATAAGAATAGGGCCGCTAAGAAATATACATTTTAAAAAATGAGCTATTAAAATGCCGCCAAATTGAATAACAATACAAATATTAATATAATTCGTACATACCTTATTGTTAATATAACGCTGATTTTTGTTGTTTGACTTCTAAATTAATATACCTTAGTGTGGTCAGACAACATAAATACGATCAAATATTTTCGTAATTAACAGCTTCGTACTTTATAATACCAAGGTATCATACTTTACAGAACTCTAGGATGGATTAGTATTCTAACCTACTTCTGTGCTGGACTAAATGATTATTTACTATTGATCCCCAGACAGAAACTTCACTTTTACATCGGAAACGATGCTGCATGATTCTGGTAGACTTATTCGGCGAAGAGCCGTAGACGTTCTCTAAGATGATATGAAGTCAATACAGAATCAGTCAAGAGCGAGTAAAGCATTAAATATAGTTTTCACAGTTGATATCAAATGACAATCGCCTACATTGTACCAGATGAGAATGGCTTCAAATAAAGCTGTAGGCGGCATCATATGACATTACTAAAAGACCTTGGAAAAGGAAGAGGCAAAAAAATATGGGAAAATACACGCCATTACCTCGCTTCTTAGAAAATTGTTTAAAAGTCATGAGATATTAGTTCAAAAGGTAATTTCTGAAGAGGTTGGTGACGTAGAATCCCAATTCACAATTCTTCTCTTTCTAATAGTACTCCTATTGTCCAATAATAAAGGCATTCACTTCTCTTGCATTTGGCAGAACTGTCTTCGTGAGCTGATTGAAGGAGTCAAGGATTACTGTTCAACTGAAGAAATTGATTACATTCGAGAGATCATCAAAAATAATCCATCTTCTTCATACTGTTCTTCAAGTCTTCGTTGGCTCTTTTGTTAAAATTTACATATTCATAAAATTTGTTAACGTATACTGATCCTCGAATGTTTATAGGAGATATATGGGCGTATATTTTACACCCTTTTTAATTTGTGGTATGCCTTTTGCTGCAGTCGGCACACATAGGTTCGGAATTTTAACCTTTGGGGCAATCTCTGAATTCATAATCCCCGACCACATAACGAAGCGAAGGGGAATGTCTACGAAAGTTCTGAGCATGGTGAAGTCTTTGACATTTGAAACATTGCGTCGAGCCTTGTACGTGAAGTGAAATAACTACCTTAAATTAAATGTCTGTCTAGATTACTTAGTCTTGCTGAACATAGCAAGAAATACAATAATAATGGCAACGTAGTAAGTTCCTTTATGTCTAGTTACTTTGTGAATACAGCTCTATGAAAAACTAAAAGGGTGTAATCAAGAAAAATAAACCGCATAAATACTGAACATAGGAAACGATTTCTAAACTGGTAGTCTAAAACCGAACTCCTACGACATAAATCTCCGTCCAGGAAATTATTATTTTTTCTCCAATTATAAACATGAATTTTCCTCATTTTAATTTCCTCTCTAATTACTAGATCACGATGGACAAAACCTTTGGTATTGGCTATGTTTCTGAGCTCAGTGGCTCCATATGAAAGCATCTGAAGAAGATAAACATATAAAAAATATGCACATTTCGTGAGTTTAAGCTAATTGCTTCTAGGTAAGAAGATTTCAGCCCGTAATAATGTGTAATGTACATTACTACAGACGAATCTGTCATTAAATTCTGCGCAAAAGAGGTAAATGAATTGGTTCGCAAAGGTTCTCTAAATTTCCTCCACTCTTTTAAGATTTTATAAAATTTTTTGGGTTAGAAAATGTATGTTTAAATAATGTACTGTTTGAGAATTCCTTTTTTTTTTTCTTTTTTCAAAACGTTCTATTTGTCAATTGATTCTCCACACTTTTCCTTAATAAAGTAAGAATTAAAGTAAGACATGGTCCTTCGTGAAATTGAGTTTGGATTCATAAAAATTAATTCTTCTCTCTCTATGAAAAACTAAATTAACTTATAATAAACTAAATTAATTTATAATAAACTAAATCAATTAACAAATTTAAATTATTTTTTTTTATTTTTTCAATTATTGTAGACATACTTTTTGAGTATAGAAAATAATCATTTTAAGGTATTTTTAAACTTCAAAAATCAATTTCGCAAAAAATTGCGAAACCTAATCCATAAACGATCTTTCTATCTAAGAGGTAAAACTCAAACCGTACGACACCCATACGATAGAAACTGATCGAACTATTTAATTTTAAATTTTGAGATTATGTTTAGTGTAACTTCAAAATTACGCACACTTGAGATCACGCACAAATTGAAAATAAAAATGCTTGCCATCGTACGTAAGTAAAAATGAAATATCAGTTTAGAAAAAAGGATTTCTGATGATTCTGATGATTACGTGATGAACACTGCTGTTCAATCTATCGTTAAATATACTGATTGATATCATGTTTTCATCCAAAAAAAGAAATTTTATTCACCGAATCGTATAGAATTCGTATTTTAGAAAACAACGGCAGACTTCGGTATTGGTACAGGTTGGTTTAACCTGTAATATTATTTACATTAATTAAAAATAAAACATGTTTCTAGTTTAATGAATATTTTTGTACGATTAGTACTACATCGTTCTAGAGTAAAAAATCTTTATGATAATATTAATAATGTATTTTTGGAGTCAAAACTTATAAATTACTTAGGCGAAAATTATTTCGTTATACTAAATGCAACAAAATTATAAATTAAAAAATGTTACACAATAGTAAAACACAAATGAATAGTACTCAAAGACATTTAAAAGGACAAATCAACCAAGAATTATTTTGGTTTATTTTTAACCGACTACTCAAAGCAAGTTGAAAATAACGCCAAAAATGTCAAATTTTGAAATTAAATAGGTCGGTAAATTTTTGTCGTATGTGAGCCGAATGTTTTCTGGTTTATCATTTTTTTATCTTATGTAATTAGTATTCGCTTTTATGAAATATATTTATAAGAACTAGGGCCTGTAAGAACAGATTTCGTAATTTTGACTAATTTTTTTTTTCATTTAAAAATGTCACAATGTCATTTACTCAAGTCATTTAAAGCATTTTTATGATTAGAGGCACGAGGTTACTACTAAAAGTTGCGAAAATAAAGGGCGCACAAGGTCGTCTGTGGACAAAATGTGTGTATGCGTGTACATATATACAGGGCGAGTCAGAAAAATTTATACACACTTTGAACTGTCATAGAAAATTTATTTTCCGACTTAAAAGATTAAATTTCTGGGAAAAGTAAGGCTATGGTCCAGTATGAAAAAAAGTATACTTTCTGATTAAACTGAAGGTTTCCAAATAGTGTTTAAATAAATTGTTTAAAGTTCTGATGGGCTTGAGCATCGACATTTCTGAGTACGAGTCACGACGGATAACTTACTTCGCACCAAAGGGCCCAATGCGTATTTTGCGTCCACCGCTTGAATCTCATCCCAAAGTGTGTCAAGGTTACGCGGTTTACGACAATACACCTCATCTTTCACTGGTGCCCCATAAGAAAATCGAGCAGTGTAAGGTCTGGAAAGCGCGCAGGAAATTCGATTGGTTCCTTGTGTGGTTCAATGGCCGGTACATTTTGTTCCAGATATGTTCACACACCCTTATGATAGTGCGGAGGAGTGCCACCTTGTTGGTAATAAAACTTGGCATTACCGTACATTGCAGAATGGCAGAGAAAATAGAATCAGCAAGCATTATTAGGTATTTTTCTCCAATTACAGTACCTTCAAAACAAAAAGGCTCAATGAGTACCTTAGGAGACAAACCACACCACACATTCACACCACTCCAATTCACAGCCTTTTCAACAGTAATGTGGGGATCAACTCTGTACACACAATTATGCCTTTTGAGAGCTCCATTAAGTTTAAATTGTGCCGTATTCGACCAAATAATGCTACCCATAAATCCCGGTTCACATGTACACATTTTTGAACCCATTCACAAAATTGTACCCGACACCGCTCGATTTTTTTATGGAGCGTAATAAAAGATGAGGTGCACTTTCTCAACCACGTAACCTTGACACGCTCTGGGATGAGATTCAAGCGGTATGCTCAGAAATCCCACTGCACACCTGGCTGGACACAGGATGGTATCAGTCTTGATTCGTACTCAGAAATGTAGAAGGATACCATTTTGAACATTTACTTTAAACACCATTTGTAACAGGATTATATTTAAAAGTAATCGATATATCTATCTATATATATATATATATATATTGAAGTTCTTTTCCTCTACCTGAAGAAGAACAGCCATATGAACCAAATTATCGCTTTTGTATTTGATTCCCCCACAGAAAAACAAAGAATTCTCTTCATCAACAATATAATTGTTTCAATGAAACATAGTTATCAGGACTGAGTATTCGGTGCGTGTTCTTTGCAGACATTGTGAAATATTTACCAGGGTGTTTCTTCTCAAGTTTTCAGTCCTGAACTGGAACAGGGAGCGGAAGGTACGCTATGTTCTGATGTAACTGCTGGGCTGGTGAATAACTGCACGTGAAGGGATTTGAAATCCTCTTTTATTCAATCACTATTAAATACAAACCTCCCAATTCGGGAGAGATACAGAACGTAACAGACCACACTTTGGTCGAACTTAACAATCAAATAAATTTAAATAAATTAAAATAGAACTTAAATTAAACTTTGCTTCGCAGAGCAATTCGCGGAAGTTGGCCTCTATCTAAAAGGGTGCGTAGCAAGATATACTAAATACTACCGCACTTTAATTTATTTTACAATGCAATCACGTAGTAAGCACTATGGCTTATAAATTTAAACTGCTAGCTGGTCAGGCGAACGTTGAGCAGCGTGACCGTGATCTGAGGCAAAGCTCTCACACACCGAGAGGTTTCTACCTCTGGCTTAAATAGTGCTTGGCTGAACTTCAAAAATTAGCATAAGCTAAAAACGCGCGCTTCTTCTGACAGGAAGTTGAAGCAGAGAGGAGATAGAAAAGATTTAAATTAAAATAAACTTGGTTAGTTTAACTAAAACCTTACAAACTTCCCGCCAGAATTGCGATAGTTAAACTACTTTGGTCCAAACGGACCATGTTGAAAACTAGCAATTCTAAATAGTCGAAAATTTCACTGTTCTAAACTTAGGCCAACTCTTACAAGGCAATATATGTTTGTGTAAAATACAGACGAAATTTTCTGGAACAACAATCTTCAACATTTTTTTTTTCAAGTCTTATTCTTCAAACAGTCTTACTCCTTCCAGCAAAATCTGGAAGGAAAACAACTTTAGTATGACATAATAACAGAATAATTCTAAGTGGTACAAATCCTTATTTTTTTTTTTCTGTGTAATTTTGCACACACACATTATCATTCAAGCACAATTAAATTCTTCCCCCGTATGCTCTCTCACCGGTGTTGGATGTAAAGCAAACCGCCATTGCGGGTTTTTATGTGTTCGGGGGTGTTCAACTCTTCCACCTACAATCGACTAACATTAGTTAGAACTTGACATACGAGACCTGAAAAAAACGCCCTATAACCAGCTAATCCTAAGGTTCTCACTAGCTTTATGTCTAACACTTTAAGTGTATTTGGTGGAGAGCCTAATTAACACTTGCATTCTAAAATAGTCAATCTTTAACTTTTCATGCATACAAATTCGCAGTTTGCACACAACATTCACATTAATATTGCACTTAACGTGCATTGCTAGCATAATATTATTTGTTACATTTCATAACACATTAACAATTTCATAGCAATCCTGAAATGCAAATAGAGGTTAAATTTCTAAGCTTACAGAAATATAGGTTAAATTTCTAAGCTTACAGCAAGTGCTTCCTATTCCTTTCTCAAGGTACTTTCTTGAAATATCAAATTACATTGAATTAATAGTCTACAGACTAAATCGTGTTTTTCAATTTTCCGAATTTTCATTCTAGACATTTTACAAGTCTTTAGACAAAGCGTCATACAAAATCATTTAGTTAACATATTCTTTTCAGCAATTCATTGCTTTTACAGAATTAATCTATTTACAAAACATTAAGTGATTTTAAATCTTTGAAAATTACAATTTCTTTTAACAAAACATTTTACTTTCCATATGAGGACTTATCGCTCACTTGGCGTAAAAGTCAACCTCGCTTGAGGTAAAATCAGCCCTGCAACTTGCAGTATACTCAAAAATTAACTAAACTTTTGAATACGAAATTGTACTTATCTTATTATGATCGTCCATCCTTTTCTTGGCCCAATCTTTAAAACTTGAGTAAGTTGTGGCCTGGTTCAGTTTCCTCGTTTTTCGTTGTTCTTTCGGAGCCTGCTCGTCTCTTTTTCTTTTGAAATTCCGTCGTTGTATCCTCGGCAATTTCCTTTGTAGAGGAGGTTGCTCCGCTGGACGTTTGGTGGACTGGGCCCTTCTCTCCTGGGCCCTTGCTCGTTGCTTGTCCTGGTTCCTGCTGTATTCGGGAAGTTGATTCTCAGGCTGCAATCGACGTTTCTTGCTTCTCAGGCACCTGTCCGATGATTCCACAGTTCTTTTGGATACATTGGGCTTCCCTTGCCCATTCTGCTTTCTTCTCTTGGTGCGCTCGTAATTCCGTTCGTAGATTTGTTCACCTGCATCGTGAGACTTTCTTTTGAAACCACCTTTTTGGTTCTTATTTCTTTGTTGGGGGGGAGCTTTCTTCTTCTGACATTTCGATGCCGTTGTAGCTGGTTCCTGCTGTTTTTGCTGACGTATATCTTCCTGGCTAGTCGATTGCCTCGGATCCTGAAACGAATCTTTAAATACAGCCATTTTGCTGCGATTATAGAACGGTTTTATTTGGTCCACATTCGCTTTGAGCGTTTGACCATCATTTCTTTTTAATATAACCACTGCCCCCGTAATTTGTTCAATTGTGAACGGGCCTTCAAAACGCGGAAAAAATTTCCCCACCTTTTCCTCTGGGGCATTTGACAAGTTGTGTTTAATCTTCAACACTTCATCTCCCACATTGTACTTGACCTCTCTTCTTTTTAGGTCATAGTACAATTTCTGTTTTCTTTGGGCCATTTCTATATTTTCCGTCGCTTCCCGTATTAACTTTTGTATATCACTCATTTTAAATTCTTCTGCCCTTTCCTGTACAAAGAACAGTTTATCTAGGGGGGTCAAGATCTTTCTTCCTAAGAAGAGTTCAGCGGGTGTTTTTTGTGTAGTATCGTGTTTGGCGGTCCTAAGTGCAAATGCAAATTCATTTATATGGCTATCCCAGGTAGAGTGATAGTTTTTCACATAACTACGAATTATTTTCACTACATTTCTATTCACCCGTTCCGCTATGTTTGACTGCGGACGATACGGGACCATCTTTAGATGACGTATGCCCAGTTTTGCACACATTTCCTCAAACATTTTACTAACAAACTGAGGACCATTGTCTGAAATAACTTTTAGGGGCGCCCCGTATTTTAAAATATACTTATTTAGAATTGAATCTACTACAATTTTTGCAGACGCGCGTTTTAACGGAATTAACTCTAACCATTTGCTAAAATGATCCACTATAACTAAAAGATATCGGCTTTTATTAACTTTACTTCGAGGGTAAGGTCCAAGTAAATCGATGCCTATTATTTGATTTGGGAATTCTGATTTAATACTATTTAGGAACCCGGCCGGGCGGAAATTAACATAATTATTTAATTGACATGTTGGGCACGACTGGACATACGCCCTAGTAAACTTTTGCAGTTCTGGAAAGAAAACTGCCTCGCGAACTCTCTGAACAGTTTTTCTTATACCTAAATGAGCCGAAATGGCACAATCATGCAACTCTTCTAATACATTCAACCTCATGCTAGCTGGGATAACCGGTCTATATTCATGATTCTCATTAGTAGCTTTCGTATAGAATAACAGTCCGTCAATTAATTCGTAATTTTCGGCCCTATTTCTTATCGGCACAATATCCGGATGATTGAAATTCTCAGGGTCGGCCAAATAATTGTATATATTTTTGAACTCCGGATCTTTTTTGAGTTCGGCTATTACTGTTTCACGAGAATCTAATACTTTGGATGTTAACATGGCTATCTTAATTACACTTCCATTTTCATCTAAGTTAATTCTGCTTAAAGCATCTGCCACAACATTTTCCTTTCCCGGCGTATGTTTAATTATTAGGTTATATTCCTGTAATTTGAGAGCCCACCTTATTAATCTGGGTGATAAATTTTTTCCAGAATAGAGTCTAGTGACCGCCGCGTGGTCGGTATATACAGTTACTGGAGAACTTCCAAAGAACACACGAAATTTCTGTACTGATGCTAACACTGCGAGAGTTTCTCTCTCTGTTGCGGAATAGTTTCTTTGGGTTTCATTTAATGTTCGGCTGAAAAAAGCCACGGGCTGACCATTTTGGGAAAGCACTGCACCAATCGCGAAATCTGAAGCGTCCGCTGAAATCTCTAATCCTTTATCCCCTTCTGGAAATTTTAAGACGGGAGCTTGAGTCAATGCGTCTTTCAATTTTTGAAACGCCAAGTTGGCTTCTGCTGACCACGAAAACCTAGCTTTTTTTCTTTTCAACTTTAGCAGTGGCTCAGCTATTTTTGCAAAGTCTTTAATGAAAGCCCGGTAATATGAACACATCCCGAGAAACGACGATAATTTCTTCGCTGTTTTAGGAACAGGATAATTTCTAATGGCTACTATTTTTGACTGATCCGTTTCGATTCCCTTTTGGGAAATTTTAAATCCTAAATAACGTAACTCTTTTGCGGCAAATTTACATTTAGACGCATTTATCTTTAAACCAGCTTCGTTTAACAATGAAAATACTTTTCTTAAATCTTGTAAGTGTTGTTCTAGAGTACTACTCGTAATTATAATATCGTCTAAATATATGAAAGTGCTTTTACCAAGGACTGGTCTTAAGACGATGTCCATACATCTTTGGAACGTTGCCGGCGCGCCGGATAATCCGAACGGCATTCTAAGAAATGCGTACGTACCAGATTTCGTTATGAACGCGGTTTTGTGTACGTCCTCGGGTTTTACCCCAATCTGAAAATAGCCACTCGTGAGATCTAATGTAGTCATGTATTTTGTAGACGAAATATTTCGAATAATTTCTTCAATTATCGGCAACGGATATACAGGATATTTTGTAACTGAATTTAACTTGCGATAATCTATAGCAAAACGCCACCGCTTCGGGTGCGTAATCGGGTAATCATTATTTTTCTTACACAGGACAACGGGGCTAGCATAACTGCTAGAAATTGGCGTGATGATTTTATTCTTTAACATCTCTTTAATATGATGTTCAATTATTTCTTCTTTTGTCCTATCATATCTATATGGCTTTTGCCTAACTGGCTGAGCGTCCCCCGTGTCAATGTCGTGGTTCACCACCTGCGTAAAGCCTGGTACATCACTAAATAAATTCGCAAAGTGACTTACCAGACCTTGGATTTTCTCTTTTTCCTCTGCTTGTAAATGTTCCAAGTCCAGCTGCGGGGGCTTATCATTCTTCGCTTCAATTGGCTTCATATTTAATGTTAGTTCTCCCCCCTTGAAATCAATTTTTGCTTCTGCCAAACTAAAAAAGTCCACACCTAGAATAATACAAGTCTGCAGGTTACGCACAATATAAAACAGGATTCTTACCTGTTCGTTGTTGATACGCACGAACAATGGTACTTTTCCTAAACAGCTACATTTTTCTCCTTGGGCCGCTATGACATCCGTGTCTCTTGCACTAAAAATTCTGTAACGTCGAAAGTGCTTCTTAAAGAATCTTTCCGATACGAAGCTGCTTTGGGCTCCTGTATCCAAGAGGGCTGTCGCCGGTATGTTGTTGATTAGAACTTCAATCTTCGGCAAACTCAAATTCTTAACGACCACGGTGTTTAAATTGATTTTGGAAGGGTTTTGCGCTGCTTCGGACTTCTTCACCTTCCTCGAAGAAATCCCTCTTAGTTTAAATTCTTTTTCTTCTGGTTGCCCTCGGAATCTTTGCTTGTTCTTCTATTAAATTCCCTTCGTTCGCCGCTCGCTTTAGGAGACACATCTTTCTTCGGCCATTGCTTCGCCTTATTCCCGTAACTTTGATTTTGCTTTTGCTGCGGTCTTGGCGAACTCCACTGACTTCTTCGCTCAAATTGGCGTCGTCGTTCGTTGTCGGCTGTTCTTCGGCTTTCAAATTGTACCGCGAGCTCAAATAATCTGTCTAATGTTGTTGGATTTCTTAGTTCGATGAAATCTTGAACTTGGGGCAGTAGCCTAGGAAGTATAACTTGAATAATTTCAGGATCCGGGCGACTTCCATACAAAAGCTTGAAAACTTGAATTTTCCTCAAAATAAAATTAGACAAATCTTCTATTCTTTCTTGGTATCGGCTAAACAGTTCAGCTTCCAATCTGGCTCGATCTCGCACCACGGGAAATGCTTTCACTAGAGAATTCTTGAAATTTTCATACGTGTATGTGGGGCTTCCTGGTTCCCCCAAGAGATTCTTTCCGATGCACTTGAACCAACTTAGCGCTTGGCCCTTCAAAGCGCTGGTAGCAAGAGCGACTTTCTGAAATTCGTGGACTGGATATAGCATGAAGTGGGAGTCTAGCTTTTCCAGGAAATTGATTACGGCTGTCTTGCCGTCAAAACTTGCCGCTGGCTTCATGGCTGCTCGCATGGTTTGTACGATGTAGCCGAATCCTTCTATGCCAGGAGGTGCTATCTCAGGATTCTGGACAGGTACAGCAGGTGTCTCAGGTTCGTCTTCTTGTTGTTGAGGCCATCCTCTTCTTTTTGTGCGGGCGCCACTATCAGGACTTAGCATTCTGTGTGTATTCTTTGAGAACATGGTAAATTCTGTAAAGGGTTCTTATCCTTACGTTCTAAGTCCTGAACTGGAACAGGGAGCGGAAGGTACGCTATGTTCTGATGTAACTGCTGGGCTGGAGAATAACTGCACGTGAAGGGATTTGAAATCCTCTTTTATTCAATCACTATTAAATACAAACCTCCCAATTCGGGAGAGATACAGAACGTAACAGACCACACTTTGGTCGAACTTAACAATCAAATAAATTTAAATAAATTAAAATAGAACTTAAATTAAACTTTGCTTCGCAGAGCAATTCGCGGAAGTTGGCCTCTATCTAAAAGGGTGCGTAGCAAGGTATACTAAATACTACCGCACTTTAATTTATTTTACAATGCAATCACGTAGTAAGCACTATGGCTTATAAATTTAAACTGCTAGCTGGTCAGGCGAACGTTGAGCAGCGTGACCGTGATCTGAGGCAAAGCTCTCACACACCGAGAGGTTTCTACCTCTGGCTTAAATAGTGCATGGCTGAACTTCAAAAATTAGCATAAGCTAAAAACGCGCGCTTCTTCTGACAGGAAGTTGAAGCAGAGAGGAGATAGAAAAGATTTAAATTAAAATAAACTTGGTTAGTTTAACTAAAACCTTACATAGTTACCAACTTATTTGATACCTGTACCTACAAGGTCAATTTTTACAGGTTATTCTTTAGAAAGTAAGAATGTATTTTGTATACCTGCAATCGAATGCGTTCTTCCTCTTCTTTCTGTCGTTTTTCTTCTTCAAGACGTAATTTTTCTTCCTCCTGTTCTTTGCGAGCAAGCTCTGTAATAAACAATCATTTCACTTATTAAGATTAAGCGTGAATTATATTAGTAATGTCATTTATAAGAATAAAAAAAATATTTTTGCGATTTATAATAATTGTACGAAGCAAATTTAGAATAAATTAATTTATATGTATTTGATTTATTAGTATTTTAATTGCTTTCGAGTAAAGTATTGCTCCACTGTAGGTTATTTATCTCAAAATACTCTGATAAATCAGTTTCAGTGTGTAATAAATCAGTTTCACAATTCATTATTACCAACTTTCATGTATTAGACACAAATTTCCTTTGAAGATTTAAGTTTTATTCGTGAAATTTATTTGTTACTTAATTGTTCTTGGTACTCAGTAATCTCTCATTTAGAGTTTTTCCAAAAGCCTGAGGAATAGACGCTTCCTATGCATGGCTTATTAAAAAGAAGCGCTTATTAAAAGCCACAGGAATGTTGGACAACAAACTTTAAAATGTAATTATTCCTCTGCATATCTAAAAGCCGCTAGACATGCAGGGTTGACTGGGTGATATATATTGCTACTGTCACTATCAAATGAAGAGAATATCGTCCACCACCCGAAATGCCGACTTCACCAGCTAGAATGAAACCAAAGAACTGTTGCTTACTACATTCGGTGTTTAAACCGTTGAATCAAGAATGCATTCATCCAGTGGTTAGTAGGAATCTCTTTGCTGTACTTAGTGAACCCGTACTCCCACTGTAGAAAACATTTCTTGCAGTAAAATTCACGAAACTTTTTGAGGGAATTAGTCAAGTGTGGGAAAAGCCTATTGCCGAAATATCACAGTAAAGAACTGAAGGCTTTTGCTTTAATTCTTCATTTCTTTCACCTAAAGCATATAATATGCTAGTAAAACATTTAGATCTTGTTTGCCACACACCAAAACTCTAGCAACCTGTAAAAAGTCTACACATTGTAAAGAATAAAACATTTTCACTATTCAGTAAGAATTCAGTAAAAATATTCGGTCTGAATAGATTACAACACTGTACATAATAAAACATTTCTATCTCTAGCGCGCGAGATTCTATCGGAAATTCTAAAGTTATTCTGTTTTTAAATACTTTGTGATTTTTCTGTTTCATTGAATTTTATGTGGCGTAAGAGCAAAGAACGTGACGTATAATAAATAAAGTTAACACAAACGTTAACTAATAAGTAAAAAAAAGTTTCGTAAGCTATCTAGATAAAATACCCAGATCATCATATCATTGATATGATGAACTGAGAAAAGACAAAAAAATAGAAAAATGCCAGCATTTAATACACCATCGAGAATTCTAAACATACACTACTATGCTGCTTTTAAAATTTGGTGATTTTGGTGCTGAATTGTATACGACGTAATTGCAAAGAAAACGATGCTTAATAATAAAACTAAAAAGCCTGTGGGTTCAAGCCTTTTGTTTCACAGTTCAGTGGGAGAAACCCCTTGCACTGATAAGCGAATAATCTCTTGAGTGTGTGAACAGAGACGTAAGACGTAAGAAGGTTTAACTACCCTTTATTTCTCAAAATAAGGATGAACACAGTCTGCTCCAATCTCGGAGCGTACAGCAAAGCCTCCACTTGGGCTTGAACTCAAATTAATAAGAATTTAAACTTAACTAATGCTTAACTAAAAGATATAGCCGAAGCTATCAGGCTTCTAAGTAGTTGACCCCTAAATCTCAACTAAGTCGGCGAAGCTATCAAGGGCCTAAAGTACGCCCGAACCTAGTAATAGCTTAGAGAGAGAGACGTAGCCAAAGGCAAACGCGCACTAGTCAGGAACTCTGGCTCTCTAACGAAGTCAGTGAAGCATCGTCTTAAATACTACTCTTACTCATTTGCATTAAATGCGTTTCTGAAAATAATTCTGGTAGGAAATTGTAGGCTGAAGCTAGAGAGATAGGAAAGGAGCATAAGTTAAAATAACTGTTATAAAATTAGAATAAACCTTACAAATAAACGAGAAAAAAAAGGTTAGCAAGAATGAGTGCAATAGCAGATGGGTAGACTGCGAATTCAGTGAGAGCATAAACAACGTTAATAAAACTTTTGGGGCAATCGTTAAAATCTGAAACCTTCAGATTTCTTAGCCCAAAGGGCGGTAGCCCCAGAAGAAAATTTTGTTTTCGCGTTTTGCGTCGATTCACTAAAATTGCGAATCACTTTTTAAACTGTGCCCACAAAATATTAGAGCCCTGTATTCTATTTAAGGAAATTATATAATGAAGAATCTGGCATAAACGTATGTATGTTTCTCGCATTGTGATAAAACATTGGTGCCTAGAGCCACCAAATTTTGAATAACGTACGTCTCCACCCGAATACGGAACCCGGGCATTTGGAAGCCTAAATGTGGACTTTGGAATTTTTTTTATTATCTATTTCATATTTTGTAAAGCATTTATGAGTTTTTGTTATAAGAAACTCAACAATTTTAAAGCGAGAAATGGTAAGAAAAACATTTTTATCTCCAGCTCGAGACTGTGTATGGGAAATTCTAAAGATATGCTCATTTTAAAATTCTTTTGCGATACTGTTGTTGAATTGAATTTTATGGTTTAAGTGCGAAGAACATGATATTTTATAAATAAAGGTAACACAGAGAACATTAAAAAAAACGCCTCTTTGGGCATAAAGTAAAATCTGAAAGCTTTCAGATATTTTTCATTGTACTATTATAATGCATTTATCCGTATTTATTTACTATTTGCTGATTTTCAAATAAGAAATAAATAATTATGTGCCTCTTTTTACTTCCTTGTACGAAGTAAAAGGGAAGTATTGTAATCGCGAAAAATTTCGCATTCCATATTTCAATGAAAATATGCATTTTGACAGCTATCGAATCCAATTTAACGATGTTTTTGCGTGACATCTGTATGTAAGGACAGAATAAAATACTCTTTTTCCCCCAAAAAAATTATAAAACTGATTTAAAATGTATTCTGAAATTTCGTAGCGTCTGTGCTTGCGCACGTACGTATTTATCTCGCAAAACTCAAAAACGAGTAGCCTCAGAACGCTGAAATTTTGTATATATGTCTTCTATAACATATAGATGTGCCCCTTTTATTTTGGTTGCAATTGGCCGCACCAAAGGTCTATGAATCCTATGAATATATGTATGTATATAATCTATGAATATATGTATATATACATCCCCACTGTTACTCAATGATCTCTGTCTCTTTATTCTTATATGTTTGTAAATTGTGCCTTTTTTTGCTTTAAAAATCATTGAATTATGTTCTTATCTTACTGTCAAGTTTTTTATGCTTTTAGTAAATCTTCATGCAAGATTTGTAGAATTATGAGCAATTTAAAAGTTGTTTAAGTGCTGCTAAGCCTAATCATTCTTCTCATGGCGGACATATTTATTTTATTTGAAACTTCGGAGAATACTGGATTTGTTGGCAATCTAGAGAAACTAAGCTTCGCAAAAACAAAGATAACGCCTTCTTTTATTACTGCGAATTAAATTATGCTTAATCCATTCCGTAATTTATTCGGGGAAATAAGTGTTTAAGATTTACTTCGTGTTTTAATATGGATGTTTTGAGATTTTATGCATTTCTGCCTTGCCGCGAAGTGAAAACTAGATTAATTGAGTGAGAAGTACTGAATCGTTTGCAAAAACTGTTTCTTTTTTGTTGTTTAATTTCTTTTATACATCGTTTTAGATTTATTATAGTATTTGAATAGAACATGTGCGAACGATTAGATAATTCTTCAGGTGATATACATAATTTTTGTGCATTCTGAGTTATAAAAGGATTGAGATGTAACTCTGTTAAGTGAACCTAGCGCCAGAGTGTCGCTATGGTAAACAAATATACTGAATTTTTAAGAGCGCATTTATTCTGTTGTGGTTCATGTCCTATTGACGAAGTAGATTCAATTCAATCCAATAAGTTTAAATGAAATGCAAGTAAAACTGCGTATAATTTAATATTTCGTACAAGAAAGTAATGTGGACACATCAGATTTTTTTTTATTATTTTATTTTTATTGCGAGAGAACTTTGGCAGAATGTTAACCGTCGGGTTGTTTCTTCGCCAACTCTCTAAGGTACTCCAGACCAAAGCTGTATGTAAGTAAAGCGTCGGCACTTCAATGGGAGAAATTGAGCTTCGTAACGACCGCAGCGCTCGTAGCGGTGGCGATGTGGAAACACAATCAATGAAACTGCGCATGCTCCTTTTCTTTTCAGTCATTGGTTGTTTTGATTTGGTTGTTTGTTTGATTCTACCGAAATCTTGTTAGCTTCTAACGTGCTTTGGTTGTGTTATTTATAACTTATTAATTTTGTATTTTTTAATTACAAAAGGCTCTTTTCAGAAACAAATTTTTTTTTTTAATTTTCTCTAACGGCGTATCGATACTGCTGATTAAGGATTGCAAGTAAGGAGTAAGATTTCGTCGAAATCTGATGGAATACATTTCTACACGTTTGCTTGAGACGATGCGTACTTAAGGAAGTAATAAAGAACAGTTTTAGTATATGTATTGTTGAAATTAAAGGTAAAAAAAATCTGATAAAAGAATTATTCCCCTATATTTTATAATAATGCAGGTACAAGTTTTAAATAACATTTTAAAAAATCTTTTTTTTTATTCCCTTTCAGAAATATTCAGAGAATGTTATGTACTATTTAATGTATATCACTATTAAAATAAAAAGAGCGCTAATTTGAAATGAACCGAATTGAGCGTTAATTACAAATTGACTTGGATTTTTTTCTTTAAAAGATGCCTCAGAAGCTAAAAAAATCATGTCATATTTGAGAAAGTATTTTAGGTAGAAGCTCTGTAAGTGGAGAAGAAATAATGCATAATTTTAATGTTAATAACAATAAACTTTGCTTAAAAATGTATTCTTTTCGTATACTTAGGACTCTGAAATACTGTACAAATAAAAAATATATACATTTATATATATAATTACGACGCAATTGCAAAATATTTACATCCAATCGTGTGAAAACTCATTGCGGCATCTCCATCTTACTTCCAACCTACATGACGTCACTGCAGGGGAAAGGAGGAGGGGAAGAAATTTAGTTTACATCGCCACCACTGCAGTGGATTGGTGCTGCAATTTGGCGTCATGTTATAGTATGGGAGTGCCGACGCTTTACTTACATACAGCTTTGCTCTAGACTAGTATTAGCCTAAATTCCAGCCGAGATGGCCAAGGAATTTAGTTGAGCCAACGCATTTGCATGTGTGAATCTCTGGAGTTAAATTACTTTTAATTTAAACTACTTATATTTTATATTAGTTAAATCCCGCAATCTCCAGAGATAAATTCCGTTAGCCCAAATCATGTAGCTACAAATTCAAAATTTAAAATAAAAAGTTTGTTTCAACCTTCATCTCTGTCTATAGTTCCTTAAATAGACGGGATGATAAATCATAGCCTGAACAGCGAACAAAAGGAATTATGGTATCCTTCAACTTCTGATCAGAGTTTTATTATAAATTAAATTATCATGATATAATAATGACACTTAACTGGAATAAAATGAAAACAGCAAGATTTTATGAGAAGTATCTTCACAGATCTTTTAAAGAAAAATGTTAAAAGGTTACCTTAACCAGACATTTAGCCTCGGTTTGAAATATACATATTTCTCAATTTTCCATTTTAAAAATATGTTTCCTAATGCTATCGCATTTTCAAGAGAATTAAATTCATAAAGATTTAGCTTTTCTTGAACAAAATAAGTAACGAAATAAATATCAACATTTAGAAATCTATTTAAAATATAATTATGCTTTGAATTCTTTTTAATTAATCAACTCAGTTTTATGCTAACTAGTACACAGTTAATGAAGAAAATGGTTTTACCTTCTAGTAAGCGTTTCTCTTCTAGTTGCTTTCTCAGTTGAGCTCGCTTATCATCTTTCTTAGGCTGTTTAAACGAGGAAATTATTGTTAAAACAGAAAAAACAATTATCATATTCGGAGTAATTAAAGAAAGTAGGAGAATTATTAAATACTTAGACCAAGAAGAATCACGCAAGCTAAGAAAATATATGAAAAATTTAATATGATGCTCAAATCAGTAAACAATGCAAACATGCACCAAAATAAGTACGAATAGATATCCGGAGAAAGAAATGCTGAATAATGATATTCAGATAAAAGACCGCTTGCTTCTGGTTAAACAAATTATTCGTTTGTTCAGCAAGGTTTAACTATGGATCGAATTTCCGATTCAGAAATAACTTTGT
The DNA here is from genome assembly GCA_000611955.2 of Stegodyphus mimosarum. Classification (NCBI taxonomy): domain Eukaryota; kingdom Metazoa; phylum Arthropoda; class Arachnida; order Araneae; family Eresidae; genus Stegodyphus; species Stegodyphus mimosarum. The sequence continues at coordinate 353,760 of KK119986.1, forward strand.
AAGTCAACATTAATACCTTGCTTAATTTTATCATTGCTTAAGAGGAGAAATTTTTTTCACAGAAACACGAATGTCAGCCCGTATCCGTAACTCATTAAAGCTTTTTATAAATACTAATTCCATGTTTTAGAGGAGGTATAGTGTTTCTGTATCTACATGATCTCTGTTAATGATGGGAAATTTTCCTGTTGCTTATTTGAACCAGGGTTGGATTTCTTACGAAAGAAACTATTTTCTTCCAGGGCATTAGGAAAAAACTGGAAAGAAACCGAAAGAAAAGCAAGAGAAATTGGAAGAAATTAATAAGAGTGCAACCCATTAGGCTGCTAAAGGCATAAATTATGAATAAGCGTCTCACTTATTGGAAACTAAACGTTTTATTACTTCTGTCATCAAATGCAAAGTAATTAATCCCCCCCCCAAATGCAGTAAAAAGTATGATAGAAATATCATCCATTTATTTTTGTGGTATTTCATTGAATGTTTTCCTCTTAATCATTTTGGCCCAATAAAAAAATCAATCATTACAGTCTGTGATTTCCAAAATTATTTTGTTAATTTGTTTATTCAATGTTTCAAACATAGCCCAGTTTGTTTTAAACATGCTTCAGTTTATGCACTATTTTGTTTTACTTCTTATCCTTATCCTTACATATAACGGAAATATTTGAACTGATTAGTGATGTAGTACAGTTATAGATTAGTTATGCAGTATATTAATAAGAAGTATAATAAATTAATTTCTTTGGCTGATTTTCTCCACCATAAAAGAAGATTACCAATCCTGTTGAGAATATACCACTTCTAAAATCTTATTTTAAAACAATGCTATTTGCAATACATTAAATTTTATATGATAGAAAAGAATATATCTTTTTTGAAAGTTGATATGAAATGAAGTTGAAAACTGAAGTTCGGAAGCATTTGAACAAACTTTTCCCTTCTTTTGTTTTCATCCTTACAAAATAAGTTATTGCATCCAATAGGAAAAAAGAACCTTGACGTGGTATTACGACGACGCAGGTTCAGTTACGTAATTTTTCTATTTTAATTCTGTTTCGATGTCTGTTCTTTGTAAATAATTGCTTTTAATGTTTCGTTTATTGATATGAAACGAAATTCAATTTCAGAATGTATCTAAATTTACCGATATGAAAGCAGACCTTAAGACAAGTAGGCAAGAATACCTACCTCTTTCGGCTATATAATTATATAGTTATATATATACATATATTAAGGTCATTTACATGCATTACTTAAACGGTTATTTTGGATTCCTAATCCAGGTAATATTTTTTTTTCATTTTTCAAATATTTCAAATCTTCTACAATATATTTTGTAGAATCGAAGTTTTTCTGATTTTTTTCATTGAATTTAACCAGTTTAAAATTCCTTATCTAATTTCATTACTTAAAACATTTTCGTTTGCTACTATACAGGCGGCTCTATACTCAAAAAGTTGTAGAGACATTAGGTTATTTAGTAGCAGGAGACATGAAAAATATGCAATTCCTTCGCCGGGAATCGAACCACGGACCTCTGAAATACGGCTCAGTATGCTGACCATTACACCACAAAGGCACGCTAAGAATGTGGGAGATATACCTTATATACTCCCCTTTTTAAAGGACGACTAGGGTTTTAGGGGACCTAGTCGCCAAATCCTGGGTGTGGAGAGTCATCATCCACAACCCTTTTAGTTCGGGCGCCAGTGTAGAGACATTAGGTTATTTAGTAGCAGGAGACATGAAAAATATGCAATTCCTTCGCCGGGAATCGAAGCACGGACCTCTGAAATACCGGCTCAGTGTGCTGACCATTACACCACGAAGGCACGCTAAGAATGTGGGAGATATACCTTATAAAGTAAGCAACAAAGACAAAAACACGAAATAAAATTCAGGCTATTTAATGGATATGAGTAAAATTGATCCAACAGGTTGGTGGGGCATTGCTAGATCATATAGTAAACAATAAAGCAAAGACATACGTAAATACATATATTACAACCATCGCATTGCGAAACACGAAATGAGTCAGAAGAATGTACAACGGACACATTCCGATAATAATGAGTATGATCCCATCTAGCTGAAATGCATGCTTCACAACGGCGAGGCAATCTGGCAATAGTGTCATCGATCGTTATTTGTGGCAGTAGCGCCCATTACCGTAGTAATAAATATCCGAGCTCTGCCTGGCAGCACACTGCGACCTGAAATCCGTCGTTCCAACATGTCCTACACATGCTCTATGGTATTCAGATCCGGTGACTTAGCAGGCCACAGCAGACGGGAAATGAATGCATTCTCTGCGTTATCGTCCATAAATATTTCGTCGGTATTCATTGCAGCGATAAAAAGAGGCACAAGATCATGTAGCATTTCGGCTCGATATCGGAAGGCTATGACGGAACCACCAGGAACCACAAAGCGGTCGATGTGGCCTTTCGTTTCTATCCCAGCTCAAACAAGTAAGCCTCCTCCTATGTAATGGTCTCTTTGACGATGTTTGGTGCCCGATAACATGTCCCTGGCTCTCGCCATCTCCTTGCCCTTTGGGAACCGTTCTGGATATTAAACCGAGACACCTCCGTAAACAGTACGTGGCCCCACTGTTCTAGTATCGAACTGCGATGTTCACGGGCCCAAGTCAACTGCACCTCTGACATGCGATGGGAAAAAGGAACAGAAACCACAGGTCGTCGGGCGTACAGTCTCCCTTCATGCAGTCAACGCGACACAGTTTATCGGGATATGGGCCGTCCTGCAACAGCAAAGAGACGCTATTTCAGATGTCTTACTGCTATTGATGTAAGGTGTCTTGCATATAGCAGCATGAAGTTGTAGTCTGCCTTTGTGATAATCCTTCGGCGTCCAGGCCCACGTCTTCAACAGGGGTTTTGATCCCTTTGATAACCACAATCTATTGATGACACTATGTTGCACATTCAGCTCTCTCGAACAGTGGATTGCCTTGCACCAGCTTGCGGCTTCATGACAGCCCTCCAACGCATTTCATCGTGCAAATGGAATCTTCGGCTCATTCGTTCTGCTTTGGCTATCTCGGCTTACAAGAAACTATCACTGCTTTGCGAACTGACATATAGGGCAAGCATGTCCCTTTTTAAGAAGTTTGTAGTTTGAGAAGGAGCGTATTTTTCCGTTTCAAAACTTTTGTTGCTCTTGTGTTACAATTTTAGATTTTGAGCATGAGTGTAGTTTTCCATTACAAAACTTCTGTTGGTCTTGTATTACAGATTTTAAAAATTTACCCCTCTATTTTTTTATTTTATATTTTTTAGATGAAATTTTCATTTATTTCTTTTATTTTTTTCATATGTTAGATTACATCTTTTTACATATTTTTGAAATTTTTCCACTAAAATTGTACATTTTTATTACATTTTTAAGCTTTATTGCTTGTTTATGAATTATGCTGCTATTTTTTAACACGGCCTGTATGTTTTCAAAAGTTTCATATCGTTTTGTTTTTTCAAATATTGGATTAATAAATTTTCAAATAGTTTTGTTTTCAAATATTGGATTTCAAGTATGGTACTTTTACAAGTTTTGTTTTGGGGCTCGATACACTCAAAGTATCTTTTTTAAAATTTACCGATTATTTCACATTCTTTTTGAATATGTCTGTGTTTCTGATGCTATAATTTTGCAATTTTTTGCATTGCTTACTTCTACCTGTTGGACTGATAGAGACAGAAATTATTTTTATAGATTTTCTAAGACTAATTTTAAATTTTTAATTTTAATTTGTGTCTTTTTCAGTTCAGAAACCGGCTGTTTTATTTACTTACTTCCTTCATTGCACATACCTCCTGATGTGGTGGCAGCGAAAGATGTAAATTTCATTTTTGGTTATGGCATACTTTGCCACCCTATTTTTTGCCACTGTGCTTCTAGATTTTCGGTTTTATCATGCAATTTATTTCAAATTGAATATGTTACAAATTTTAAACGTATATTTTACTTTAGCTTACATACATATATAGGGAGAGAAAGGAGTAAGCAAAAATTATTGAAAGGATATAAATGTAACTAGTTACATTTTATAGAAAAACAGAAAATGAAAATATACAAGTTAATAATATACAATGTTACATAAGAATAAAATGTAAATATAATAACATTATTATGTTCTTCCATTTTAGTGACAGAAACCTATTTCTTCGGGCTGGATTTCTTCTCCCTCTGTGTTTTTTCCCCACTGTGGAGGAAACTTGTTAACCCTGTTTTAGCCCATTATTTCATTTACAAAGATTGTTCTATTTATGTCCCCTTACATTCTCAAAACAACTGGAAGATCTTGGGTATCGCTTTTGAAATGGAAGGGAAATTCCAAAATTTTAAATCATTACAGTAATGCTCTTCATATTTGCACACTGGATCTATTTCTGGGAGATTTTCAAACATCGTTCAAGGTAGAGAATTGGAATACCGAGCCTACTAAATGAACGATCATGTATTCGGCATCTGGTGAAAATATAATGCATTTCTATATGACGTAAAACCTCTAATACTTCTCGCAACGTAAATTAGCATCCGAGCAAAAATGTTACTATTTGATTGTAGCACACGTTAATCTTTGATTTTTCCCTTTTTCGTCATTTTAATATAACAGTTATCAGCAACAAACTACGATTAAAAGTAAATGTTAAATAATAATGTTTTTTACATCTTTCATTTTAAAATTTGTCACATATTATTCAATGACATACACATCTTCCTTGTTTCTCTTTATAAAATGTTTCATGAGCAGCATTATTGTTTAAAACATGCTCTGAACGACTGTTTAAGAAGCAAGATTTGAATGCATTGTAATTCAACCTTAAAACAGGAAAGAGTTATTTTCCAGAGAACAAACAACTAACCAACATTAGGAATTTCTTGCAAATGACATCAATAATTGTTAAACGGAATATTAGCAATATTTATCAAATGATTTATTAGATGTAATTCTTGATCTGTGTGATCGTATTCAGACTAGTGTATTACATGGCAACAGAAATAGTCAAATCTGAATTTTAAAATTAGATTTGAAACAAATTTCGTCTTCAAGTAAGAATGCCAATTTAAGTTTGACTTTTGCCTAATTTAAAATTAATGTCTTTGAGATGACATACCAAATTTAATACAACGTATATTATTTGCATTAGCCATTTTTATTGCCCGGTTTCATACACATCACTAAATATAAGATTTTTCCTTAATTGTAACTTTTAAGAAAATATTTCAATTTCTAATAAAAAAATATTAGCATAAATTATCTCCGAAAATAAATCCGCAAAGTAAATTTTATTACTCTCTAAATTTGTTTTTAGCTTATTTAGCAATTTGACAGAGAAACTGTAATATTCCCCAAATTTTAAAAGTAAATGTTTTCAAGTTTACATAATATCTTCTTAGAAACAAAACTTCAAGGAAAATTGAACTAAAATTAAAACTCAAACAAAATGTACTCACTGGCATCACAGTTGTAAATCAGTTTGAATATAAGACATAAAAATGATATAATCAACCAGGAAAAATTTGGACTTATTGTAAATGTTTAAAAAAAATAAAGAAATATTGATGCCACAATTTTCTTCATAGCCTCTAATAATTCTTCTTTTCGTGTGAGTCTAGCATTAATAACTCGTGCAAGTATTGTTGCATGCGTATGGGTTGTAATAGATTGAATGCACAAGTCCAATAATAGATTAATAAAATTTATTCTTATCAAAAGAAATATATCAGAACCCTAGAATTTTCTCAAGCGATATTCGTACAAGTGTTCACAATAGCACACAGTATAGTCAGTAGTTATACTCCACACTACTAAAAACATTAAAATACAACGCAATGCAATGTGCATCTAAAGAGAAAGCTAAACCCCTTTTATCTCGGCTCACGCGGAACTGCAACTCGCAACAACAGTTAATAAGCAATTAACTAAACAACTGAGCTGAGATACACACTCTCTTTTATAGTTTTCAACCGTTTGCGAGAAGTTTCTACTAATTTCTGCTTATCGAGATTTCTGGAAAGCAATAAGGGGATGTAATTACGGTTACAGCTAACATAACGGTCAATTACATTTATTCAATTTCAATACAAATTAACGAGATAACCATATATTCAAAGTTAATTGCACTTGCTCCTGTGTTTTTACTTTTTCGGCATAGCTTTCTCTTAAAATTTGTCTAGCGCTATACTATACAGAAAAATACAACAATTTTACTTATAATTCTACTAAATTACCTACGTACAGAATTCGTAACATTTCCTTCTTCCCAAGGACTGCACGTCCCGGGCAGTACAATCCCTGGACAGGAAACTATACGTACAACTAAAGCATCAATGCTGTAATATGCATTACAATACAATAACAAATAACATTAGCAATAATTGCAATAAATAACTTTAAACAGATTAAATACTGGATCAATAAATGAGTACAAAATTTTACAAATTTAGAAACGAATAGGACCATGTTGTACTATTTACATTATATACACTACGTTCTATGGCCATAGTAAGGAGCTAGCCGGTCGTAATGAACGGCTTTGGGCTTAGAATTCGATGACTTACGGATCCGAACTACGACGTCGTTCAGCCTGTTTAGGACTATGTAAGGATCATCGCAAGGTGACTGTAGTTAAGGACAGTGTTCTTTCCGTCGAATCGGAACCGCAACCCCAACTTGTCTCTTCGATGAATCGATGTCCTGTAGCTCTCGTGTCGTATCGGGTTTTCATCACCTCCGTCGTGATGACAGGGTGACATGTCCGAGGTAAGTCACCCCTCAATAATTTACATTCGGCGGGACTTAACTTTAGACTGTCTTTTTCACTTTCTGAAGCACCTTTCTAAGATTTTCTAGATGCTCTTCAAAACTCTTCCCGACGATGATGATGTCATCCAGTTGTATCAGACAGGCTTCATACGAAAGGCCTCTCAACACAGTCTCCATGAAGCGTTCGAATGTTGCCGCTGTATTACATTGTCCAAATGGCATCGCCTTGAACTGCCAAAGTCTTTGTCCGGTAGTAAATGCCGTGTTTTTCGGTCATCAAATGTATCTCTACCTGCTAATATTCACTTTTTATATCAAGTGTCAAAAACCACTTGCTTTCAGAAAGAATGTCCAGAATGTCGTCAATTCAAGGAATAGGGTAGCTGGCTTTACGAGTTGCCTGCTGGGCTGCCTCCAATTTCATGGCGTACACTAAAGGGCTTTTCAAATCTTTGACATCCGCCATTCTCAGAGCTTTCTATATTTCAAAACATCGGATGCCGTCGATGAAATACTGCAAGGATTAGATTTCTCTTGTTTCTCTCATTCATTCTCATTCTTTTTCTTGGCATTCCGAAAGGCAAGATGAGACAGTCTTTCACCATCCGTTCAAATTCCTGGAGTGTTTCCATGGACTTCTGTTCCCGAGATTTTAATTGAAGCCTGCTGTAATCTTTTAAACATTTCTCGTCAAAGCGCAGCTCCAACACGCCGGATAAAGCTCCGAATTCTAGTCTCTGGTTTTCTGGAAGAGTCTGAAGAATATCCGCAGCCTCTGCTTTCAGAGAAGCGGCGAGATGACAGGCCTTAGCCTGGTAATCCCACCCATTGCCTCCGCCACTATAGAAAACTGTGTCTTATACTTTCCAGGAGGTCTTCATATCATACGCTAATAGCTTCAGAAAGGGACAAGCAGGCATGGGTAAAAATCTAAAACCATCACTATTTCTTCCTGACGTCTCACGTATTTCTTTAAGGTATCAACTTCTTTGGCGACCACAGAAACCCTGTCATCAATTTGTTGTTCCACGGCAGAAACTTCTTTAAGGAAGGTTCTTTTAAGGAAGAAATTCTTTACTCTATTTATTCTTTTACAGAAGAAATTCTTTCTTCAATGTCTCCAACTTTATTTTCTCCTGCGACAGCTCTGCTTTCCATAGCCTCGAATTTGTTTTATATTACGCAGGTAATTTCTCTTTTCAATTCCTCTTAATCTGCTGCGATCTTTTCTTGAACAGCCTCCATTTTTCTTTAACAAACTCCTGAACAGCTTTCACCTTTTCTTTTAAAGAAACTTGAGCAGTTCGATCGTTTCTTTAACGGATTCTTGGCCAGCTTTCACGTCTTCTTTGAATGCAGCAAAGGCCTCACCAATTGCCTTAATTGTTTCTACAACGCTCTTGTCACTGGTATTCAGTTCCACTTCTGACACCAAAAAGTATTGCGTGCGTACGGCTTCGTAATAAACTGAATGCACAAGTCCAATAATAGGTTAATAAACTTTATGTTATCAGAAGAAATATGTCAGAACGCTTGAATTTTCCTCAGAGATATTCGTACACCTCTTGACAATATCACGCAGTAGAGTCAGTAGTATATTTCAGACTACAAAAAATGTTAAAATACAACGCAATATGCTTATCTAAAGAGAAAGCTAACTCCGATTTACCTAAGTTCACGCGGAACTACAACTCGCAACAACAGTAACTAAGCAAGTAACTAAACAACTGAACTGAGACGCTCTCTCTCTGGCCTTATAGTTTTCAACCGGTCGAGAGAAATTTCTTTTAATTTCAGCTTCTTGAGATTTCTGGAAAGGAATAAGAGAATGTAATTACAGTTATAGTTAACATAGTGGTCAATTACATTTATTCAGTTTCAAAGCAATTAACGAGATACCCATTTATTCAAAATTAAATGCACGTGCTAATGCATTTTTACTTTTCCAGCATAGCTTTCTCTTAAAATTTATCTAGCGCTGCATTGCAAGGGGCGAATGTTAAGGTGGGCTTAATTACTGGAACAAAGTACCCCATTCTCTAATTTCTTCTACACTCACGTGAGGTTAGAACCTTCAACACTTCACTTCTCACACTGCATATTTACAACAGGTTACAAGGCTCCATATTTACTTCTTAAACTTTGCCTACATTGTTCATTGTATTTACGGATAAATAGTTAGGTTCCTCCTTAAACTTTTTTTCCTGTGCCAAGCCCATAATTTTCTTAAATATGATATGGGCTTTTTTTTATAAACATAGTTTCTTGTCCGACCTTGTACAAGGTCACAGCGTGAGCATCACTATTTAGTCAGAATTTTTTTTTTCCATTCTGTGCCGTGAGCATCACCCGTGAGTGACGGGTATCTTTCCGCATATTGTTAAATAAAAACATTGAATAGTTCAGAAATGATTTTCTGTTTGCATGTTGCGCTTGGGCATAATTGTTCTACAAAAACATTCAAACATGCCCACTTTTCACCATCTGCTAGGGTCTCATTTAGAATTATCCATTGTCTTTATTTTAGAATTTTTTATTCATTTCCGTCTCAGTAACGCTTTTATTTTGAATTTTTTATTAGGTGTGAAGTGGACAATAATTTTAAATTTTTAGCCAAAAGTATTTTGTCTTTACTGAAAGAAATTGTAAGTTTTTATTTCTTTCACCAAAATTATTTGTACTTTTTTCTAGAGTCTGTTATTCCAAGCTAATATTACTGATGTACTTAAAAGTCAATCAGCCTGTTATTTTAGGCCTATTTTTAAAGCAGTTATATATTACATAAATTAACATTAGAATTATTCTACTTTTGATTTGAATATTATGCTGTTGAATTTCAATTAAAAGTCATTGGAATGTATGGAATTGTTGAAATCTCCCTTCTTGAGATTATGAAAAAACAGTGTAACTTAAATTTTGCATGGGCAGGCCATGCTAGGTAAGAGCAAGGATTTAACAGAAAAATAGTCTCACGCTTGCAGAGCCCTACTCGAGCGAAGTAAAAACAGTTGTTATGATATCTTTTACAAGGCAATATAGTTAACCGTTTACTAGAGAAGGCATTGCATAAGAATAGAAAGGGATTATCAGCAGATATTATGGAATCAAATCTAAAAAAAGGAAGATACCATCGGAAGGAAAAATTGTAATAGGTTGGTCGCTGCCAAGTGGGAGGACAAAAGAGATGTAGCATTACTTATCAACTAAGCATCGCATAAAGTTGAAAGGAAAAAATAATCAAAGGGGTGAAGAAATAAAGAAACTAGAGCCAATTTTTGAATAAACACTGTAGCATTTAATATTTAGTAATTTGCAAATGACAACATTTAATATTCAGTAACTTATGAATGGGTACTGTTTCGATACGTTTAAAAATAAAACTATGTCAGCATTCCAGTGTCTGTACTATATAATATGCTATGCTTATAAATAAATAGTTTAAACGTTTAAAATTGCACCCTCTTTATTTTATGAACACTGCAAAAGAAGGTGTGAATCTTTAAAATTAATGACTAGTTACTTTTCACGTCTTAGGAAAACGGTTGGGTGACAACACAAGGCCATTTTTAAGTTATTTTGAACACTGCTGTAGTTAATTTTTGGATTATCTACAAAACTTCAAAAAATTAAAAGATATATATAAAACAATTCCAAGAAACAGTACTTCATTAGTTTTGGAAATGTTTGGGAAAAACGATATAGTTGCTGTACAGTATAAGGAAAACATATACTAGTAGGGACTGGGGAGAGAACCAACAACAATAGAAAGAAAAGTCAATGCATGAGTTGAAATGAAAAAAATAAACAGGAGAATGGTTGGGCAGTGGCTCAAAAACAGTGAAAAAAATGGTGTCAAAATGCAGCCAATGTAATTTATTTTAAGTTTTACATATTTTACGGAAAGTCACTGAGGACAATGTACCCTACTAGCTTCTTTTTTTGCCGAGCTTAATGGTGATGCTCATAGCATAAGGCTTGTAACGCATTACTACAGTATCATGAACATCGCTGATGGTGGTCACTATATTTTTGTGAATTCATTTGGAATTATATACTTCATTTATTTCACAACCAGTAAACCCTTTTAAGACAATTAAACTAATTTTTTTTTATTTTGGCTTACCGATGATCACTTTAACTTCCTATAGGGGCAGTAAACGTGCTAAAATATTGCACTAAATGTTTCTAAATTATTTTTCCTGTCAATGCCCATTTTCTTCGTACCTAAGGGTGATTTTTCGTCCTGCGAGCAGAAAGATTTAGCGAGTGCAAAACAAAATATCTGTCTGCATTGTCTGATTATTAGCGGCGTTTTTAACTTTTCTCTATTATGTGGGATCCTTGTTTTTCTTTTTCTTCCTTCTTAAGGTCGTTCGCAGAATTTCAGGAGGAGACCATTTTTTCTTTGCGCATAAAGCGTCATAAATGGCAGTTCCGTCTGCCTTTTACCTTGACACTGTCGCTCTTAATTTCAAATATTTCGAAATTTACCCCGATGTTTTCCTTATTAAAGAATGGGAGAAACATTCACTTAGTATGTTGTTCAGAAGTACTGCGCACTGGTCTTAACTCAACGATTTTACTGTTTGAAACCTTTTTTCTTCATTTATGGTGCTGAATACAAATTTTGCTAGTCATGAAACATATCAGTTTTTATTGCTTGCTTTTGAATGCATTATCGCAAAATATTAATGCAAATCGTACTGCTTCCAGTTCTGTACGATTTTTTAATGCTTTTGCTCAAAATGCTGTGCGTTTACAAGAAATACCTTTATATTCTAACCTGAATAAAAATGTTGCAATAATGCAGTTGATGACAGTTAGAGAAAAAGTTGTTAATAGTGATCTTACTCAACAGAACCAAGGATTTGACTCTAATAATCATAGTAAATGTTTCGAAGATATTATGTTTGTTTTAAGTCATCTGACATCTCATCCTGCCCTCCAAAGTATGTAAATTTGTCTGCTACAACATTTTGTAAAGCAAGATTTATTTCTAGTTTACAAAAGGTATTTGGGAACACATTCTGTGGTATGATTCATTATTATTCAACAGTTATCAGGAAACCAAGAAGTTAAATTTTTATTAATATTCATTCACATTTTCAGTTATAAAAAAAGTAGCTATGTATTTATTTATCATTTTCCTTCACAGTTGCATGCTTAGTTTTTAATTATTAATGCATTGAAAAATATGAAAGGAACAGGATTAAAACATGCTTTAATAGTTTTCTTTAAATATTAGTAATTATTGCAATGTGAGTTAATTCTGTCTAGTATCTTACATGTATGTTGTATTTTTGTATTATATACTGTACTATGTAATATTCTTCATAATTAAATTAATTAAGTTATGTGTGTACTAAAATTATGTACATTGTATATACAAAGAAAAAGTTTAAATTTTTTCTTCACATATTTATGTAATTATTAATTTTATGTATGTTTATTTTCAGATTTGTTAATTAGAATATCCTTTATAACTTAATAATTTTCTCCAAAAATTGAGATTTTTACTGAAGTCAAAATAATGTGTGTATTTATTTATTTGAGTTCTGTATTATGAGTTAAATAGTCTAACTAATAAAGTCAAACATGTAAGCATACCTTTCTTATATCTTTACATTTTCACATAAAAGTGTAGGTATTTTTATGCAATTTAATGTGTAAGGTGTAGTTTTGTGACAATTTTGTAACATTTAGCTGCACACTTTCAGAATTAATTTCGTATGAACTTTCAAACACTATGAAAAATCTGTAATAAGCTTTTCACAACCTTTGCTTTGTTGGAAATGTGTATGTGTTGTTGTTGTTAACAACATAACACATTAAATGTATAATTATTTAAACATAGTATCATAAGATCAGATTGATATTTTCAAATATATATCTTGCCACATAAGGAAACTTTTATTTGTGCTTCTGTCATTCAGTTATTCCTTAAATCAATAATTTGATTCTATAAAAAATGCTTTATGCATTAAAAAAATTTTTTTTTCCTTTCTTTTCTTCTTTTTTAATTTAAGAGAGTTATGAATTCTATATTTTGCACAAAATTCTCCTTAACTTTATACATTTTAAAGGTATTTAATGCATTAAACATGTAATAAATTTTTTAAATACAATATTTTAATAATAATAACAATATATAACAAAAATTATGGAGATGGACATAGCAGATGAAGATTATAATAGATTTTCTTGGATATTCTGCTGTGTTATTTATTTTGCCAAAAAAAGATTTTTAAATGTGCAACAATGAAGCTACTGGTGTATTGCCAATTTTTATTTGATAATAAGCAGTGTAATGCTTTTTTCAAATAGTCTTTTTTTTTTAGGCACAACATAATGCTGAGCATAAGTTTAACCTTTGTGACCATATGATACAGTTCTCTATTTTAGGCATAGCTTTCCATTATTGAAGCAATTTTTGTACAGCCAGACTGGTACAAGAAGCAGGAGTTTCCATCATATTAATTACAGGTGTACATTTCATGTTACTCTGACAGTATAGTTTTTGATAAAAAACAAATAGAAAGGTTTTCTCAACAAATAGACACTTGTAAAGAAAATTAGGTTGGTGATGTAAGAAGATTAACAATAAGGAAGTTATTTAATTTCTCATTTGAATATTATTGAGGGGGGGAGACTGTAGTTTCACTCATGCAAAATTATGCCCTTAAAAAGGTTCTATTACAAATCATTTACCAGTTTTAGAATAGAAATCTGAAACAATCAAATTAAAAAAGAGGATTTTGGGATTATTATAAGTTAATAAAAAGATGTCCTTTAAGTCCATTATTATCTATGTAACCACTTTGCTCTTTATGTATTCAAATTGTTATTCTGTCCAAACATCTTTTTTATAGTAATGAAATAATATTAGCCTTTTAAAAATTCATTTTTTAAAATAACTTTTTTTAATAATAATATTTTTTCTTACCTTACAGTGTTGGATGCAGATGGCAAAATTCCAAGTGGAATATTTCTTGGAAATCTTTTATGGATGGGAAATTATGATGAATGTCTAAGTGTGCACGCTTCTTCTGTTGCCAATGCCTCACAAGGTTTCAGTGGCTTATATTGCATTTCAGAGTGGAATATTTCTGTACCAGAGTCTGTAAGTTCTAAAAAAATATATTCTGATTTACTTAATCTTATAAAGCATATTGAAAGGTATGTGGATATGTAGAGGTTTTATGAATTAATTTTCATGGGGATCTTTGAATAAGGCTATTATTTAAAATGCAGTCGTGTTATTCATACATCCAATCAAAAACTTGCATTATTGCAAATAAAACAATGCAAATCACAAAAGCCTGTATAAATAAACCTTATGTGGAGTGTGTTGTTATTTTTGAAAAGGTAATGAGAGTACAGTTTACTTTAATTCTTTACAAAATGTTAAGTTTTTTCCTCAATATAAATGCTTAGCTATGATTTTTTGGACCTTTTATGTGTGCATTTGATCACAACATTTTTAGTGCTTTTCAGATTACATTTATTATAGTATTTAGTTCTAGATTTTTCTTTCTTTATCTCTTTTCTGTAGAGCAATTATGAAGGCTATATTCAAAGTAATGTAAAAGTAGGCTTAATTTTTTTATTAACCCTCCAAGCTGTATGAGTTTAGCCCGGAAATTTCAAAGTTCCTCAAATTGTCATAAATAAATGGTATTTTCTTGACTGTAATTAAAAATTGACTCTCATTTTGTATCCTTGGTTGTTTTGGTTCCTTTTCTTCCACTATGCATCCAACCCAAAATTAAAAGTTGGCAGAAGTTTTTGTGTGTAATGAATACAAAAGCCACCCTTCCATGCGGAATTTTACATCTATAATGCTGAGAGTCGCCTAAACTGCCTGTGTATTTGAAGTGGCTCTTGCTCTGGACAAAGATATTAGTCAACATGATCTTCATTACAAGTAAATGCATTTGTGCAATTGTTGAAGTCAACTTTCGAATTTACTTAAAAAAAAAAAAAAAAGGCGTGTTTTGCGCTTTACCCACCTTTTTGCAACTATTTTCTCTTTTTTTACGTGATGCTACTGTCCAGTGAATATACTGATTATGAGTTATTACCAAAGATGTGCAAGAGCATGTATTATCTTGATGAATGTGGATTGTGTTCAGGTTCTTATTTTATATCTTCTTAGAGCTTTTGGAATGTATTATTACTAATATACATTTATGTAGAAGAAGAGTCATTCTAATGATATGTCGATGGTATGGTCACATTCCAAAAAGTCAAGGAAAATAATTCGCTTGTTATCTACCAAACAGCAGTTGCCAGCAACTTGTGAGCTGATTCATGGCTCTTGAACTTGCTAGGTCAACATTCCTTAAATGCTGTGCGTTAAAATGTTGTTTCTTTAAATGCTGTTTTCTGTGGGTCATAACCCCAAATGCCATCATGAAACAAAATACTGGGATTGCAAAAATTTAATTCAGGCACATGAATTTAAAGAAGTTGTATTAATGTGGCTTTTAAAGAAATTACATTAATTGATATTTATGAGATTTATCATGTTTCATATAAAGCCCCAAAAGAATTTGTTGTGTTATCACAGACTCAAATCTTAAGTTTCTGTAAAAATCCTTGACTGAAGTTTTGGTTGAATTTTAGTTGTTTGAGAAGCTTTGGTTTATATCATGATCTATTTTTTCACAAAAGTCTAATTATATTGTTCCCGTTGATATAAAAGTCTCGAGTACTAAAACTAAAAGATTTTGGATTATATTTTAATATATTTTCATTAAAAATTGTCATGTGCTTTAAGTAAAGTACCATTTCTGATTGTTCATTTTTACCCAAAATCTAATCAACTTCTTATATGAATGCAGAAAGCTTATATAAAGAAAAGCGAAGGTAAAAGTTTACAATTGGGTGCCCCTTGTTTTTTGGCGATTCTGTTTTGATGCCAAGATCGGCGCCAATACGACACAATTTCAAGATGGCCGCTACACAAAACCAAAACAACAAGTCAAAGAATTTCACAAACTCCGTGTCCATGTACACATCGACCTATTTTCACTTAAAAAAAACATCAGAGAATTGCACAAACTTAAAAATTGCACATTTTGACTTTGTCCATGTGCACATCGATTTATTTTCAATTAAATCAATCAAGAAGCTAAAACCATGTTAAAACTCTCATGGTAAACAGAAATGGGGTTTCATCGCCAAAATTGAACAAAATTTTTCGCCAAAAAACAAGGGGCACCCAATTCTACACTAGAGCCAAAGCGAATTTTGTTTGACTTTGATATGAGTTATCAGGGACAAAAAAATCATCACATGCATACAGACACACACACATAGACATCATTGTAAACATGATAAAAACATGTTGTGGGGACCCTAATTTGTCATTCACTGAAAACATTACCTCCCTTACTTTTGTATATAGGTTGATGGGAGGTAAATATCCACTTCACATTTTATGACACTTTCAGTCATTTGCCAGCTTTTATATTGCATTGTGTCCATAGACCAGTTGTGCAAAATGCTCATGAATTGTCAACTGAATCACTTATTGATCCACTTAAGATTAGTGCTGTGATGATATTTTATGACCTCCCTCTGCATGGTTTCTCCATAATGCTCCTTTCCTCTTTAAATTTCTTTGTCCATCTGTGCTGGTTGCTCTTGAATATGTCTTTGTCTAGTTCATGTCATGCAGCCTTCTGTGAATATTGGACAAATTATATTTTTCTTTTGTTAGGAACACAGTGATAGTGCATTGTACTTCATTGCTATTTATTTGCAGTAAAAACAGTTATTGTCATACACTTATATAGAAGAGCCATTTTAATACACAGCATACATAGATTAAATTAGAATTTCTGCAATGTCATGGTAGAGCTATCAAAATCTATTAGCTAAGAATATCAAACACTGGAAAAATAGGTATCTGATAAAATTTCCATTGTTATGCACATTATCATTGTTTCAAACAAGAGAAAAGCAGAATAAGAAGTTAGTTCAACTACAGACATTTCAAGCAGTTCATTTGAAATATCAGGACATCATCAGAAAGTTAATAAAATAGCTGTGAATGTTGGTAAAATTTACATTATAATATGCTATATAAAAGTTCATTTTAAGCTGCATTTAATACTGGACTTTTAAAATCCAGTTTCTTTAGCTAGATTCTGATGTTTGTTATGTTTTGAAGGCATGAGATGGTATATGCATATGTATTTTCTTAACCATATGATATCTTTTGTAGTGTATCTCATTTTTATTATTGCTATAATTGAATTATTTAAAATGGCATTTTAATCCCTTCCAGTTTAGTTTGCCTGTCGAACAGCTTCCTATAAAAGCAGGACTGTGCCTTCCAGATTCTTGTCTAGCAGCTGCTGCTGAAAATGCAAGCAGATATTTAGCACATATATTTGGTAACTCCTTTATTAATGCTTTATTAAATATAAGCATTTCTTTCAAACTTTTCTTTATTTTGTGATGACCAGGCATTTGGTTATTTGGAACATAGCATTTCTGGTATAATGATTTGCATTATATTTTTAATGTATTTATTTTACTCTATTATTCAGCATAAATAGTCAATACTTTATATACTTTGAGAGGACATATTGCCATATTTGTGCACTTCATTTTTTTAATCATTATACATTGAAGTTCAGAAAGTTAGTTTTATTCAGGAAATCGAGGAGTTAAGAAATTTGCTGTAATATGGCAATAGTATTTGTATCCTTTGATCATAGCGATTTGCTGGTGGTTCATTCAATTAAAGTTGCATTTCGTTCTTCCTCTTCCCCCTCCCCCCAACATCAAATCATTGTTTGGTTAGGAATATCTTCAAATATTGAAAAAATCATATGTTTCCATGTCTAGAATGTAAATGATTTATTTCCTTTCAGTCAAATGAATTAATGATTGCTTGAATTTGAGTATTGTGTGTGGTCAAATGTTGCTATGAAGCTATATTACATCTTGAACAAATATTCTCTATCTTTTCCTTGAGTTGGTTGATTGAATTTTTTGAAGTGTCTTAGTATATTTCTAGGTTGGAATGCGCTTTAGCCCACTGCTTGGCGGCGATTGTTTTTGAATGAGCAATAAATGCGCCAACATGGGTAATTCCGTATATCCGCCAACATGGCTGACTGTTTGTACGTTGCCTACGTTGTGCAATTCGCTAAAGTTTTTTTTAAGTTTAAAAGGAACGCTGTGCACATGGCATTTTCTTGAAATTTATGTTCGTTATTTTAGCTTATTTTGTTCATTTGTGCACGTTGATTACATTGTGCAATTCGCTGAAGTTTTTTTTAAGTTTAAAAGGAACGCTGTGCACATGGCATTTTCTTGTAATTTATTTTCGTTATTTTAGCTTATTTTGTTCATTTGTGTACGTTGCCTAGATTGTGCAATTCGCAGATGTTTTTTTTAAGTTAAAACGGAACGGTGTGTACATGGTATCGCTTGTAATTTTAATGCCCTTTTAAAAAAAATTCCTTCTTTCTCCGATGCCATTTTGGTTACGTTTTCGCGGAGCGTGTCAGAAAGGTTATGTAACGGCATTAAATGTGTAAGTATTACAACATAAAATGTAAATAATTAATTTAAACCTGACAAATATTTTAATGATCATAATGTTCGTTTTGCATATTATTTTATTATCTTTTTGTGGCAACAGTTTCCATACTAATTTATGCTTTAGAATTCTATGTTTTGTTTACAATAGGTTTTCGCAGAGCGTGTCGGGAAGGTTGCAATTGCAAAGACGTTTCGCAGAAACGCGCCGAATTGACGATTTTCAAAACATCGCCAAGCAGTGGGCTAAAGCGCATTTTCACCTATTTCTAAATGTATTATTTTACCTCTAATGGAAAATTCCATGCAAGTACCCCAAAATATGCATATTATTTTCTAGATTGAAATTATTTGCTTGGATTTTCAATTTTGGGTGATCTGTAACTTTTCTGTTCAATGTACTGATCTTCCATTTGCAAAGATGGATAAGCTATTTAATGCTTTTTGACCTAAATAATGTGACTCAAGGATTCATCACTTTCCTGGGATACCAGGTAAAGAAACTGAAGCAGTACTAATGCATTTTTTCTTGTGTTTTTCAGAAAACATTTTTAGAATTAGTGAGAGCATGACTTTTCAATAGTTCAAATGACTTTTGACAGTTTGGCAAGAAATTTTCTTTTATATATTCTTGCTATGTGCAGAGAAATTGATGAAGTTTTGAAGTGCTGTTCCTTGCAGATTTTTCTGTCTAGACCCAATTGCAAAATAATTGTCTTTTACAAGAGATGATCTGTAATTGTAATTCATCAGGAACATTACAATTTTGGCTAAATTTTTGATATTGTTCCAACTGGCAATCTACCAAATTTCATTAGTTAGTTAATCAGGTTTATACTAATTAGTGCCACCTCTTTTTAAGACTATTTTGTTTGCAAAAGCAATGTTTAGGCTTATCATGTCTTTCACAAGCAGTTTTTCCATTGAATTTGCCAAGGGTTTTTAAAATGCTGTTATCAAATCTTTATCATCAATTTGTTTTCAAATGAATTTCATGTCAACATTACAAAGAGTTGAAATAAGAAGCAATGAAATAACTGTTATCTTAAGTGGCAGCAGTGTCTCTCTTAAATTTATTATCTCTCTTTTTTTAATATTCTTATTACAACAAATTGTTTGTAAACAGGTTTTTAAACAACTAAATATAGCAGTACAAAATCGGGTGTTGTCTTACCTCTTATCTATTTCATTCACTATATATGTGAAATTCTTGGTATAATCTATATCCATAACATTTAGGGACTCACTTTTATCTATATTAATGCTGAGTAATGTATTGAAATATTTAAACAAGCTAATCTGATTTAAAACATTTTTCACTCTTTTATTTGCACACTAAAAGCTTTCTTATATGTAGCATAAAACAAAGCAAAAGAATACATATTTTGCAAAACATAAAAAATTATTAATATTAAATAATAATAAATCTCATCATGCAAATTTGAATAAAGTGGCAGAAGAAAAAAAAAGTGTAAAAACAACAATTTTAGTGGTGCCACCTATCAATCCATAAAATAACTACACAGTTAAGTAAGGCAGATTGCCTATTGAGAGACTACCAGATTTATTGCCAAATTTTGCTATTGAAACAGGCATGGGATTTTATCCATAAATTTTGAATATTCAATGTGAATGTCTGCCAGTAACATATTATTCACTTTTGAAAAATGATCAACATTTCAGATTTGACCAAATTTTGAATACTCTTTGACATTTGACTAACTGTGTAGTCTTGAAGTAAAATGAAAAGATTTTAATTCTGAGAAAAGGGGGGGGGAAGAAAGGAAATATTTGATTCTGAGAATTTAAGAAAATCATTCCACATACATAGCTTGTAACACAGTATTTTGAAAAAAAAAAAAAAAAAAAAAAAAAAACCTTTTCCATTGTAGGACTGAAGGTATCTTGTGTGAACTACAAATATGTTTTATGTTTTGCATTTTGGTAACAAATTATTATAATTGCAATTTATTGCTTCATTGACTATGTTTAAGTTTTAAAAACTTGTCTTTAAAAATATATTCTGTATGCTTTTATTATTTTAGAACAAGAAACTGTTCAGAATAAATATGATGCTGAATTGAAAATGACATGTAGAGTGGATGATGCTAACCTTAATGATTCCGCTTTTATATTTTTGTAAGTTTTAACTGTTATGAAATAATATTTTAGCTTTTATAAATGAATTAATAAGGGTTCTGATTATGTGTACCATCATTTACAATTTTTAGAAATTTTTATATTTTAACATTTTAGCTTTGGTTGATTATTAAAGTAATTTTGACCTGTATTTTATTATTATGTGAATGCCAATTTAGGTCTTTCACATAATAATTTTATTATTATGTGAAAGACCTAAAGTTATGCCAGTTATGCTGTATTCTCTTCTAAAAAAATTCTTAAAACGTTGTTAATTTAGCATGAGACTAAATTTTAAAACTGAAAATTTGTTATTTTGTTTCATATGTCGGTTGTAATTTAATCCTCTAAGAAATGGTTAGATTTTTACATTGTGTGATCTTAACAACTCATTCTAATTATGCCAATTCTCCATCTTCTTTTCAGATAAAAGAATTTTACCAGTATTCATAATAGCATTATTTTAAACTGACAATTAATTTTATTGATTCTAGTGCTTTACAAGCTTTCTCTTTACTTTAAAACTAAGCAGAATTTAAATTAATAATAAAGGGTATGAAAATAAATTATTGTATTCAAAGATATTAACTAAGGGGTTGTTAAATTATACAGATTACTTGCATGTTTTCGATTTTTACTTCTGTTGAATAGTGATAAAATTTCAAATACAATGAAATATACCAGAAATACTATTTGAAATATTATAACATTAAAACTATTCAGATTTGTGTTTTAGTTTCAAGTCATAGATGAATTTTGGATTTACGAACTGTATGGGAAACGAAAATATCGTTTAATCCGCATTCAATAGTGAACTAGTGGATAAAATCTTTGACATTTCTGCAGAGAAAGACTTTAGTTAAGCTTTTTCTATTCTGAATCCTCTCAAGCAAAGTGAGGGGTAAGTAATATATATGAAGACAAAAAGGGAGAAATGTCTAGCCTGAAGAACTTTTCCCCCCTTGTTATTGAGAGTTTCCATTAAAAAGTCATTAAATTATATGACAGTGTCACTGTTAGGATTCAATAAAAGCCTGATTATTTTCTCTTCCTTTCTTTCCGTTGATTATAAAATTGCTCTCAACCTTCATGAACTTCCTTTTTGAATAGCTTTTATTTTATTATTCAAATTATGGCTTTGTTTTCAATACATTGAGACCTAGACTGTTGAATCTTTAAAAGATTGCAAAAATTCTTTTGTAATGGCATTACAAACTATGTTAACTCAGTACAAAAAATTCCTTTAACTCAATCTAAAAAATAGGGGCAGCATGTCTTAAATGAGAACTTAAGAAATCTTTGTTGCTGTCAAAGACATACTAAGTTTTTATAGCATTATTTTATGCATTTTATTTGTACATATGCTTCTTTGAGATGCCATCTTATTTAATTACTGTCTGATCCATCTTGTTTTAATTACTCTTTTCACTGAGTTGATGTCATGTTGTAATTGAAACTTTCAAGTTAATTTTTATAGTTAAAAAAATTTAGTAATATCTATTTTTCTTTTCAGATTTCTAGTAAGTGCATATCTGTGTATAATTTTATTGGCAAGCTTTGTAACAGTTTTCAAATCTATGAGCACCATAAAAAAAGTATTGAAAAATTCTGTAGCATTAATTGATGCCACTTCAGACAGAAACAAATATAGTAATTTTATAAATGCAGAAGAACTAGAAGCCCCTCTAGAATCAGAATACTGTGAAGATGATCAAAATTTTCCTGCATATTATGAGGAAGAATGTGAAAGTTTTCAAAATCAGAAAAGCTCATGTAAGTTATTAAATTTCTTAAAAAAAAGAGGGGGTGGGGGAAGACAGAAAAATAATATTTAATATATAATATGAAAATGAGATAAGAATCTAAATATTTGTATTTTATGTTGTATTTTGATAAAGTTCCTTAAAGTAGACTTAAAATGTTATATTTTATTAGCCAACTATATGGGACTAGGCTCTAAACTGAATAACAAATAATTAATTTTTCAATAATATTTATAAGTTTTAAATCAAGATTATTGTGCATATGTTATTAATGTAGATTGATTAAACATTTGTTTATATAACTAAGACTAATTAACTTTAATTCCATATATTTATTCTAATCCAAGTTAAATCATGCTATTCTTTCATAAAGATAATATCAATAGCTGATAAATTGTTAGCTGTTCGTTATATGTCACCATAGTTTCAAGAGTCATCTTTTTCCTTTCTTTTTGTTTGAACTTGTAATTTTAAATTAGTATAATTTGAAAAAATAAGAACTAAAAAACTATGTAATTAAACAAGAAAAGATGTAGGTTCCAATACTAGTTGAAATATAAGCTTAAAAAAAATTCAATGCTGCAATTAACAGTGTTTTTATTTCACTTTTTCGATGAAACAGTACCTTATCTTTGAGTATAAGGCACTATAATTAGGGTTACCGTAATATTTCCTTCTATGCTAACAATAGAAAATAAAACCTACTAAAATAAGTACCTACATATTAAGATGCTAAATAAGCAATAAATTCCTTGTTATTTTTAATGACATCAAAAAATCACTTCAATTTAGTTCACAGTTCATTTTGGAGCTTAGTGAAGTTTTTGTGATTGATGCAGCCATTCTACCTCTTTCTTCAGACCATATGATATCCATTATTGAGAATACTCTTTTGACTAGCGCCAAGGTCTTTGGCCTGCTGAAAAAAATTCTATTATTTGGACAAGATTGAGCTTTTCTTTGAAGCGACTAAAAAATTGTATTCATTTTTCTTCACAGCTTTTATGTTTCTAAATTTCATAATTAGCTGATCAGATAGATGACTTTTGCAATCACTACTACATCCAAATCTTGATTCATGTTTTTTATATTATTTCCCTCAGTTTCTTTAATTTTTTCACCTGAATATTCAGTTTCAGATTATGTTAATTCATTGTTGCTTATCCAAATGCAATTTAGCTTCCCCCAAACTGTTTTTCCATGTCTTAATATAAGAAAGACATCTGTCATGAAATGTTGTGAACTAACTACTTGTAGAACTGATTGATATTAACAGTTCTGTTACTTTCTAGTGTTCTAGAAGCTTTTTTTTTTTTTTTTTTTTTAATGCATAAATTCATTATCATGCCTTTCCCAAGATCTGCTTTTAATTTTCTAATTTCCCTTTCAAATACACTCATTTTTGTACTTTTCCATAATCAAGATAGCTTTGTTAAATAATTTGAATTGCCCTAGTACATATCTCAAAAGCATTTCACTGCAGTCGTTATCAAAAAACTGTTTTGTCGTCTTTGTAAAGTGTCCCTGTGAAATAAATGAAGATTTCAGTCAGATTTTACATACTCTATCAATAACTGGAAATACTTAAAGAAAATGATTATTGCTATTTATGTCTACAAATTCACAGAAATCTTTTAGTTTCGTAACTTGAACTGTAAACATGTGGAAGTATTTATAAATTTTGACCTATAAAATTTCTAGTTCAGTAGGTAAAACATCATCTGTGGTTTGAAGCCGTTGTGTAGGACAGCAACAATATTTCGTCAATTTACAATCAATGGCAGTAATATTTCTTCCTGGCTTATTCTTCAATCAATTGTAAATATTGTTTTCATGCACACCGTCAAAATTAGTGTTGCAATTATCTCCACAAAATCCTTTTTCCCCCCCCCCCATCTTACAACTGGCATTAAATGGTTTATCAGTCTATCTGTAGTTTCACTGGGAATTGATTGAAAGTCTAAACGCTTAATTTTTACACCGCAATCTGGTGCAAAATACTACACAATTAGCAAAGTTTTTATTTCTTTCCTCTTAGAAGAATCCTATAGAAGTGGCACAAAATGTGTTTTACTAAAGTCTTTACAAAGCTTCTGGAACAATAGTGACTGTTTCACATTTTGTTCTGAGTAGTCTAAATTTTGTTTCAAAGAACTTTGAAATTAATTTAGATGAACATTCAGCTGATATAAAACTGATGAACACTCAACTGATATTGTGAATGGCAATATGAAATGCAAAAATTGCTTTTTTTAGCTCTGATTTGTCCCTTAAATGGATACCTTTAAAATATGATAATATATTTGAGGAAATCCCTGCTGCTGCTACTAGGCTGGTCCTATATTTACATATTTCAAGTGATCTGTATTGTCCAAATTTCCACTGCGAGCTACCGAAAATTCTGAAAAGCACTGTTCACATTTCACCTTCAGTACAATCACAATTTTTTTCAAAAATGAATATCATTCTTTAGTTCATCAGTAAACAAATAGTTTCTTTCTGGCATTTTGGTGATTAAATTAATTTCATGTGAAATACAAAATAATCGCAAATGCCGACTCGCGATTTGAACTCTACTAAGATAGGACATGCACAGCAATGATGTGGCCAGTATAAATTCTAGTGTGGTCAACTCTAATTGAAATAAAATATCTAAAAAAAATAAAATCTGTATCTCTTGGGCTACATAATGAAAAAAATTAAACATCTAAATTTATTAGGTTAGATGTTAGAATTTTGAAGGAGAACATCTAAACTTTAAACATACATAGATCTAGGGATATAAAATATTTAAATTGGCAACAGTGAGTGTAGTGGGGGGATATTTTGACTACCAAATCACTATTTTAGCCTAAGTTATACTATTTTTACTTCTTGTATATTGTATATTGGTCACTTTTAAAATTTTACCAAATAACTAAGACAAAATGAACCAGTTGGCTGGGAGCAGAAACCATATCATTAAACTCAAACAGTGTCAAGCAAAGTAGAACTTCTGGTAAGCTTAACTATAACCATTTCTAGAATTCGTAACACAAATTCAGTTTCCTGATTACCAGTTGACAAAAATATGGCTGATTCATGTTAGTCTGAAAAGAGGGAATCTACTTTATATATCTAGACATGGAACAGTGAAATCTTACATGATTGATTTTTAGGTTAACAATAATCATCTGCATTCAGATGACTTTTTATGTAAAAGTTACTGTTAAATTAAATTTAATTTCGTATTCAAAATTTTTAGCTCTATAATTATTTTAATTTTGTGCTTTCCTGAGCTTTTTGAAAGGCTGTAGTAATTTTATATACTGTAATCACTTTCTGTTGAGAAAGTTTAACTTCAAAATTAGGTGTTTAAATAAGAATTCGAATTAAGTATTTATTTCTTATGGCTATGATATTTAGGTAGTTAGTTAATTATTTACTGAAACAAACTTGTTTTTCTTAATTAAAGACAAGTATTTGTGCATGGCTTGTACAAATGCATTTTAATGCACATGTGCATTAAGAGAATAATTATTAAATAGTTATTTAATTATTTGTTATATGAAAATATGACTGAGATTGTTATCAATATATTTTTTATAGGTCATTGGAACAAGATAATGAAATTTTTGAAGTGCTTTTGTCTGTTTTCAAATGGTGCTAAGATCTTAGATACAAAAACCTCAAAGAAGCAGTTCCCATGCATACATGGCGTAAAGTTCTTTAGTATGACTTGGGTAATACTTGGACATACATACATTCACAACATAAACGTTATTGGTGAGAAAATTAAATTTGTGTGCTAAAAAATAGTATTGGAAGAAAATTATATTTTAAAAATTCAATTAGTTATGAGATATGAAAGTTTTTAATTTTGTTTAATATTAAGAAAGGCAAATAGAAATTTTAGTAATTTTGAAGCATTATTTATAAAAATCCAAGAATCAGAATGAATGTTGATGTAGAAACTTAACCTCTTTTTATGAGTAATTAATTTTTTTCAGTATATCCACAGATCAGGCCAATACCACATCTGTTGCTTATTAGCCGAAAAAAGGCCATCAATCTCAAAATGGGGTTTTTCTGTTGATTCACTATAACCAGTGTAACACTTTTTAAACTGTTACTACCAAATTTATCACCATGTATTATCTTTAAAGAAATTAAATAAGAAAGAATCTGCATGTATGTGTGTATGCTCCTCACATTGTCAAAAAACAATGATACCTAGAGCCATCCCATTCTGAATAACATAATCCTCCATCCAAACATGAGTTCCTGGAAACCTCAATTTTGAATTTTGGGTTTGTTTTATTATTTTTATTACATATTTTACAAAATTTTAAGGAATTTTCTATTAAAAACTCAACAATTTTAAAGTGAGCAGTGGCAGCACTGTTCAAAATGAAAAATTTTAATCTCCACCATATGAGACTGTTGCCATTTGGAAAAATATAAGATATTTATCCTTAAATTTTAATTGACAAACATGTCTCTATGAAAGCAATCTGTTGTCCCAGCCAGAAATAAAATACTTTTATCTTCCATGTGCCAACATGTTACAATTCAGTAAAGCCTTGAGATATTTACCTGGAAGATCATTGAGTAATAAAATGATTGATTTAAAAGGAATAAACACAGTTAAGAATATTTTTCCTCCTTTTTGATGTGATTGATTTAAATGAGTACATATTAAAATGATATATCTAATTAGAAATTTCAATACTTTTATGAAATTACAGTAGCTGAACAATAAAATCATTATATACTTTTTCTTTTTTATCATAACTCTTTTAATCAGCTCATTTTTAAAGAAATTGATTGGAAAAACAACGCTTAATAACAGAGCTGAAAAGAAAAAAAAAAGGGGGGGTTATGAGGAATGAGTACAAGAGCAGCAGGTTGGTAGGTTGCGAACTCAGCGGCAGTGTAAAAAACCTTAATGAACCCTTTTGGGTACCATTAAAATCTGAAACTTCTCAGATTTATTTATTTTTATTTTTAAAGACATTTGTGTTGTTACATTTTTAGCTCATAATTAGATTGCATCAAAATGCATAGATCTTTTTTCTCAAATTATTGCTGGTCTAATTGACTAATTTTAACATTCAAGTTGGTATATATTTCTCAGGCCTGCTATCTTATCAAAAATCTTGATTTGATATTTGGAGGCAGTATGTACACTCACGTTTGTGAAAATTGCAACACCAAGAAGGAATCGTCATAATTGAATGCAATTTAATACACAGTTGAGTGGTAGTGGTACAAATAAATGATTAAATGTTCAAAGCAAACAAACAAGAACAAGAGATCAGAATCAGTATTTTGTGTGGCCACCACGCGCCGCAATAAGTGCTGCTACACGACGTGGCATGGAGTCAAACAAAGTTTGAATGTCTGACTGAGGAAGAGCATTCCATATCGTTTGTACGCGTACCCAAAGTTCGTCTGCAGACGCAACAGGACGAGGATCACGAGCAAGACGCCGACCAATGACATCCCACACATGTTCAATTGGCGACATATCCGGGGAACACGCAGGCCAAGGAAGAAGCTGTACCTGCTGCGCTGCAAAGAAGGATTTAACAATCCGAGCAGTATGAGGGCGGGCATTGTCCTGTTGAAATACAGCGCCTGGCAAGCTTTGAAGGAAGGGAACAGCTTCGGGCTGTAGAACTTCACGGATATACCGGTTGCTGTTCAGATTGCCCACAATTCGTAGCAATTGAGATCGTCTATGATATGCTATGGCGCCCCAGACCATAACTCCGGGTGTTCGTCCACTGTGGCGTTCGATAATGCACTCCGGAAGGTGGCGTTCACCGGCATAGCGTCTGACACGAATGCGGCCATCATGGTACCACAAATTAAAGCGGGATTCGTCAGAAAACACGACATGCTGCCAATCAGCACGCCAGTCTCTATGCTGATTGGCCCATTGTAGCCGCAGGCGGCGATGGTCGTGCGTTAGGGGGATCCTGTATAAAGGAGTCCGTGCGCGCAGTCCACACTGCAGCAGACGTCTACGAATTGATGAAGCACACAATGAAACACCTGTAGCTATTGACCACAGTGCTGCCAATTGTCTAGAGGAAGCTGTACGGTCCGTCCGCGCCATGCGGACCAGGTGTCTATCATCGCGAGCTGACGTCACATTTCGGGGTCCACTCCCGGATTTCCGAGTTGTCCGACACTCGTCCGTCCACTGCTTCCAAACGCGCATCACTGTGCTGCTGTTACGCTGCACACGAGAGGCTACTGCACGATACGACAATCCAGCTTCACGAAGGCCGATGATTCTCCCTCGTTCAAACTCTGTAAGTTGTTCAAATCTCGCTCTCTTTCGTCGACGAGGCATAAGTACAGATTGAGTTAACGTTTACCACTAGCAGATAACCACCGATAACCATACACGCCTCGCTACAGCCGTCTATTTATTCGGATCCATCAGCCGTTCAGAGGGCGCTGCTCAGCATACGCATGCGCTACGGATTTGCAATTCTAATCATTTGCATATCATGCGCTACTTTGCATTTCCTGAAAATTTCAGCTCACTCGCGTAAGTCCTTCATGGTGTTGCAATTTTCACAAACGTGAGTGTAAATGACATTCTTTTACAATTTATAGAAATTTGGTTCAAAATTGCTCCATTATGCATTCATGCCCTTCATAATAATAAATGGGAGTATTTTGTTCTTTCATTTTCTATCTTAAGTAATTGAAACATCAATTTATAATTTTGTTTTCTTTTTACAGTTTTCAATCTGTTATTATGTGTGAAATTTTATTGCTTTTCTGAACTGCAGTATTTTTAGGCGTGAAAATATTTGGATATTTTAAAACTACTTTTGTAGAGCTTTACTTTGTAACTATGCTTAGCACATATGTTTTGTGGGCTTTCCCAATAAAAAGTTTGTGAGGAAATCCTTTTATTTTATGTAAATACACTACTACATAATATAAATCCAAGAATCGGATTGAATGTGTAAGATTTTAGTTAAACTAACAAAGTTTTATTTTAATTTAAATCTTTCTTTCTCTTCTCATGTTTCAACTTCCCGTCAGAAGAAGCGCACGTTTTCAGCTTATGCTAATTTTGAAGTGGAGCCAATGACTATTTAAACCAGAGGTAGAAACCTCTCAGTGTGAAGAGAGCTTTTAGTCTCAGATCACGGTCATTCTGTTCGACGTTCACCTGACCAGCTAGCAGCTAAATTCTAAGCCATAGTGCTTACTACATGATTGCTTATTGAAATAAATCCAAGTGCGCTAGTATTAGTAATTCTTGCTATGCACCATTTAGTTAGAGGCCAACTCCGCGATTAGCTCTGTGAGCAAAGATTAATCAAATTTCTATTTAGTTTTAGTTTAAATTTATCTGATTGTTCATTTAGACCCAAGTGTGGACTTTTACTTTCTGTATTCCTCCCGAGTTGGGCAGTGATTTGTAAATAATATTGATTTAATAAAAGAGGATTTTAAATCCCTTTCAAGTGCAGTTATTATACAACTGAAGCACAGTATCTACAACCAGAACATAGCTGCATTCAGCTCCCTGTTCCAGATCAGGAGTTGGAGACTTTTCAGCTGTTCACGAAGATGTTTGCCAAGAATACGCACAGAACACTCAATCCTGACAAATGTTGATGTAGAAACTTAACCTCTTTTTATGAGTAATTAATTTTTTTCAGTATATCCGCAGATTAGGCCAATATTACATCTGTTGCTTATTAGCCGAAAAAAGGCTATCAATCTCAAAATGGGTTTTTTCTGTTGATTCACTATAATCGGTGTATTTAATACATTATATTCTGCCAGTGCTGTTAGAAAAGTTTGTAAGGGTAAATATGGCTGTTTAATGTCATTCTTTGTCACAGTGTTTGTTTAATTAAAGGAATAATTTATCTTGTAAATTCCTCTCTGTGAACTATTCTAGCTGTATACAGTTACATTTATGTTTAGCTGCATGTAGGGTCTTGTGATGTTTATGCAGGTAATTATAAAGATATCAAGCTTTTCTTTTTTTAAAAACTGTTTCTTTAGGATTTTCAATTGCTTATAGAATTTATAAATATATATTTGTAGTACATCTTTTCTACTTCAGTTCTACTGGTGAAAGTGTGCATTTTCCTTAATATTATATCCTTGGGGCAGTATAATTTTCCACATTAATTTTCTTCTCTTTTTCAACTTATAGTTATTGAGTTAATAGGCTGTGGTTGTTTTCAATAATTATAAGATGCATATGCCATGACTTAATTTTTTTTAATTGATTGATTTTCTGTCTCTTCGTGTTGCAAAATGACTTCACTTTGCAGAAGAATTTAAGCTATGTAAGTGTGGTTTGTAGTAGATCAATTATTGATTTTTTACAATTTAGATAGTAAAAGTGTTTCATTATTTTAATATTTGTACTATATGTAGAGTGATCATAACTAAAAATGTCCTCTTTAGATCTGCGTAATCCTAATTCTTAATTGAAATAACATTGGAATTTGAACATATCTGATTCGGGAGAGGAAGGAATTGAAAAAATTTCAATGCAAGAGAAAGTACATATAAAAGCAATGTTTTTTTAATAAATCACATAGGATATGCCTTCTGAATTACATTAGCAATGTATGGAATATAGTCATCTGTAACTGATTCTGTTACTGTGTTTTATACATTGCACTATTTTTCTTCTAGTTTGCTGAGTTACAACATGCATCAACAAATCTGTTTTTAAATAATCCCACCCCCCAAATATATACGAGGGTTGGAACTTTAATAGTGGCAACTATTTATTTACAAGGAATACAAAAGTGATTCATGTCACCATGTTTTACAGTCCTTCAATATAGTCGCCAGCATTGTGTACAACCTGTTTCCAACGATGTGGAAGTCACAGAATACCTGTAGCAGCGCCTGTTTTGTTGATAGTTTGAATGGACTGGTCTACTGCCGCAAGAATCTCAGGAACAGTTTGGAAGTGAGGCCACGAAGT
The DNA here is from genome assembly GCA_000611955.2 of Stegodyphus mimosarum. Lineage (NCBI taxonomy): Eukaryota > Metazoa > Arthropoda > Arachnida > Araneae > Eresidae > Stegodyphus > Stegodyphus mimosarum. The sequence continues at coordinate 384,985 of KK119986.1, forward strand.
GGTTCCTTCATCTTAGGAATTAAGTCATAGTCACAAGGGCTTAGATCTGGGGAGTATGGTGGATGGTAAAGCACTTCGCAGCCCCATTGCTTGAACAAATCAGTCACAGCTTGCGCTGCATGTGGCCAAGCATTGTCATGCAAAATGAGAGGAGCGTTCTGCAGAAAGTGTCTCTGTTTTTTTCTCAGTATCTGTTTTCTATTTATTTTTCTCAGTATCTGCTGGCTGTTTCTATTAATTAATTAACACTAGATTTATGGAACTTTTTATTGATTCCACTATCTAAAATTGCTGCCCTGCTGGTATACTGGTTAGTGACCCTGCCTGCCATAGCGATGGGCCCGGGTTTGAATCCCAGAGAAGGCCTGGTTGTTACTGACCATCTCTTTATAGAAGGCAATAGTGGCCACCTATTAGGTGCTTTCATAATGAAATAGCCACCACTTCCGACCCTTGCAGTGGCACAAGGCTAATGGCTATTAAATAAAGCACCTGGCCATTGATAAAAAGTATTAATTAAAAAAAATTATCCGAAGTTTATTATGATTAACCAGACTGACTGAAATTAATGTCTTGTTTAGCATTTTATTCATTAATTCATCGTATCTGTTTTGATCATTTGAGCAAGATACTCATTCTCATTAAAAAAAGATCCCAACACCTAGAAAAAATTAATATAGAGTAGTAAAATTTCGACAATACATTTATCTAGGTAACATATTTAATTGATTTAATTTTCAAGATCACAGATTAATGCAAGCGTGAGAAGAGGCATTTCAAATGTGAAATGCTGATATGTTAATAATCGGTGTAACTGCCAGAATTTTGAATACAAGCATGCAAATGTGCATGCATTGTGTTATACAGGTGCTGTACGTCAATATCTGGAATGGGGTTATATGCCTGTTGCACCTGGTTGGTCGATAACAGGGATGGTTAATGCTGGTTGTGGATGACGCTGGAGGTGTCATCCAATGATGTCTCATATGAGCTCGATTGGAGAAAGATCTGGTGATCTAGTAGGCCAAGACAATATGTCGACACTCTACAACAGCAGTATGAGAGTGAGCGTTATCTTGTTGAAAGCACCCCCTTGAATGTTGTTCATGAATGTTAGCAGAACAGGTTTAATCACTGGACTGATGTACAAATTTGCAATCAGGTGCATGGAATAATCAGGAGAGTGCTTCTGCTGTCATACAAAATTGCTCCCCAGACCATAATTTCAGGTATAGGTCCAATATGTCTAGGCTGCAGACAGGTTAGTTGCAGGTGCTCACCTGGCCTCCTTCTAACTAATTCATGGCCATCACTGGCACCAAGGCAGAAGCACCTTTCATCGGAAAATAAACTAGATCTCCACCCAATCTTCTAGTGAGCTTGACATCACTGATGTCGTAAATGACAGTGGTTTGGAGTCAGTTGAATGCACACTACAGGGCTTCTGGCTCTGAGCTGTCCTTCAAGTAACCAGTTTGTAACAGTTTGTTCTGTTAGTATGGTGCCAACTGCAGCTTGAATTTCTGCTGAAGATGCAGTATCATGCACCACAGCCATATGCCAAACATGGTGGTCTTCCCTGTCAGCAGTGCCACATGACAGGCCCAAACCTGGTCTTTTTGAGCCAATACCTTCCCTTGACCACTGTAGCCAACAATCAGGGACAGTGGATAATCTACCTTCTTGTAACCCTATTACATGACTTTGTTCAAAGTCACTGAGCTGTTGCTAATGTCTTTGTCTTCATCTTCACAAAGAAACTCTTGACTAACATCAACTCACTACTTCAAATCTTAATGGTAAATAATGCTCACGAACTTTACAACACATATTTAAAGCAAACCTGATATACATGTTCACAATAGTGCTTTTAGCTCCACACTTATGCATCTAGTGTGAAATTTGAATAGATGTCATCTTTCAGCTGTATAAATATGCCTACCAAATTTCATTTATCTAGAACAACTCTCTCTTGGTGATTTTTTTCCCTCTGTCAGTGCATTTTAGATATCTGTAAATAAGATTTTCCTTGCATAATTCATAATTATTCCAAAATTTTAAGTCAAATTTAAGTTTTAAACATACTTTAAATTAAAGCTTTAAAAATATATAGTCAGAAGTATTCTTTAAAATTATGTGTTATACAAATATCATTAACATCTATTGTTTCATTACAGATAAGCTTTTTATACTTTTGTTTCACAGGCTGCTTAAAAATTAATTAATGAATTCAAAATAGAATTGCTTCATTCATATAGTCTAAATTTATGCATTAAAACATATAAATGAACTATTCTAACTTAGTATTAGAAGAAGTGTAATTAAAGTTCTTGGAAATGGCAACTGAAGCAAGGGAAATATAATTTTTAGATTCCCTAATTAAGTCATTTTATTTTACCCAGAAATCTTGAGTAAATGTTTTTGACTGAAAAATTTGCAAAAAAGAGTTTTAATATGATTTTTAAAATGATTGATTTTTTTAAATTCAGTAGATTTTATAACATTTTATAATCTTTTTGTAGAAAATCCACTTGATCTGTTACATGGTATTGATAATTTACCATTTCAAGTGATTATTCAAGGTACTTTTTCTGTTGATACATTCTTCCTTGTTGGGTATGTATATTTTCCCACTTTAGAGACTTTAAAAATACTTTTTTAAGAAAGTTACATGTATCTAGCAAAGAAAAACCTAATGCATTTGTACAAAAATGTTTTATTTAATAGTTAAATAATCATAATAAATAAGTAAAATCATACTAAATAATAAATAAATAAAGCTGTAACTTAGAATTATTAAAAAAGAAAAGTAGCTTTAAGTAACAGCTCAGTTAAGTAAATTTATTTTAAGATCAGCAATTCTATGTGTGTCTGCATAGCTACTTCTACAATATGTAATATTTTGTTATATTTAGAATTTTGCTATATGATGTGTAATTTTTTTCAGGGGTTTTTTATTAGCTTATTTATATCTTAAAGAAGCTGAGAGAAGAGATGGTAAAATAAACTGGTTTGCATTATGCTTGCATCGAATAATAAGGTCATTATTTTAGTTGAATATGTACTTTAGAATATATATTTAATAGTATTTTCCTTTGTATGCACAAAATAAGGCAATAAAAAAAGGATCACTCTATCTTGTATTATTGCCAACATATTTATGTTCTTTTCAAATCTTGAATTTTCCTAGAATTTAAAAATCTGAAGCCATTTTATATTTTGTTTCCTTTTTTATAATAAATAAAATGCAAACTTGTTCTTTTCATTTTATTAGAATTACACCTGTTTACATATTTCTACTTGGATTTAATATTTTGATACTTAAATACCTTGGATCTGGGCCATTCTGGGGAGAAGCTGCAAATGTTTTGGAATGCAAAAAGAACTGGTGGTGGAATTTGCTATATATAAATAACTTTCTTCCCATTGATTCAATGGTAAATTTACTTTTACTTACTTTCATTAACTTAGAAGTCAAGCAACAAAAATCAGCATTATATTTGCAAATTTTCACAGGACTAGTTTCGATGGTTTTACCAAACCATCAACCTCAGCTGCCAAAGTGAAAAAGTGCCATTTTGCACTTTGGCAGCTGAGGATAAAACCATCGAAACTAGTCTTATGAAAATTTGCAAATATAACACTGATTTTTGTTATTTGACTTCTAAATTAATATTTGTTTGGCATGTTATTTTACTTTAGTTACTTTCATTTCTTTTCTTTTTCCTTCCCCCCTTTTTTTAATAATTGTGAACTGTTTAGTTAGTGACTGTAGTTATCTAATAGCAATATTTTATCGTAAAATATTTTCATATTTTAAAGTATCAAGACTTATTGTTACGCTGTTGTAATTTCTACAGTACACAATATGTTACATGATGCATGGTTTATAAATTGTGACATATGTTGTTTAATGTGTTACATAGCATCCAAAAATATAGGTGTTATGTATTTCAAACAAAGAACAAAACTTTAAAGTATGGTGGAACATACCAAAACAAATATTTTTCGTTACAGAATACATAGTCAGATGTCAAGTACCGAAAAGTTAATGTAACAATGTATGATCCCAAATACACAAAAAGAATTTGTAATGATGGGTATTTGCAGTAATTGCTCAAACAAGTTGTCACTAATCATTAGTTCATGCTTCATAATGTGAAAGGAGTAAATATTTTCATTTTGAAAGACAACTGTCATCTTGTGCAGGCTACATATTGAACCATGTTGCTGGACTTAATGTGATATGTTGCAGGTTGTTTCTATAATTCCTGAAAATTAAAGATGCTTGGATGAAATTCTGTATGCCAAAGTATTTAAGTTGCTGTGACCATTGTTGTATCATTATTTAAGTTGCTGTGTAATTCATATAGAAGAGTCTGAAATTGAAATCAGTTGTTATAATACTGTTCTCAACTTTCTTTTATACCAAAGTAAATAACAAGTAGAATTAAAAATTTTAATTAATATTTAAACTTTTTTTGTGTGTCTATGTGTGTGCACCCATGCTTTATTTAATTTATCCTTCTCCTCTCTTGAAACAAGACTGTATCTTTTATAGTGCTTGCCTTGGACTTGGTATTTAGCAAATGATATGCAGTTTTTTGTTCTGAATTCTTCACTTCTGTATATATTGTGGAGGTAAGCAAGTACTTTTAGGATTTATTTTTATTTACTTTAAAAATTTTAAATGGGTTATGATATATTTCATTAAAATCTTATTATTTAAAAATATATGTTAATTTGATAGTTAATCCATGTATCAGATATTAGTTGAAATGGATTTTGCATTTCAAATAATTTAAATTTTCTTTACAAAATATTAAAAATAGTAAATGATCATTTAATTGCTAACTGAAAATATATTTGTATAATTTGGCATAAATATTGTTTCTGATATCTGATTTTTAAGCTCATTTATTTGAAAATTCTTACAATAAATACAAATATTGTATATTGTATTTATCAGGGAAATTAATAATTCATTTTATGTTATATGCCACAGTGACAGTCTAGCTGGTGCATTGTAGGCTGCATATGGCTTGTGAGGTCTTTTTCTGTCCATGTTTAAGATAAGATTTATTTTTGACCAAATTTCTGAATTTGTTTATAATTTCATACTTCTAACCATCTTAGGATTATCCATATGCAAAGATGATTTGCAACTAATTACACTATAATTTTAAAACAACCTGCATTTCCAGGATTTATTCTTAATTATATTTACAAAGCATAATATATATTGAAGCTGCAGTCCCAAAATACATTATCCCTTGAGGTTACAGAAATAGGCTTACTATTGCTATGCTGTATTATTCATTATTGTACAGTTATATATTTATGGATATTACAAAAGATGCAAATTTAAATGTTTCTTTTACCATAGGCAAAATCCTAGCTTTGCTTCCTATTGTTAATAAAATTTACGTAAATGTCATATCTTTCTGGTTCGTTCTAAATTAACAGTTAAAGATTTCAGCATGTCTATTGTATTGTAAACAAATAGGATATCATACATCAATCATAGTGCCCACTCGGAAGAAAGGAAGGTCAAATAGATGTTAGATTAGAAAGGAAGGCCAGATAGTGTGGGGAATAGGTGGGGAACATTAAGGCCACGTATGGCCTCTAGCTCTTGTATTAACTAATATTTAGTCTGAAAATTAATAGAATTAAATAACATGCTGCTATCTATTGAGCGTAACATAAATTAAAATGCTGAAGTATTGTAACTTCATCAGTTTTTCATAGCCTGAAGTTTAAGTACCTATTTCTCCCTCTGCCCCACACCACTCAGCATTCTCCTGTGTGTTGCAGATTGTTGATCTGTAGTTATCTGTGCCTGCTTGTAATAGTCTCATCTCGTATTGCTACTGGCCATTGTGAAAATCTAGTTGTTACTGTTTTACTTATTCCATGGTTTTGTGAGTACACAGTTTTATTGTATTTCTAGTAAGTATACACTTTCTTAAAGTTATTATTTTATATTTGTTTTTTCTCCATCATGCCAAATTGTAAGAGAAGAAAATTAAATGAAGAAAACAGAACATTTAATGCAGAGTTAGATTGTTTCTTTACTTCTGTGAAAGATAAAATAGCGTGTTTATTGTACAATACAGTTTTTACTACTTTTAGAAAAGTGAATTCAAATAAACACTATTTAACTCATAAAGAAGATAAATATTTCAATATAGGATGTAAATCTTGTGAAGCTAGAGTTAAAAAATTGAAAAATAAAAACTTTTATCAACAGGTGTCTCTTAGTGCTTTTGTAAATAAAAATAGGTACTTCCTTTTTATAGTGGCCCCAAGATTGGATTACCAATCAATGGAGATATCTCACCAAAATCTGGCTGCATGTTCTTATACCTCATCATGTGATTATATATTAGCACCGGCTGTGTAGTGTACCTCACTACGTAATTGCATATTAGCATCGTGTTGCATTTTTGCTGTCACTGCATGCTCTTATATTATTAATTTTTTATGAGGTTTTTTAATTTGCGTTTTTTATTTGAAATATATTCACTGATTTTTTGTGTGAATAATAACATTAACAATCTTTAATTTACCAAATAATGAAGTGGATCTCATATCATGTTTTCAAGAAAGATGTCTTTCACCTGACAAGCGAGTATGCAAAAATGGCCACACCATGAATTTTTGTTAACAGTAAAACCATTTGGAGGTTCAGTGTTAAAAATTAACAAACAAATTAAACAAAGATAATGCCTTCTTTTATTATTGCAAATTAAATCATGCTTAATCCATTCTGGAATTTATTCAAGAAAGTAAGTGTTTAAGATTTACTTCGTAATTTTTAATATGGATATTTTGAGTTTTAATGCATTTCTGCTTTGTCGTTAAGTAAGAACTGAATTGATTGAACGAGAAATACTGAATCGTCTGTGAAAAACTGTTTCTTTTTTTGTTTGTTTAATTTCTTTTATAGATCGTTTTAAATTTATTATAGTATTTCAATAGAACGTGTGGCAATGATTAGATAATTCTTCAGATGATATAATTTTTTGTGCTTTCCAAGTTATAAAATGAATGAAATGTAACACTTATTAAGTGAAACTGGTGACAGAGTATCAAGAAAAAATGCGTATAATTTAACATTCTGCACAAGAAAGTCGTGGTGTACACATCATGTTTTTTTTATTATAAATTATTGATGAATTTCTTATTAGGTATCATTTATCTGAGGTCTCATAATCTAGTGCAAGCATTTGTAGGTTTTTATATGAAGGTTCAATTAATCTTTAATCAATTAATATTTTTATTTATTTTACTTAATCATATGGTATATTACTAAGTTTATCTAGATAAATATTATTTGCACTAATTATTAATTTTATTTTCATCATATTTGAAAGTATTTCGATAAATAAAAGCATTTCTTCCCTATTTGGGATTTTCTTAGTATAAAATTATAAGAAAATTACAAAATAAAATTAGCCAAAGAGCATATCTAATTGAATACTAATGTATTTTATACAATAATTGCATTACAAATAGTTTAGTAACCTGAATTATGCATTATAAAGTGATTTTAAATCAATCTGCTGCTCATTTGAAATGGTATTGCCTCACAGCATGAAAAGGTCTCTGTTTTCTCGTAAAAATATTCCAGTTTTCCAGATTTCAGTGTTGGAAGCTATGATATGAACTAGAGTTGCTTCAGATGCTTCAAATGGCATCCCATATGGAATGAGGCAAATTCTCAAATGGCATTAAATGCAGGTGCTGCACCAGTATGAAGATGAAGAATGCAAACTTACAATATGGTGCAATCCATGATGCCTTGCTGGCCATCCATGTGTTGTGAAAAAAAAAATTTGCGTGTTTTATTAATATTTTTAAATTTAACTTGCATACTCCACCTCTCTTGGTGCCGTGACAAACTAAAAAAAACACAAAAAATACTCATAAAAATATAATGAGTACAATAAAATCACGCGTAAAGACTGGTGTTTGAAAACAAATTAATTAATACCTTAAGCTAGATTAAATTTTCATAAATCCTCAACACAGTAAATTCAGTTCTATCATATCAACTCTCAACTCTTAAGATTAATGAAATGAAAAAAATCCTCCCTGGTGTTTTGTTAAACTCAAAATATTAAAATTCATGTAAAATGCATTACTGACACTAAATCATCAACATGCTTTCTCTCACTAAAACTAACTAATCGGCTCTCCTTCCTGAAAACACATAAATTTCAATACAACCTTAGAGTTAGCCGCAACACTTAAAAGTAAAACACAGAACAGTTCAAAACACCAGGGAGAAATAAATCTAACACACTAAAAAGTCAAAAACCAGTTCAGTTAAATTAATATATCTGATCGTATAGTTTTAACTCTCATTAAATTCCCCTACGCCCGCAATAAACTACCCAAGTTCAAATGGAAGTTTCACCATGTTTTCCGAAAGGATCACATAGGGGACTTTCAGTAGACCACAAGATAAAACACACAAAAAAAAAACATACAATAGTAAAACAAATAAAAACATTTATTTAATATTCCAAAAGATTCTCCATTCAGAATAGCTGGCCAGACTACCCCAACAAACATTTAATAAAAATTACTCACAATTCTTCATGCGACAATCTAAACCATGATCAATATTGTATTCAAAATTATTAGTTATGTATCATACAATAATTTCGTAGTTATCGCTGAACCATACTTAAGTAGTCTGAAACTTTTTTTATTTCTTTAAATATTTTCAAATCTTACCAAAATCTTAATGAAACAATTTACAATTTCTATTAATCTTAGAAGGTTACTCAAGCATTTAAACTCACACTACATATACAAATATTTTAAATCAATTTTCGTAAAGTGAAAGATGAAGTTTTTCCTAATAATCGATTTCACAAAATCCTAAATCAGTTAAGGGCAATAAGTTTGAGGACACATATAGAATTTAATACAAAATCAAAAAAATAATCAACTCACGGTGGAGAAAAATTCCTGCCCAGATTTCGTCTCCCTAATTGTCTACGAAACGCACGTAAAAGAAGTTCAAAAATCTTTCTTCATCACTGCCGCACCAAATAGTCAATTCTTCTGTTGTAGAAAACTTCCTCATGGATATAGTCCTTCTGCATTCAAGGAGGTCCAACTTAGCATGAATGTCCACCAACATTTCGATGATGTCCTCAACAAAGAAAAATGGAAGCCGCAGTAATCTGTATGTAAAAGCCCACCGACTTCTGAATGATGTTCTCGCTGAAGATAAGTGCAAGTCACAGTAATCTGCATTTAAAACACATTATTTTTCCTCAAGGAAAAACATCAGTGAGAATAGGACATAGCCGCAGACTTTCAGAAAGGATTCGCCGACGACGATACGATGGGAGCCCGCATCGTTCTCGGGCCAATTCTCGCACGGACAACCCCGAGAAGGGGCCGCCGGGCCCTCTCTCTCCCCTCAAAAAGGACTCTTAAAATCTGACAAAATCTTGAAAAAGTCTCCGCTCGCCACGGGAGCGACCAAATTTAAAACCTCGTGACGCTCAAAAAGTGCACCGCCTCTATAATTACTATTGGTTAAAAAAAATCCATAAAATTAAAACTCACCAATGCTACACAAAACAGTAACCCTCCTAACCACTAGAAACAGACCAATAAATACCCAACAAAATTCTAAGAAAATCAGTCCTATCCTTTCACAATGACAAGCCCCTTATTTTCAAGCACAAAAACAAAGTAGTAAATCTGTTAACGCTGCGACTCTTCAGACAGATCCCAAATTTTTGCACCCTCATAATTCTATCAAGAATCGGCGCCGCCAAGCGGATCGCCTTTGAACGAGAAAAACACAAGTTCGTCCCCGCAAGAAAAGGGGACAAAAAAAATGCAGCTGGTCGCTGACCCTTGACCCCAAAATTCTCCTCCCGTGAGACTGCTAACTTAAGAAATTTTACCCAATTCAAAAGAAATAATTTAGCGACAGTATAATTTAAAACTTACATCTCTAACATGAACATCAAAATTTTACTATTCACTGTAAATTAATAAAATTAATAAGCACTGTAAAATAATACTTAAAAATCTACACAACACATGATGTTGTAGGTATCATTGCATTTTATTTGAAGAATCTTGATGTTATGCATGATGTGGCTGGCATAATAAGGATGTCTCGAAATATCTGTTGTCCTGAGTATTGTTGAAGGGTGGTTAATGAGATCCTACACCACTCTGTGGGGCCGTTCTTAACCTTTTAATTACAAATTCTTCAACAATTATTGGGTCTCTGTCAATGCAAGCATTATTTGTATAGCATGATAATATGCAGTCTCACTAAGCATGATTCTACCATAACTGAATTCTGAGGTTTGCTGGTATGAGTTCGAGTTCTTTCTTCTTACATGAATCATAACATGACGACCTTAAATGAAAAAAAAAAAAAAATGAACAAATGCAATTTCTGAATGAAATACTGACATTTCAATATCCTTTTTCATATAACTTCTCTTGCTGTAATGCATGTGTGCTGTGAATTGCTAATGATTTGCATATCCTAGCATATTTTATCTTTCATTCAAGTTTGTTGTGTACTTCCTTCACAGTGTAGTAGTTTTTAATGGCATTTTCTCTTAAAATTCTTTGTAATTATATTGTTTATGAAAGGTTATCATTATCTTTAAATAAAACATATTCTTAGAGAGACAAACTATGTTGCTTGAAATTTAATTATAATGTAATTTGCTACTGTATATAAGTTTGCAATGTAAAATTTTTAATTTTGTCCAAATGAACTTTTACCTTACTCTAAATGTTACTGATCCATATAAATGCAAATTTTGATTTATTGCTTTGCATTGAGCCAAATTTAGAAAACTTTCTCTTTTTATTTTTTTTCTCATTATCTTCTGATTAGTAGATGTTCAAATCAGAGATCAGAACAGTCAAATGATCCCATCTAGTTATTTGGATCAAGAATAATATTTAACAAATTCATTGATTCTTTGAGTCGAAATCATTAAGTTGATATTCTTATAAAAACCTGTGAAAGAAATTTTTCATTTAGAGTATTGTTTATAATTTCATGGCTAATACATTATATTTGCTAATTTAATACATCACATACTCATGAAATTTGCAATGCATACAGAAATTAAAGTTTAATCAATTTGTTTTAAGCCCTTTCATGCCCTTCTGATAATATTTGCACTTTCTTAAAATTTATGTACTTTTTCCACAATTTTTAGGTGGAATTATCTTGGTTTAAGCATATTTTCTTCCTTGCTGGTTGGAAGTTGGGCATTAACCTGGTACATTAGCTATCACTATAGTATTTTACCTTTATTTTATGGAATATCAAATGCAACAAGTTATGTGGACTACAAAGAAAAGTTAGTGCATTTTATAAATTGTGTGTTTAATATAACATTATTTTATATGAAGAATTATGTACTTTTATTATTAAGTATATTTTAAATAATTATATGCTTTCTTATGTAAAAATTTTAGTAGATACTCCTCCCTCTGAATTTTTACTTAAACGAAGTAAAAATGTTATTAAAATTGTTCTATTCATTAAATAATGTGGTATTTGTTATATTAAATTCTGCAATGTTTCACAAATCTTTCCGTAAAGTTGGAAGTTTTAGTATAGTTACGCATTTTGCTTAACCGATTTTTCTCCTTAAATCCAAAATACTGCTTTCTTAAGTTTTCAGACATGCCATATTTTCTCACCATTCTTTTTATCAATATAATTACTAGGGAGGAAAAAGTATTTTTTAATAAACTTTATCAATTTCTTGTTTTTGTATCCATTTTAATATGGAATTGAAAAATTTGCTACTCTGGTGTTATCGCAACCTGTAGAAGTCAGCAAACTGTAGCAATTCTGCTCATTTATCTAATTGTCTTTTAAGAGAAAGGTTTTGGTTTAGGTTAGAAAAGTCTCAATTTCTAAGAGTTACATCATCAGTATTGCACAGGCCATGCAAGATGGATTGATCTAGAAATGACACAATCCAGAGAGGTTATTGCAACTTCTAGAACAGAGAGGAGGAATTAGGGGCTGCTGTTAGTTTAAATTATAATTTTGTTTCACATATTTTTTATCTTATTTATTTATATACCATATATATTTGGCGTAAATAATATTTGCAAAAAGTAACGAATTCATACAAAACCTTTCAGGCTTGTACTAGGATGGAATCTTATTTACAGTAAGCCATACTGCAGGATTGGGCCTTATTTCATTGGTGTATTTTTAGCTTACATTTTTTATCAGAAAGGGAAGAAAGGAAAATTTATAAAACTGGTGAGAAAGCTATTTCAGTTACAATATTTTATTTGAATATTAGTTTATTTTAAAAAGGATTTAAAAAAAAAGAAGTAGATAAAAGTTTCAAAAAATTGTATCTTAAGTACTTAATATTTTGTAGATTTAGCTGCTTTCTTTGATTTTAATATTTATACTAATAAGGAATTGCTTAATTTACAGGGGGTACAAATTTTAGGTTGGTGTCTTGCTACTTCTTGTGCATTGTCTGTTATTTATGGCTTATACCATGTACAACAAGACAGCATTTTGTTCCACTTTTACAATGCTTTATCTCGAAGTGCTTTCAGTATTAGTGTTGCATGGGTTATTTACTGTTGTGTAACGGGATATGGAGGTATTTGTTTTGCATTCTTCATTTGTCTTTATAGTTTCTTCTGTTTATCAATTTTATGCTCATTATAAAAAATTGCATGGTGCATTTATCAATTTAGAAACAAAATTTCATCTTCTGTATATACTGCGCCTAATGTAAAGACAGTGTGAGTTTTTACAGTAGCTGTATTTTGTCATTAATTAATTAAAATTATTCAAATTTCTGAACATAATAACCAGATCGAATTAGTATAAATGCCAAATGTCCTTGTTTTTTGACATGTTTTCAAATCTCCCAGTTTTCAGTTTTTAGCTTTGACTAGTGAAAGTGTTTTTCAGGAATAAGATTAAATTGTGCAAATAAAATTTGTTCAGTTTACATTTCATTATTGAATAAATGAAGCCAAAGTTTGCAAACTTCATTCCAGCATTCCTTGCGATATTCATCATACATTTTCATAATAAATTTTTATTTGAATTTCTTAATCACATCATTGACATCTGTAAAACTTAATATGAGATTCAACTAAATGTTTAGTTATTAAATGTTTGTATTTAATTTTGTTTCATATTGATACGTAGCATCAGTATGTCCATTTCAAAACAAAAAACGTTAACAATATCCAGTGCGAATAATTTTATTTTTGTCATATTTAAAAGTACTTTGATAAACTAAAGCTTTTGTTTCTTACTCAGAATTTTTTCAATATAGAAGCATAAGAAAATTTCAAAATGAAATTAGCTTAAGAACTTAAAATTTAGAATATGTAATTAAATATTCATGCATTTTACATCAGAATCTTTTTATAAATAGTTGAATAAATTGAATAATGTGTTAAAGTGAATTTTAATCAATTTTGAATTCTGTTAAAATGGTGCCACTGCAAAACATGAATACATTCTGGAAACTCCCATTTGGTAGGTGAACCTCCCGGATTTTCATATTTCGAGATTGGCTGCTATGAATTATGAAGCTTTTGAATGTAATTCTTATTTTTATTAATACAATCTGTCTGAAATCCCTAAAAAGACAATCCTGTCTGACAAAGGATCAGTAGTGCTGTGTTTCTTATAAATGCAGAATGGTTACATACAAGTATACCAAAAATTCATGTTTTAAAGTGTCACTGTGTTCAGTAATTCAAATTACAGTTGCTGTTGCTACAAATTATTCATTAAAAGTAATTTAGTATGGGAATTTGTTAAGAATGTGGTGTGGTGTAGTGTTAATGCTTCAACGATGTAAAGTTGAACTTTAATGAAAACTCTAATGATGGAACACAGCAAAATAATTTTATTGAACGTCCAAATTCAAAAGGCTAAATACAATCACAAGAGAAAAACCTGTTCTAAACATTTTGAAATAAAATTTATCTCTCCGTTTCTCGTGCGAGAGATATGCGTGGCTCTCGAGCTTGCGTTTGAAACATTGCCAACATAAAAATATTATTTGTTTTAAACAATTAAACCTAGTTAACAACTATTGAAAAAAACATATTCGGAAATTAAATAATAATAATCACGTTATGCTCTCGAGACAACCTTGCTTATTTTTAATGTTCAGTTTCTTCTTAATTTATGCGAACTTATGACAACTCCTCCCCTCATAAAGGAATTTTTCCTAGGCTATTGAAGGAAAAATTCTAAATACTTTTTACTGCTTTCAAAACACAAGTGGTAACCATTTAAGTGATAATGGAGAAACCAGTTACACTACCTTGCACTTATTTCTAGATAACACAAACTCAAAAATACAACAAAAAGATTTAAACTACTCCTAATGTCTGCCTCATACAAAGTACATACCTCAAATTTTACAAAATGCTAATGCTTAAGATAAAACATTTAATTATAACAATTTTTGAAAACGAAATACACAATGCAAACAGTTTTGAATCTTCACAAAAATAATTCCAAAACGCTACAAAAATAATTTTCCCCATTTTTTCCTTACATTGTATCCACTAGTGACATTCAGTCACTAGACTATGGCACGACTCAAGCCATCTGCATTACCGTGTAATTTGCCTGGCCTATGAACAATTTCAAAGTTGTACTGCTGTAGACACAATGCCCTACTTCTATGACTCCTAACTCAAGCAACCGCCTAATTTCTTCCTTTAAGATGTCAGTTTGTCTCGCCGACATTCGGTAAGGCCTGACTCTAACTAGAGTCTCATCCAACAATTTAATGTCCATTTCGACCAAACACGTACAGCCGGGATCAGACGAAAACACCGCTCCATACTTCCCTATAACTTCCTGGAATTTTCCTATTTCCTCTGCTGAAGCTCTTTCTTCTAACTTCCTATCTCCAACTATTTTCCAAAAGTCTACCCGAGTTGGATCAGCTAAGGGATAAGGAATATCCACTTCTTCCTCGATATCTTCCATGACTTCCTCTATCACAAGATTCACAAACTCGGGGCGCTGACGATAAGGTTTCATCAAATTTACATGCTAAATGGTGTCACTGCTACGCTTTCCCGGAATCTCCACCGTATAATTGGTATCGGAAATCACACTAGTTACTTTACCTGGCCCTATCCAGTTTATAGCCATTTTGTGTGGTTTAGACGTGGCTAAAACAAGCACGAGATCTCCGACCTTAAACCTCCTCGTAACAGCGTTGCGATCATACCAGAGTTTCCTTTTACTCTGATACTCTTTCATCCTCTCTACAGCCAGCTCCTGACACTTCTTTAGTCTGTTTATTAAGTCTAGAACATACTCGACCACAGTGGGGTCTGAACTTTCTTCCTCTAGCCAGTTTTCATACACGATCGTTTGAGGCGTTCTCAAATTTTTTCCATGTACTAACTCGCAGGGACTAAAACCTGTGCTCTCATGACTAACAGTTCTGAGGGCGAACAACATGGCAAACATTCTTCCCAGTCCTTCCCGCTTTCCAAGCACAAAGCCTTCAATACCCTTTTCAAGGTGGAATGCAACCTTTCAACAGAATTACTTTGAGGGTGGCACACAGAAGAATGATACACCTTAATTCCGAACTTGCTAAAAAACTCAGATGTAAGTTCACTGGTAAACGATCTACCCAAATCACACTGAATTTCCTTAGGGTAACCTGATCTAGAAAAGATTTGTATCAAGGCTTGTATCACACTTTTAGAGCTTAAATTCTGTACAGGAATGGCATCTGGATATTTGGAAGCAACACAAATAGACGTAATTAGGTATTTATTTCCGCGTGAACTAGGAATCAGAGGTCCTACTGCATCAATATTTAATCTGCTATACACTTCTGATATAACGGGCACAATCTTCATTGGGGCTTTCTTTTTATCCCTATTGTGACCTACACGCTGACAAATATCGCACGTCCTCACAAATTCTTCAATTTCCTGGTAACAATTAGGCCAGAAATAGTGTGTCAAAATTCTATCCTTGGTTTTGGTTACCCCTAAATGACCAGAGATTTCCTCGTGGCATAACTTCAAGATCCCTTTCCTAAAAACAAGAGGCACACACAGCTGAAGCTTATCTTCCCTTTTTTTAGAACCTGACACCCTGAATAGTCTTTCCTTGACAATTATAAACTCCTTTTCATTTTCACTTTCCCCTTTCTTCCACAGGGCCGCTAAACTAGCGCAAGTTTTTTGTGCTTCCGAGAATTCCGCTGGCGAAACATCCGTAAGAATAGACCTTTCTTCTAAACTGATATCTGGAATTTTAATGACATCCTCCGTATTACTGGTTAAGTTCCTTTCATCCGATTGCTCATTACTCACGATCCTTTCACTTTCTATCTTTTTCTCTTCTTCTGATTCGGAATCTAAGTCTTCTGCACTCGCTTTCTCTAAACTCCTGCGCGCATGCGCCTGACTACGAGTCTCCACAACATTCAAGAGAACCGGTCGTTCCCTAATTTCCTCTATCAACTGTGCAGTTTTATTTCCTAACAAATAATACTCTTTATCTAACTCTACCGGAGTAACCGCTGCCTTTGTGGTGACTACACCAAAATCACCTTCAATGGTGACTTTCGCCAAAGGTAAACATTTACATTCTGTGTCCAAAGGCTGTTTCACCCATACAGTTTCCCCTAATAAGTCACTAGTATCAATCCAAGTACTATTACACAGATCTATTCCAGCTCCAGTATCCCTCAGATATTCTCTCTCTATCCCATTAATTACTGCTTTTTTGAAATACGGCTCAAAACATTTTCCTAAACTCTCCGTTCTTAGATTATTCACCAAATTAGCCTTATTCTTTTCCAGCGATGGACAGTTAGGTCGGATATGTCCGTCCTTTCCACATTGGTAACACCTTATTTTCCGCTGTTTCTCGAAACCTGCCTCATTGAAAGCTTGCTTTTTTTTAGGAGCCTCCACTTTTCTATGCTCCTCTGATTCAATTCTTTGATGACCACTACTTTTCTGATTATAACTACCATTGGAATTTACATACCGCTCTCTATCTTTCTCAAATGGTTTCTTTAACCCCGCTCTCTGTTCTAACTTCCTCGTATCTCTTCGCAAAGCCTCATACCTGTCGCATTTCTCTGCTAAAATAGAAGCTGTTTTAAATTCTTCCCAATTGTCTAAGTAGTGCTCTCTTATTTCTAGAGGGACTCGCCGTTTAATTTGCTCGGTGAGCATAAGTTCCTTAAGACTTTCAAAATCTTGAACTTTCACTGAATCCAACCAATTCTCTAAATACACTCTCAATTCATACACTAAATCCACCCATAACATTCCGTTTTTTCTAGAATGCTCTTCAAATTTTGTTTTTAGTGCCAAAGAACTAAGCTTGAATCTAAGCATGAGTAATTTCTTAACATGTTGATAGTCATCTCCTTTATCCGCTGGTTCTTTCACTATTAATTGGGCTACATCAAGAGGTAATAACGGAATTAATTGCGAGACATAATTAATCTCCTTAATGTTCTCTTTTTGAGCTTGTTTCTCAAATAACAAAGAATAATGACATATCTATTTTACTCGGTTCAAAACGCGGTACTAGATCCTTCAAAGTAACCTTTTTTTCTCTAGATTGCTCAACTGTTGAAACCGTGGAAACTAGGCTATTAGTCTCAACCACATTCATCAGTTTTAACTTTTCCAATTCAAATACTCGCTCCCGTTCCCGCTCTGCTCTCTCTTGTTCACGTTCCCGTTCTGCTCTCTCTTGTTCACGTTCCCGTTCTGCTCTGTCTTGTTCACGTTCCCATTCTGCTCTCTCTTGTTCACGTTCCCGCTCTGCTCTCTCTTTTTCGGCTATTTCTTCTGCATTTTTCTGCTCAGCCGCAGCCCAAATTCTTGCGGCATATTCTTTCACCGCTTCCTCTTCATAGTCCTCGGCATTTAGAATAGCCTGCCTAATTTCTCTTACTTTATTTGCCTGACACACATTTGTATCAAATTCCTCCGCTAACTCCAGTAGCAGAGCTTTAGTAAATTTTCTCATAAACTCACCCATTATGGAAAATTAAAGAAAAATAACCTACACCAAAATAACAAAATAAAAAAAACAATAACAAAAAAACAATAGGTCTATCTCAACTATATAAATATTGTCCTCTAACTCTGGACTAATTTAAAAACTAAATTTTTCTAAAGTATACCGTTACAATACTTCAAACAATTTAAACTTTTACTAAAACAATAGAATAAGCAATTGAATTCCAATTAGCAAAGGTAACCACAAGACTAAGTTTCAATAACCACCAGAAAACTTTCAATCCCCAATAACAGAGCTATATCCAAAATAAGCCTAGTCTCGAATAACTGGCATAATTTCTCCAAAATCACAAAAATGGTACTCACCAATTTGAAGACGCCTTCGATGACTCTCCTGGCACTAACTTGGATACTCCAACTCTTCCGGGAAATTTCACAATTTTGCGGCACTAGATCACGCTTTCTCCGGTGTTCCCTTCTGACACACTGTCACTTTCTGAAGAGGCTTCACCACGCGAACTGTCCTTGCACTCAAAATTAGATCGTTCTTGTATAGAGAAGAAAGTCTTGACTGCTCACATAAAGTCCTTTACAATACTGCCTTTTCTGGAACATCCACTCGACGATCCGAAACACTCACACAAGGAGACACTCGGAAATTAATGCAATAAGTTAACTCAAGTTCACAGGCGAAAAAGTCCGTTCCTAAATTTACTCTCAGGAACAAATGCTGCCACCAATTTTAATATTACTGCTGTGGTGTAGTGTTAATGCTTCAACGATGTAAAGTTGAACTTTAAGGAAAACTCTAATGATGGAACACAGCAAAATAATTTTATTGAACGTCCAAATTCAAAAGGCTAAATACAATCACAAGAGAAAAACCTGTTCTTAACATTTTGAAATAAAATTTATCTCTCCGTTTCTCGTGCGAGAGATATGCGTGGCTCTCGAGCTTGCGTTTGAAACATGGCCAACATAAAAATATTATTTGTTTTAAACAATTAAACCTAGTTAACAAAAAAATAATCACGTTATGCTCTCGAGGCAACCTTGCTTATTTTTAATGTTCAGTTTCTTCTTAATTTATGCGAACTTATGACAGTGGGAGCAAAATAAAAGGACTGCCAATGACTGATTTTTGTAGTCTCTCTTCCTTTCTTTTGAGTTTCAAAATACAGCCTCTCTTATCTGTTGCTGAGTTGTATGAAGCTGCCGTTACTAGTCTGCTACTAACTGTGCCAACTGTATACATTTTTTAATAACCCTCAATATTTAAAATTAAAATTTGTTTACACTATAGCGTTTTTAGTTTTTCAGTACTGTTAATTTCTCATTTTCAGCTCTACTATAGCCACTGGGGACATCCACAAAGATATCAAAGTGTAAGAGATAGTGCTAGTATTAACAAATGCAGATATAAATCTTCATCTACACTTGAAAAAGGAGTTAATTAAAATAAAAAAAAATATCTTTAACAATATTCTATCATACTGTAGGATTGGACTGTGAACTGTGCATGTCTTAAAGAAACAAAAGATCTCAAAATTGTAAATAGAAACCAATAAATTTTAAAAGAGAAAAAAGTTTTGAGAAGTATTAATATTAGGCTGTATATTTAAAAAGTGATTTAAGATTTTTTATAGTGAAAGCATCAGCATTTTATGAAACATCAAGCAGATCAAAATGTGCATAGAGAACTGAAGTGCTGTACTCTGAGTAAGTATTTGCAAGGAAACATTACACGGGTTTATATTGAAGTATGAAGTTTTGCTACATATTACATAGCATATGCAATGAAAGCTAAGGGTTGATAAGGAAAGCAACGGAAGTTTGTGAATGAATTTGCACACTTGCAGAGGTAAACTTATCAGCTATATGTTGGTGCATCTGTCTCAGGATTTTCCACAAAATGGAAAAGGAATTCCACTATATTGGAATAATATTTGAAAAAAGGTTGTTCAGCCCTCTCCTCCAACTTTCACACTCATTCCAACATAGCAAATTTATTTTAATGATTTGATTTACCTGAATCTTTGTCCTTGAATTATTAGTGCCAGTACTTGGTGATTGTGGAGGTGATGATGAACATGTATACTCTAAAAGCACACATGATCCTGCAGAAATTCTTCTGACCCAGATGGCATCTGAGATGCAGATGCAGATACAGATACAGATAGTCTTATAATACAGCATTATTTTTATCTTTTTGCTTCATATTAGAGTATGAAACAATGTAAACTTTATTTAGCAGCACTGATAAATGTAATCCTTCTTTTCAGTTTTTTTCTCTATATTTGATGTGATGTATAAATATATATTTATGGAATGAACTGATGAAATTAGGCATTGGACATAGGATTTCCTTTAGAAGCTCTATAAATAAATAAATCATCATATTCTACCTGATTAATGACTTCAGTGAACATTGATGTATTTGATGTAATTTTAGCTAAGTTCATCACCCTGCTACCACAAGCAACTATCAACTTACAGGTAACCTGTGAGCCAAAGCAACATTTTTATTTTAAAGTATATAATTTCATTTTAATTTAATATGTATATAAGTTTAGAATTTTAAGCAATCTGTCGATCTGCAGTTGTTTGAAAGTGAATATGAAAGGCAGACCCTTTGTGACCAGCACTTCATTTTAATTAAAAAATTTATCTGAGTTTACTTCTTTATCTCGTATTGGTGATTTATTAGTTCATCTTCAGTGATGGGCAGTGATGGCCAACAGCCTTGGCAAGCACTGCTGTGCTTGAATTTAATTTTAATTTACGTATGTATACCTCACTGCCTCAAAATGGTGACACGAATGTTAGTATCTGTGATATTCAACCTGATTAATGGCTTCAGTGAGCATTGATGTATTTGATGTAATTTAAGCTAAGTTCATCACCCTGCTACCACAAGCAACTATCAACTTACAGGTAACCTGTGACCAACACTCTCGATGGTCACTTTCAGTTTAATTTTCTTTTAATGATATACTTAAATGATATAATTTTAAATATATCCAATTAATAGATAATATTTATTAATATCTGATGCATTAAATTTATTAATAAATGATGAGTCTGTATTCTCCTATATATCGTATACCTATAGATTATTTGGATTTAAATTCTCTGGGCTCTTATTATGACTTATATATTTATTTTATTTTTTTAATGTCTGTTTTAGGAATTGTCAATTCTGTGCTATCATATAAAGCATGGATCCCTCTTAGTCGTGTGACATACTGTGTGTACCTTTTCCATCCCACTGTGATGAGCTGGTTTTTCTTATCACAGAAAGTGCCTGTCTATTTCACCCATACAAATATGGTATGAGTACATTCTTGTTTACCTTATGATGTAGACAAACTTAATTGAACATTGTTTCAGTTTCAGCACAAATACTACATTAAAATGAGTGTCATTTATATAAGAGAGTAAGATTTAAATGTTCAGAATTTTGTTATAGGAAAGGTAGTGCTCAACTTTGAAATTTTACAAAATTTTGTGAGTTTGATTTTTTGCCCTATACACGTGTAAAATGCACTGGCACATGTAACAGGTAATTAAATCAAGATACATTTTTTAACAGTTTGCTTTTATTACATCATCATATTTTCTGTTGATTTTATATATATTACCTTTTTCTATACAGTATGCAGCTGTTTTACTCTTTAACCCTCTTACTGCATATACCGCGAATTCCATGTAAAAATAGCAAAATTTGTGCAATCGAAGGTTTCTGCAGGGATGCATTTTTTGCATCTATTTTAGTGTGCAACCCACTCTTTACCTATTCATGCTTACATTTCAGCTTTTCTGTGATATTTAATTGTTTATTCAAATCTGGGTTAACAGCTGGCATTAGATATCCATATTTCTGCAAAGTATACAAGCACGTTTTGCAGCATTTTGCACGTTCTTTTCAAAGCTCAGAGATGTCTGCTGTTCAACTCTCAATCCCATGAGACTAACAGCTTGACATTTTGCTATCCATATATCCCTCAATCCCATCGATAAAGAGCCTCGTAGACAATGTGCTGTTTGTTGCTAAAAAAACTGAAAAAACATTTGCAAAGAAACAAATTGGTGCAAAGATTGCGAAGTAGGACTTTGCCTCAAGTCTTGTTTAGAAGTTCTTCATACTAAATTTCATTTCTAATAAATATTTTGTAAGTATTTTGCATGTTTTCATTAGTATGCATGTTTTGCCTTCATATTTCATAAAATGAATCATAATTTAACGAATATTAATTTTCAAAATTTTGCTTTTGTATGTTTATTCTTCAGTTTCAATTTTCTGACAAACTTTTCTTATCTAATTCTATATTTGAAAAAAAAAAAAAAAAAAACGCTTTTATAAAAAATTTTTGTGCATTTTAACCCTAAAATATATGTAGATTTGAAATATGTAATAAAAAATATGCAATTTTTGAACGTATTTTGATAAAAGAATTATGCAGCGAGGGGGTTAATGATCAAATAATTACTGTTGTGATTTGAACATAATTAAAATAAATGGCACATTAAATTATTTAAAACAAGATAACAGTGCTTTATCGAGTCTGTAGGATGCTTCTACCTAGCTAAATGTGTTTATAATTAAAAGAAATTGTAAAGTATGGTTAAGAACCATTTTACACTGAAAATTATCATCTTATTAAACTTGAATATTTCATTTTTACTAAGTTTCTGGATTCCTTAAAGGAAAAGAGGAAGTGGAAAATAGAAAACAGACCCACTTATCATTTATGGTTGCCAGGTTATGAGTAAATTCAAGACAGTAGTGGCAGAATGAAAATGATATGCCCAGTCAGGGAAAAGAGTTGATCTGTCATAGCACTTTTCATTGTAACTTAGATTTTATAATCAGATAGATATCTTCACCCTATTAGTTAATAAGATTTAAAAGTTTATTCCATTATTAGAACTCAAAAACCTAAATTATTCTAAATCGTATTTTGAGATTTTATTGGGGAAGGGGATATTTGCATGTTTCAGTCTACTGCTAACTTTCAGGAAGAGTGAATAAATGTTTTGAGATGGAAATTTCCAAGTATTCAGAAGTTATGTCATAGTTTTGGTATCATCAGAGTTTTGCACATTTTATCATCTGCAGCTTTATAATTGGCATTGCCTTTACTAGATATTTTGGAAGTTTTGGTAACTAAGGCTGAAATTCTTCTTGTTTTCAGAGATTGGAAGATTTTTCTTATGATATTTTCCCTCATTCTGCTCACTTTGAAAAGTTGAGGCTGTACTTAAAGTCAGATGTACTACCTCTGAGTCCATTAACATAGCTTTTTCTTCTTTAACTTGCTTCATTCCTTTTTCTGTCACTTGGCTTCATTTCTTTTTTTGTCAACAGTTTCAAATAAATTGAAATATGTATATAATTTAAATCACATGTTTTGACAATTTTTACATCATAAATTATTTTATTCTGAATTTTGTGCTGAAGTTTGAAATAACACTGATTTTTTTTAACATATAACACTGCATTTATTTTTTCTTTGGCTTTCTGCCATTTAAATATATAATCTTGTAAAATTTTAATTGTATGAAAGTTCTTGTAATTGAAATTATTCATATTTAACAATTTTGCTTTTTTCGTTTTTTAAAAAATTTATTTTATCATGTTTTAAAATACAGTGTTCATCATGTAATTTTTTAAAGCTTATGCAGGGTTCGTTTTGTTTTCCAGGTTGTATATTACCTTGCTTTTCTTCTTATATCATATGGAATTGGTTTTCTCATCAGTGTTACATTCGAAGCTCCTATAATTAATCTTGAAAAATTATTTCGAGACAAGTGATCTTTTGATTTAAAATGCAAAATAATCGTACTAAACATACTTTTATTAAGTAATTGATTTCTGTTTTAAAAAGTAAAAGTAATCCTACTCTTAGTTTCTGCTGAGCTATATAGCGTACAGTTGAACTACAAAGAAAAAGTCATTACGACAAAGAACTGTAAAGAAAATGTGAAAAGTGAAATTATGCTTCACTGTTGCTTTATAAATCATATTTGTCCTTCGAGTGTCTCAATTTGCATGCAAAGAGAACTTTCCTTTTTAAAGTCTTATCAGTATGGTGCTCTGTTAATTTCATATAGCAAATGTTATATTAAAATTATGCTTCACTGCTACTTAATAAATCAGATCTATCCTTAGAATGTCTCTCTTTGCATGCAAATAGAACTTTCCTTTTTAAAGTCAGATCAGTATGGTGCTCTGTTAATTTTATTTAACAGATGTTATAAAGCTCATTTTATGACTCTATATTAAATTAAGAAGTTTACTTATTACTGTTATACATAATGTTATACTTTGTACTTTATTTAAAAATAAATGTATATTTCTTACATTTCTGTTTTTGTACTTATTAAGCTGCTTTGTAGTACATTTAAGATTAACACATTTGCTGCTATCTGTGAGAATACTTGTAGGTAGCAAACTGAGTTTACTTGCCCGTTATGAACAAGTTAACTCGTTATTGACCACCTTGCCCAAATCACTGAGTATGAACATTGCTGTAGCAAATGCATGCAATGTTTAGATGTTGATGTGCCAGAAAGCATTGGATAATATACTTGGTGTGCTGAAATTGATCATTTATTTTTTAAATGTAGATACAATAACTAAATACGTAGAATGCAAAAGCTTCTATTTGCTTATTCACATGAGAAATGTTATAAACAGACTGTTCGAATTCTTAATCAGTGACTCATGTAAGAATAATGGGAAATAACATATTGTATGTGCAGATGCTTTGTGTGAATGTGCAAAATGGGTGAGTATTGTTTAGAAAACAAAAATATTATTTCATATGCCAACTATGAGTATACTCATGTGAATTTATTTACAGCAGAAAATAATATGTTATATCTATATTTAAGTAATAAAATAACAGAAAATAATTTAAAAGCTGAAAAAGGGAGATAGGACCCTGGGATGGGTAAACAGATATACCATATCAGCTTTAGCAGTAAATGTGCTAAATAATGTTACAGATAAGTTAAACTGAAGATTTATTAAACAAAGGCAGTGCCTAGACATTTTGGCATCTGGGCAACAAGACAACATAACACTTTTTTACCTGTATGATTTGTTGTAGCTAACTTTGTATGGATATGCTTTTTTAAGGTCATTGTTGCTGGGGGGGGAACTGCATGTATTTCCACATATGTTCGGCAAGTGCTGCAGCAGCACTTTTTGACATAGAGTTATCTCCTGTAATTTTGCAGTTTCGTGGCCACCACGGCCCCCTGACCTTTCTCTGATGGATTACTGCTACTGGGGTTATCTAAAATCTAAGCTGTACACATCAAATTTGCAAGATTTGCCAGAATTGAAAGATACCATAAAACATGAAGTTATATGGTTTCCTCTGCAATCTTATCAACAACTGTTGTCAACTATCTCTCGCTTGCAATGCTTATTCGTATGTGAAGGTGGGCACATTTGGAACTGGTAATTCGAATAAAAGTTCCCCCCCCTCTCTTGTGTTGGTATTGGTCCCTTACAATGCTCTTCATTGCATTTACACAACCGTTTGCTTCGATGTGCTTCTTTCGCAACCAACTTTTGTTGGATTTGACTCATCTTCGAAGACCCATACGATCAACTGTTGTTTTGTTCCAGGCTCATATGCATAGAACCATGATTCATCATCTGTGTAGATGTTATACACAACATTTGATGCACCTTGAACATATTTTTAAAACATTTTGTAGCACCTATCGACCGTATGGTGCTACGAAAGCAAGTAAAGTATTGAGTAAGCTTTCTTTCGAGCATTTGTCAGATTATGCGGGATCCAACATGAATAAATCTTTTTTACAGCCAAATGTTAGTATAATATCTTATTGTTGCTTGTCATACTAATGCCCAAAGATGCCTCAATCTCACGGTATGTTGCATAACAATCTTCTTTATCAGTTCATGCACAGCATGAATATTTTCTGGCACTACAACCGATTTTGGAATCTTCACGGAATTCATCCTGGAGCAAACGTCAGCCACGATTGAATTTGTTATACCAGTTTTTTTACAATACTGTAAGATTATGCTTTATTGCTCTATAAAGAATTAAGTTCATAGAAGCATTCTTGTCTTGAGAAATCCATGTTGAACGTTATAAAAAATAATCATATGAAAATATTTACAAGTCAGTTCCATTTTTTGCCCAAGATGAATTTTTCAGTTTACTGTAAACAACACAAATCACTCTAGAGTAGAAAAACATTCTGAAGAAGTTATGGTTAAAAATAACAAACTGTCAATTGGAATCGTTTGCGATCGCCTAGAAATACTTACTGTTGCCAAGACCAGAAATATAAATAACAGCCTTCATAATACACAAGTTTGTTATTCTTTTGAATTATTTTTATTTTTTTTATTAGATGAAATGTCATTACCCCGAATAGCTAAATCCGAATCTCGAAATGGGATTTGATGGTGTACCACTTTAAATCACTTTTCAGATAGTTGCCACAAAATGCTATTGCCCTGTGTCACTTTTAAAGAAACTGGATAATGAAGAATCTGCGTGAATGCATGTTTCTCGCACTGTGAAAAAATTATGGTACTTACGGCATAAAATTTTGAATAATGTAGTCCTCCACTTGAACATTTACACCTGTAAGCCCTAATTTTAAATTTTATGTGTCATATTTTATAAAACATTAATGAATTTTTAACAAACTCAACAATTTGAAAGCGAGCATTAGGAAACCTGTAAGGATTAAAACGTTGTTACCTCCAACACACAAGACTGTATCTTGAAAATCTAAAGATATGCCATTTTTAAATATTTTCAGGCTCATATATATAATTAAGCTTCATATAAGCCAAATATTTTGTGATTTTTGCTATTCACCTGAGTTTTATGTGATGTAAGTGTGAAGAACATGATATTTATGAATCTAACATATAAAATGTTAGTAATAAAAGACCAAAAAAGGATTTCCAAGCCATTTTACTAAGAAAACTACATTGATGTGATAAATTGTGAAAAGACTGAAAAAATAAAAAAATGTATGCTTTATTGGGAATTGTAAACACATGCACTTTTAAAATTTTTCTAATTTTTCTATTGGATTGTATATAGCATAAGAGCGAAGAAAGTGATGCTTAATAATAAAGCTAAAATGATGAAAAGAAATGGGTTATCAGGAGTGAGAATGCAACAACAGGCTGGTAAGCATAGAAAAACCTTAACAAACCCTTTTGGGCAACCATCAAAGCCTGAGCCCTTTCAGATCTATTATTATTTAAACATAATTTTTTTTAACTCCTTCATTTACGTTATTTGATAGCCTGCTCTTGGGAAACAGTAAATACGCGATTTTAACATGCAACTTTTTTTCTTGAAGGAATAAAATGTTTTTACAAATTAGAAGATGTACACTCACTCAGAAAAAAAAAAGTATCTTCCATTCTTGTCTCAAAAGCATGACTTAGAATATATATATATGTATTAAATTTATATATAGCGTTGTTCTAACATATGCATATTGACACAAAATCAGATGTTTTCTGAAATTATGCCAAGTGCAAAGTTATGTAAAAATCACAGCAGCAGTTTTTTTTTAAGTTAAAAATTTAACTTCTCAATGTTAATTGAATTTTGCATATATTTAATAATGTCAACATTTTAATTAAACTTACTGAATTTTGTCTTTCATAATTCTAAATCTAGTTTTAATTCAAGTAAAATTCATATATTCTGATTTATTTTTAAAATGCATATTTTGAAATAACTTTTATAAATTTTTCAAAAAAATATTTGAATTATAACCTATAAAATTTTTAATGTCCTCTTAAAGTAAATATATTTTTAGGCATCCCTGAAAATATTTAGAGCTTTTTATTCAAAATTTCAGAAGATATACAGTAATTTATTTAATGGCATGTTCTGAAATTTGGATACTTGTTAAAAGCAATTATAAAGCCAAATGTGGTGTACGTACTTTGTTACAAACTTCAGTGAATTAATTCAATGACTTCATTGAAGATTCAAGGATTAATTATTACAGAGTGCCTAGAGTAAAGAACCCTCTACCTCCACATCATAGTTAATAAAAGGGAGCAGAAATAGGAAAAAATACATGAAAGACCTTAAGGAAAAATAAAAAGGAAGTCAACATGACTTGAGAAAAATTACAGAGACAAAAAGAAGCCTTTATAAAAATATTATAAGTTCGGAAAAATTAAGCAGCGATTAGCAAGATTCGATCTCGGGACCCTTCGGTCTCGAGTCTAACGCGCTAACCACTGAACTAGTGAGAATACGAAATTCTTTGGTATTTTAAGATTTTTAATAACTTTTTTATTTATTTATTTTTTTTATTTATTTATTTTTTTTTTTACTTCATTGAAGTTTGTAAAAAAAATGAAAATGTTGTTATTAACATGAAAAATGTTGTTTATAAACAAGTATTGTAAATAATTAGAATATATTTTCAAAAAAAAATTTTACCTCTTATGTCTTAAAGTTTATCCTTTTATTCCAACTGCTGCACAATCTCATATCAACTTCCTGAGCGAAGCCGGGTACACCAGCTAATATATTATAAAATAAAAATATTTCCAAAAAAGGAAAAACGACACATTTTCCCGCTAGTTCAGAACAAACGGAACGTTCACATAAAACTGAGAAATTGTCCAAGTGAATTACTCTTGGCTCAAAGGAAAAAAAAAGGCCATCAAATTATATTTTTGAATTTCTCTGTGCAAAATTTGATCTTTACACATAATTTGAGTTGTAAAATCGAAATTTGAAATGGATATTATTTCAGAAGATGTAAGATTCTGTGCAACAATTCGCATGTTAGAACAACGCTACATATTAATCTCAGTGCATACGTATTATCCTGTTGACCGTTGAAATTTCGGCAAAGGTCACTATTCTCCATTGCTGTGGAATCCTAAAGGATACATTCATCCATAATGGGCGTTAAATCATGCTACTTGGCCAGTCTTAGGCATAATACGTAAATATCTATAAATTTAATATATTGTTGCGTGCATACGGGTTCGTAATGGAGTGAATGCACAAGTCGATAAAAAGTTAATAAAATATATTCTTTTAGTAATAAAACATCCTCAGAGATATTCGTATAATATCGCAATATCTCACAGCAGTTATATTTTCAAAGTACTAGAATATAAACAGGACTCAAATTCAAAGTATAGAGAAACTAATTTGATCTCACAGCGAATTCACTGTAATCAATAACATCACTAAGTAAACAACGTGTGGTATAATATTTATTATTGTTAGCAGCACTAAAGTTATATTAGATGGAATAACAACAGTCATTCTTTGTTTAAATATTGTTCTTACAATGTAACATTTGATGTTTTCTTTTATGTGCAGTTTTAATTGAAAAAGCTTCATTTCAACTTCTTAAAGGAAGTGATTTATTATAGTATTTAAAATAATTTAATCAACTGAAACTAATTTAGACTTAATTTTTATGCAATATGGAAACCCTTTTGATACCAGAAAGATCTGATTTGCCCCTGCATATGTTGGAGCTAAATCTAAAGGAAAACACTGGGAAAAAACGTTTTCAAATTTTCTCACACAAGTGAAGGAGGCAACCGAAGAAAGAAAACTACAGCTGTTATGTAATTTTGTATCTGCAGGTGTTTATCAATATATTAATGATTCACAATCGTTTGATAATGCAGTTAATGTTCTAGATTCATTGTACATTACCAAAAGAAATGAAATGTTTGCCCAGCACTGTTTAGCATCTAGATTATAACAAACAGGTGAGTCAGTAAATGAATACTTACAAATATTAAAACAGTTGAGCAAGGATTAAGAATTTAAGTCTGTACCTGCAGAAGAATGCATTCATCCGAGGTTTGAAGAATCCACGCATTGGAGAACGGTTACTAGAAAATGCCAATATTTTGTTAGAAAAAGTTTATGATCAAGCTAGGGCATTAGAACTTGCTGAATATCATTCTGCCTCATATTTAACATCTTCCTCAGCACCAGTAGCTGCTGTTGAACAGAGTGAGAACAAAAAATGACGATAGTGAACAATTGACAGTAGTTGCTTCTATTCAATCCAGAAAATGTTTCTTTTGTGGAAGAGACCTTCATTTATGAAGTGTTTGCCCAGCTAAGGATGCAATATGTCGAGGATGTGGTAAAAAGTGCCATTACCAAAAGGTATGCAAATCCAAACTTGTACGCAGTACTACTAATCCCACAGTGGCAGTTTATACACTAGCATCAGCTTTGATGCTTCCACACTGTCTTGAAAGGTCAATAACTAAAGTCCTAGTAAATGGAGTTCAGCTGAATGCCCTAATTTATACCGGTAGTTCACTGAGTTTTATAAATCAGTATTTTGTAAAAATATGTCGAATTTAAGTAAAACCATATTTTGGCAGAAGAACCATGGCTAACTCTTCTCTAAGCTTAGATATTACAGGCTGTTCTTTAGTTAATATCAAATTCCAAACCCATGTATACACTAATGTAGAGGTATTAATTATGAAAAACTTCTGTGCAGACTTTCTTTTCGGGCATGATTTATTAAAAGATCATTCATCTGTTGAGATAGAATTTAAAGATGACAGACCACCTCTTTAGAATTTGTTCATTAGCAAGTGCTCTTGTAGCCCCTGTGTCATTGTTCTCTAATTTAACGCCTGATTGTAGACCTATTGTTACAAAGTCAAGACGCCAAACTGAAGAAGATAAAACGTTTAAAGCTACAGAAGTATGTGAATTACTTAAAGAAGGTGTAATTGAACCAAGTAATTCTCCTTGCCGTGCACAAGCTTTTGTTGTGAAAGGAGACTATTGTAGACCCAGAATGGTTATAGATTATTTGCAGACTATACTTGATGCTTATCCTCTTCCCAAAATTGAAGAGTTGATTTCACAAGCATCTATTTATAAAATATTTAGTACAGTTGATCTTCGCAGTGCTTATCATCAAGTTCCTATCAAAGAATCAGAGAAACACTATACGGCGTTTGAAGATGATGGTGCACTATATCAATTTCCACGTGTTCCATTTGGTGTAACAAATGCAGTTGCTTCTTTCTAAAGAACAATTGATGAAATAATTTCAAATGAAAAACTATCAGGAAACTTTCCCTATCTTGATGATATAACTATATGTGGCAAGAATGAAGCTGAACATAATAATGACTTGGAGAGTTTTATGGCTGCTGCTAAGATGTATAACCTGACCCTGAATGAGGAAAAATGCACATTTTCCACGAAATCTGTAAAATTATTAGGTTACTCTATAGCTAATAATATAATAAAACTTGATCCTGATAGACTAAAACCGTTTCCCTCGTTTTTCTCGGACACTCTGTAAAGGCGAGGTGAAACAGCCTTTCAACATCCGTAGCGAGCTCCTGGAGTGTTTCGGTGGGCTTCTGTTAACGGGCCTTTAATTGAAGCCTGCAGTAGTGTTTCAAACATTTATCCTCAAAGTGCAGCTCCAATGCGTCGGATAGAGCTTTGAAATCTAGTCTCTGGTTTTCGGGAAGAGTCTGCCGGATATCCGCTGCGTCTGGTCGCACAGAAGCGGCGAGAGACAGGCCTTAGCTTGGGGATCCCATCCATTCGCTTCCGCCACTATAGAAAACAACTGTGTCTTATATATTTTTCAAGAGGTCTTCCCATCATATACGGATAACTTCGGGGAGGAACGAGAAGGCACGGATAAAAATTTAAATCCATCAGAATTGCTTCCTGCTGTCGCTACGAATTTCTTTAAGGCAAAACTTCCTTGGCGACCGAAGAAACCCTGTCATCAATTTGTTGTTGACCGGCACAAACTCTTCCTTCGATTTCTTTGACAGAAGAAACTCTGTAAACTATTTATTGTTTCACGGCCGAAAGTCTCTCTTCTATTTGCTCTTTCACAGAAGAAACTCTGTAACCTATTTTGTTCCATGGCTTAAACTCTTTCTTCTATTTGTACAATTTTATTTTCAACCGCGTCTGTTCTGCCTTCCATAGACTCAAATTTGTTTTCTATTATGCAAATAGTATTTCATTTCTTCTTGACCTGCTTGAACGGCTTTCATCTCTTCCTTAACGGATTCTTGACCAGCTTCCATTCTTTTTTGACACGCTTTCATCTTTTTATGGAATCTTTCATCTCTTTTTTTAAATGATTCTTGGCTAGCTTCCATCTTTTGTTGGAATGCAGCAAAAGCAGTGACGAGCTGTCTCAATTGTTCCCATCCATCTCGTTATTGGCATTCAAATCCCACTTCTGACACCAAACAGTGCTGTGTGCGTACGGGTTCGTAATGGATTGAATGCACAAGTCGATAAAAAGTTGTTAATAAAATTTATTCTTTTCACAAGAAATAAGCAAAATGCTGAAATATTTCCTCAGAGACATTCGTGTAATATCACGATATCTCACAGCAGTTATATTTTTAAACTGCTAGACTATAAACAGAACTCAAATACAGGGAAACTAATTCGATCTCATAGCGAATTCGCTACAATCAATCACAACATTAAGTAAACAATAGTTCGCTAAAAACAACAGTTAGCTTAAAACAACTACTGAGCTGAGGTGTTTAAATCCAGCTGTTATAAGCTTTTTAATTAAACACGAGAATGTTCTCGTAAAATATATTTTCTCAATTTTTCTGTATCGCAACAGCTTGGATCTTGGACTAGATCATATCTTTGTTTCTGGCTTCAACTACTAAGAGTTCTAACTAGTAATTAATCATTCTACCAGAGGTCATTAAAAATTTTTAAAAACTAGAAATGTATGTTATAACATACACCACACTCAAAGGCGAGAATCAATACTTAAATAATATATAATATTATTTAAGTTTATTATAATATATAATATTATAAATAAGCATTGAGAAAATAATTAAATAAGCATTTGAGAAAATAATTAAATAAGCATTTGAGAAAATAATTAAGCAACTAATAAGAAGTCGAGGGCAGCAATTTTATGGGAATAGACAAATAATCTTTGGCGATGCATAGCACGAGAAAAGCAACCTTCATCTATGGCAGCAGCAGTCGAAATGAATGAATAGCTAAGGTAAGTGAGGCATTGAGGTTGGAGACATGTGACTAGCGCGAGCTATGTGATTGGTCAGAGCACTATTATAGGCGAGGTAAACTTGAAGTACAAATTTGCATTTAAATGATGCTAAATTTTTACATACGCAATTAAAAATATAACAAAGTCCTAAAACTTTGCAAGAATAAACATAGGCCTTTCTTTGTAAGCAGTTGAAAATTAAAATTGAAAAATAGTAATAATAAATATATACAGAATATATATAGTCTATCAGCTTTGTCAATAAAACAAAATTCTATCTTTGCAAGGTAACACTTTGCAAAGATAGAATCTTTGCACGGGACAGTGCAAAGATTTAATCTTTGCAATCTAAGTGCAAAGATTAAATCTTTGCACTTAATTCTTAAAATATTAAAAATATATACAAATTTACACTACCACCATAACGCTTTATAATAGATAGTTCGCGGTCTCTTAACTACATGTTCTTCTGTAGGATCGTAGTTAATTAGGTTTCTGATAGCTTCATAAAGTGAGTTTTGCATCTCCTCAAAAAAATTGTGGGTACAAATAAGGATCTGATCATGAATTGGGTTAATATCCAGGTCGTCATGAATTTGGGAGTTGCGGACGAACTGCGGAGCCTATAGATCGCAGCAACAATTACGAGATATCTAATTTATTAAATGTTAAATGCACGCGCTGTGGTATTTTTACTTTTCCGGCGTAGCTTTCTCTTACAATGCGTCGGATGCTGCGGTGCACGGAAAAATAAAACAAATTTAATTACAATTCTATAAAAATAGCTAAATAAATGCAAAATCCGTAACAATATAAGTAGTCATTGCACTACTAGCATATAACTATATTATAATCCATGTGACCAAGGAGCCTATTAATCGTAAAATCTTTCCTATCTGCTTTATCTTTGGTGTTGTATTCATGTTAAAAAAATTATAAAATACCCCCCCCCCCCACCCCCCCAAAAAAAAATTAAAATCTTAAAATACCAAGTGATTCAGTATTATCCCTAGCTCAGTGGTTAGCGCGTTAGACTCGAGACCTAAAAGGTCCCGAGATCGAATCTCGTTAATCGCTGCTTAATTCTTCTGAATTTATAATATTTTTATAAGTTCTTCTTTTTGTCTCTGTAATTTTTCTCAAGTCATGTTGACTTCCTTTTCATTTTTCCTTAACGTCTTTCATGTATTTTTTCCTGTTTCTCCTCCTTTTTATTATCTATGATGTGGAGGTAGAGGGTTCTTTACCCAAGGCACACCGTAATAATTAATCCTTGGATCCGTAACAGTATGTTTTAAGTTTCGCTTTCGAGACATGAAAAACACAAGTTAAATTTCGTCAGTTGGCCGAGTAGAAGGGCACATTTTTTTATCCCGAATTGGCGTTAGTCCACAAAGGCCATTAATTTAGTTTTGGCATTTTGCCTTGATTTAATGTAAAAGTCTGAATCACTTTTCAAATTGTTGCCACCAAATATTAGAGCCCTGCATTATATTTGAAGAAATTAAATACTGAAGAATATGCATGAATGAATGTCTGTTTCTCGCATTGTGAAAGAAAACGGTACCTAGAGATATCAAATTTTGAATAACGTAGTCTTCCACCCAAATAGAGGCATCTGGAAGCCCAAATTTGGAATTTGTTTTATTACCTATTTCAATTTTGTAAAACTTTAACGAATTTTTGATGAACAAACTCAATGATTTCAAATCGTTCATTAACATTAACATCTCGTGTATCTTCAAGCATGTATATTTTGCGCGAGAGGTTACTTCACATTTCTTACTGGTTATTATGTTGGTATCGCGGCAATGCAAAGGCGTTACAATGTCTGACGCTATCTTGCGTCGAATAACTTTGAATGTCTGTATTACTTTTTAAATCCTATTTTGAGTTCCTCGTGAAAAAAAAAAACGTCTTTTGGGAGTAATATAAAATCTGAAAGCTTTAAAAACTTTTTAATTTTTTTTTATTTATTTATTTATTTAATTTATTTTTGAATCTATATTTTCCGAGCTTTATAATTTATTTCAAAGGGTTTGACCTAAAAGCCTTTCACGCTATCTAAGTTTCAGGTATTTTACATTTTACAGAAAATAAATAATTATTTTACTTCAACTAATAATTAAGCCTAACACTGAAGATTATGCACATCAAAATTAACGGCAATTTCGATGAAATTCTCGTGTTTCGTTTTTCAAAATTAATTTTACACGCTGTTAATTTTGTTCTAACGAAAAGCTGATATACTTGTCAGAAATTCTTCTTTAGTTCATTTGCTAAAAGTAAATTTAATGGAGCAAAAGAATAATCTTTTTTATCGCAAAAATGGTGGTCTTACTAAACTCGGGGAGGTAAATTTGATAGAAAGGCTATCTTCAGAATTAAATTGTAAGTATGGATAGTATCAACCACCAAAAATGTCTATACTTGTTTTAACTGTGATATTTATCTCTTTTATAAATATTTCTGAAAAGTAATTTAAGAAATATATTTTCTGTTGGTGAAATTTAAATATAAGTGTAATTATATCAGTTAATATTTAAATACGATATTGAAAAATCTTTCACACAATAATTCTTTTTTTATAGTTGAAAGAACAGAACTATGCCAGTTGATCAAAATCTACAAAAAGTATGTGAAAAATGGTCCGCATATGGATATGCCTACATTTTCAGAAGTGCTTCATACTTTATTTGGTTTCACGGAAGAATTTTTTATGAACAGAAGTAAGCTGAAAGATTAATTTCATTAACTAATGTAAAAAAAATAGTGTTATTATCTGCTTTACTATGTAATTAGATAGAGAGAAATTTCTTGATTGGTTATAGATTGATCTATACTGTCTACGAGTGAAATACATAACAACATACAAAATATTAAATTGGATGGGATTTTATCTTGATTAGTTTGCACTTCGCAGTTTCATTCATATAGTTCATGCAGTTTCATGCAGTTCTGGAGTTAATGCATGGAGTAGTAAAACATTAGTAATGTATGAAGTAATAAGACAGACTTCTTTAAATGATATGTCAAAATGCTCGATTGGATTGATTCGAAAACTATATTAAACACCGCAATAGTTTCTCTTTCAAGCTCCTCTCTGCATGGACGAGTAGCTTCTACTAGAACAAAAATTGGGTTGAACTGATGTCATGTACGGTTCAAGAATTTATCCTGATATTTTTTTGCGTCTTAATATTTTTCGTGAACACTTCAGTGTCGGTAAGGTATCCTTATGGAAAACCATATCTTATCATCATAGTACCATGCTTGAGTGTGTGATATTCAAGAATTGTCACTTGACTAACTGTGTGTTTTCTAGTAGCTTCAGGTCATTACGTATTTTTTCCCATTTCTTATACAAATCTTGCTTTATCTGTGAAGAAAAGTATGGATCATTGTCCATGATACGAAGCGAAGAATCTACCCACTTTGTCTCTAGTGTAGAATTGGGTGCCCCTTCAATTGGCGACAAATTTTGTTCAATTTTGGTGATGAAGCCCCATTTCTGGTTACCATGACATTTTTAACTTGGTTTTAGCTTCCTGATTTTTGTCAGTTGGAAACAGATCGATGTGTACATGGACAAAGCCAAGACAGTGCGCAATGCCGAAGATTGTGCAATTCTCTGATGTTTTTCAAGTGAAAATAAGATCGATGAATACATGGATACCGAATTTGTGCAATTCTTTGATTTCTTATTTTGGTTTTGTGCAGCGGCCATCTAGAAATTATGCCTTCCTGGTGCCGGTCTTAGCCTCAAAAAAGAATCACACACACAAAAAAAAAAAAAAAAAAAAAAAAAAAAGACCAAGGTGCACCCAATTGTAAACTTTTACCGCCACTGTTACTGGGATTTCTTGGCCATGGATCTCAAAGGGACACCAACATTTCTTAGCATTTGTAAAGATATTTTGCGTGTAGCTTTTATATCTTAGTAGTGATAGACATCGATCGGTCTATAGATGTAATAATCGCTTAAAGCGTTTGTGATTGCATTTGAACATTGATTCTGCATACAGATCATCATTTGAGGGTGTAAATCTCGATGTAAACTCACGTTGCAAATATACTATATTGAAAGTATGTTTCGTCTTAGGATTACTCTGCCTGTCGTTTGGAGTCGCTCCTTCTTTAGAAATAATAGATTCTAACAATAAAAATTTTCAGGAACTGAAAATTATTATTCGATTCGCTACTTTTTTAATGTGGCTGTCCTTTTCTATTCTTGTAAAACATGTTATCTTGGGGAAATCTCGGAACATCTTTTTCGAGCTATGATGAAAAAATTTTATTTTAATTCAGCTATAAATCTTAAGAAAATATTTGTGGGAATACTAAAATTCTCGGAAATCAGTATGGTATTTTAATTATATTTATGCTCTGCATATTTGAATGGAAGATAAACCGTTATTCAACACGCACGCAATTTTTATTTGCTTATTTCATTTCAAAACGAAGTAGATTTCATGAAATAATATCTACGAACTTTTGCTATTTTAGAATTAGTGTTTCGGGATGAATAGTTATAGGGTAAGATATAAGAATGGCTATGTACTGAGATCAATATACTGATGGACATATTATGAATAATTCAAGTTTGGATTTACGACAGTTTGCTGCTGTATTTAGGTAGCTAATTTTAGTAGAATTATAATTAAAATTGTTGTAATTTATATCGAAATTGAATAAATGTAATTGACTATTATGTTAGCTGTAACAGTACTTCCACCTTCCTATTGCTTTTCAGTAATTTCGAAAAGCAGAAATTACTAAAAATATCTCGCGACCGGTTGAATTCTATACAAAGCCAGAGAAAGAGAGCATCTCAGCTCAGTTGCTCAGTTACTGTTGTTGAGAGTTGTTATTTCCGCGTGAATTCAGAAATCCGAGTTAGCTTTCTGGTTAGATACGCTTGCATTGCGTTTTATTTAACTTCTTTTTTCTTTAGTAGTTTGAAGTACTGATTATACTGAGTGATATTGTGAACAATTGTACGAATTTCTGTTACAACAGAGTTTAGAATATTTCTAAATATTTGTTTCGTTTTTACGGTTTACGAAATTAATTCGTAAAATAATTCGTTTGAAATTTCCCATATTAAAGAAAATTCATATGGGAACTTCACTCCTTAAATCAACAAACAATTAACAATATAATAAGTGGTGAAGATTTTTTTAACAGTTCAGCATTCATACAGTAAAAATGTATTGAATATTGAGCTTGCGTACTTTCACAATATATAACAAAACAATTTCTCTTTCATGTTTGTATGTTTCACATATCTGAATTATTCTCATTAAGTATACACTTCATGTATCATTGAATACCTTAGCATGCAGTGATATTCTTAATATCAATAACTTCATAAGTAACAGCTTTGAGCCATAGCACTTATTGAAGTCCATTTCCTAGGGCAATAACTTCAAATTCGGTATTTTGGTTGACAATAAAGCTATACTTAGTATAGTGCTAATTCTAAAAAAAGCTAGACTTAGTACTATACTAAGTATAGTTTTGCTTTTTACAATATTGTGGTAATGATTTAACCTAATGATGTAACCAGAAATAAATTTCCTGCCATTAGTATTTGCCCCGCTCCCATCTACATCTTCATACATAAGAAATGAAAAATCTTATTGCATTTTGAAAGCATTAATTTCAGTTTCCATGTTCTTTTGAGATAGTGAATTATTTCTTAAGAACACACAGTGAGTTTGGTTCTAAGAAAATTAATAGGAGATCTTCACTCCTTAAATCAACAAACAATTAACAATATTATATCAGCTATAATGCTATATCACTAGCAGTATTATATCAGCTTCAAAATTCTAGAATTTTCAATAGAAGAGTGCCTGCCCCCCCCCAAAAAAAATGAGACTTAATCCCTTCCAACGCCGTTTCTCGGTTGGTCTTCTGCTTGTTGTCTCTGTTTTATGCTACCTTGATATTAATTTTTTTTCCTGGCTTCAGGATTATTTTACTTTGCTTTTTATATGAAT
This sequence comes from Stegodyphus mimosarum, assembly GCA_000611955.2. Lineage (NCBI taxonomy): Eukaryota > Metazoa > Arthropoda > Arachnida > Araneae > Eresidae > Stegodyphus > Stegodyphus mimosarum. The sequence continues at coordinate 424,122 of KK119986.1, forward strand.
TTTTATCACAAATTATATCATTATTGTCGTTGGCCATTAAAATACGTCTCCAAGTCACTGGAATAATTTAAATTGTAGAAGTGCTATCTTTCAGTCATAGCTACTCGTGAAGAAAAAATATGAGTAGACAAAAATAACTAAAGCATATGCATAATCGCTTGCATAGTTCCAAAGTTTTATTCCAGTCTTAGCTGGTATGAGCGTGCTGATGAAGAAATATACATTTGAAGAGACGCAAGGCAAGAGACTAGAGTGCCTTTTACACAAGTTACAGCACAATCTTTTATCGGCCATTGGGAGAAAATTGGTTATTTTCTTCATGAAGGTCAGACAATATTTCAGATGTAGCCATAGAATTTCCAGTAAAAAATTTCTCTAGATCCAGTAAAAATCTAGATTTTTTTCGTCACCATTTTTTGCTATGTTACAAATGTAACTTATTCGGTTTATTCGGATTTTTTTAAAGTTTGTACTTTTAGGGATTTATAAAAAGGCAGCTTAGTTGTAGACTAAGGTTAGGAACTGGGAGTTTTCTATGTAGCATCTCTGCATTTGTATCTAATTCTGCTACCAACGATGTATATTCGGATATTGTTTCATGATGGAAGACAAACTTGGTATTTTTTCTTTTTCTTTGCATATAAAATGTGCATTTCGCAGTCTAATATCTCTTGAATGAAGATTCTGATATCAATCAAAATTTGATTTTAGCCAAATAAATTATAAGAAGTAAGAAACAACAATTTCTGATAGGTAGATTGAAAAATAGGATAAATAAATTGCGCATGCATTACGGAACTTTTAAGTTAACATTTAAAATATACACAAAGTTATTATTATTTTTGCGTATTTAACGTATTCAACATGTAGCGGATTTAAACAAAAGTTGAATTTCAATGTTTAAAGGGAAAAGCAACTATCATTCTCATTCTATGGTAGTTAAAATGTCAGTAACTGTGTCTGGAGTTTCAACTAAATTCTTCTGTAACTGTGTCTGGAGGTTCAACTAAATTCTTCTTTTGAAATGTTGTTTTGAAGTGTTTCCATACATAACAATGGGATTTAGAATTCACCCGCTTCTCTTTTGGTTCTTTCATAGGACTAATCTTAATACGTGAGATTTTGTTGAAATTATATTTAGTATTAAATATGTATTATGGACACTTTGCTTTCTGTTGGCTTCTATCGAAGAATATAGATATTGCATGCCACTTCTATTGATGTCGCACCCGTAACAAGCGAAGCAATCCCTCACTGGGGTATTCATCACAGAAAGAAACTACCTGTATTCAGTAGTTTTAACCGGCTGACAATGGCGCTGGGAAGGAACTACCATTGTTCAGTAGTTTTGACCTTCATGGTGACGATACTAGAAAATGATTTTACATTAGTAATAACAATCATGGAACAAAAATGCCTCGAAATTAAAAACCTCATACCCAACAAAATGCCTTCAGAGAAGGTTATTTTTTGGGGGAGAAGAGTTTATTCATTTTATTGATGAAACTAAAGCGTGCGAAGGTTATCTGACTAAGAAAGATGACAGTCGTGGAGAGCTTTCTAAGGGAAATGTTCTCGTATTTCTGTTGCATAAGGGAAAATTCACGAATAGAACTTTGCAGCCAGCCCTTTGCAGTGAAAGAGTTAAAATAGAATCAGTACTAAAGTGTTTTATGTATTCGTTTAAAAGAAAACTTGAAACATAAGTTTTTTTATATCTTTTAGTTTTTAGTATGGCTGATAATGATAAAGATCGTCGCATCCAGATGGAGGAATTCATTCGCCTCATTGCTGTGATGTTACGAGGCACTATGGAAGAGAAAATAAAATGTAAGTTGTTTTCGAAATTAAGATTGTTTAAGGTATTTAAAACAGTTTGCATTATAAATTATCCCTTATTTAAAAAAATCCAAATAAGTTACATTTTTATCTCAAAAATAACTTAAGGTATTGAAAACAGTTTGCACTATAAATTATCCCTTTGAACTGCGAATTAAAATCATTCCGGACACTTATTAAAAATTGTTTTCCGTTTGAGTTTTCTAACTCTATTTCATTATTATATTTCATTTGTATCGTCTGCTGAAATTGTTTTAGAATCATACATTAAATTACCATGTGTTCTAGAAAAATTCGGCCGAAACTCTGAAGCTAACTCGATAAAGTTTCTCGTTCTCCTTACCAGTTCCCTTCATGGTGTAATCGTAGAGCGTGTCCGGTTAGCAATAGGGAGACCCAGGGTTCGAATCGCAGCCAGTGCGTTACACATTTTTAATGTTTCTTGCTTCAGCAAATGTAACAGATTCTACAGCTCTTTTAAATGTACTAATTTTATTAGATCTGGCTGTTTAGCAAACGTAAAACGGAAAGAATTGAGGTATAGTTATAAGTTTGAATTTTTTCAGCGTTTAAAAGCTGCATTGTGTTTCATATAGAAATATTTAAGACTTTATTTTATTTATTTTTTTTTACCAGTGTGCTTCGCATGTTACGACATCTCAGATAATTTAGAGTTAACTCGAGATAATATTGCCACCTTGTTGTTGGAGTCATTGTCTGAGGTAATTTTTATTTATATTAAGGAATAAAACTCAAAAATCATTTTACAGCGAAATGCGAGAAATGTCTGCTTTAACTGTGTTAGAAACCCTGTATGAAATGTATGAAATTTTATAAGCATAAAATTTCAGTTGCAAAAATCTCTGTAGTTTTGAGTTCAAGTAAATCATTAATTTTACAGAAAAACTACCATTTTCATTCCGAAAAACGCCCATTTAAAATATTTAATTTTTAACCAGGCTTTTAATCAAAAGTTAACGCAAACTAAGCCAAACTTAATGGTTCTATTATTATACGCTTGACTTCCACTATTTTCCAGACTTAGGTTGTAGGATGTTGTTTTACATATAGAGAGTTACAAGTGTAAGCAGAAGGTCATCAGCATTTCATAATTAGCGAAAATTCCTAATATCATTTTTGTGTGTATGTTTTAACAGGGCAAATAAACTGTACGAATATCTTACACCTGCGTACCAAGCAGAAGAAAAGGCGTTATATATACAAAACGTAACAGAATTGTCAGACAGAATAAAGTTGACACCCTTTAAAGTTGTGACTAACAGAATTAGTCACAACTTTAAAGGGTGATAGAACATAAAAAATCTGATAATTGTCGCAGTGTAATGTGTGATGGAAACGGAAAGTGATCGCGGAAGTGCAATAAGTAGTAAGAACTTGGAGAACGAACAAGCGTTTTAATCACGGGTATTTTCACGAACTGTTCAAATGGGCGACTACCAGTTGTAACATATGCATTACAACCACGACGGGTTTCGTTTACGAGATGCAGATTGACATTTCGGAAGAATATGCAGCCAGAATTAACGTCTCTTCTACAAAAATACTTGGCGTAGGCATCTTCCATAGACCGATCACTCCGTCGTCGCTGTTATGCATATATTGTAGTTGGTGTTCGTTTACTGAACACTTCTTGTAAAGTTCGAACACTATGCGTCTTATAAATATACTTGATCAAAACGAGTCTTCGTATTCCATGTTTTTAAAATTTTTTTTTATTTACTGTGTTTACGTGTTCACACTGCATCACGAATTCTAATTCTAAAATTGTTACTTTTTTCATGTTCTGGCTCTCAGCTCTGTTACAGCCTGTATATATTCTGTTGCTTGTTACAGATTCTCAGATTTATAAATAATAGAACTAGATGAACAGGGGAAATTCAAAATTTTAAATGAAGGATAGATTTAACACGTAAGATAAACGACAATTAATAATCCAAAATAAATAAAGTGAAATTCGCCTTAAACACACGAGGCTCTAAAGTAACTAACAGTCAGAGATCGTGCTCAGTAGTGCAAATATGACTATGTGTCTCGATACAACTGACTCGCAAAAAGTGGAGAAAAATCGTTCTTGTGGCTTCGAAAATGGATTTTATAAAAACTTCCAAAATGTCGCCAAAGTGGCGAAAAACTGGCAAGTGTTACCAATGGTTTTATGAAAGTATTTTTTGACTACGGTTGTAATTATTTCAAATTTACAATATTTTATTTTTACTGGGCTTTAAACTATTTAAAATGAAATTTAAGAAAATGCTGATTTTTTTACTTAAACTCCATCGTAGTTTTGACTCAAAACTCTCGAGAATAGAATCCGCTTGTTGATTGATGTCTCAACTTTTGGATCAATAGACTTTAAGTGCCCCCATACCACAATGACACTATATTTCTAGACTTTCCTGCCATCTCAAAATACAAATCCGAATCCAATTGTGCATGAAATAATTTTTAACGACTCAGTCAATCACATAATGCATTCATAATCAAACATAACAAAGGAAAAGAGATGCATGAATAATTAAAATAATATTTTTAACTTTTCATTTTTCCTTCCTATTTTCTCGTTCATATAATTGTTTAATTAATTAAGAAAAAGTACGCTCTAGCTCTTATCCTAAGGTGAGAAATGCATTTTGTAGCCGCCGTTTTAAACAGAACTGATTTGATACCGCAAATTTAAAATTCTTGAGAATTTGAGTTGAACGCAGAGAAAATCTCGAGACCTCTTTCAGCTTCCATGGGAGGAAAAAAAAAACTCTTCACGAGTTACCAGTAGTTCCGAGATTTAACTGCTTGCCTGCCAGTGGATTATGTTCTTCAAAACCACATCAGGAAACAAGTGTTGAGTACTAATAATTTTTCCCGAGTTAAAATACCGAAACTCGGGCTGGCTTCATAGGATTTTTGAGGTTTTCTCTGTGTGTAATATGAGCGCAAGTCAGTTTTACCTCAGCCAATTCTCTATGATTAAGGAGATAACTATAATGTACTTTGCCGTAATCCAAGTAAGCATTCTGTTTTTTCAGTGATTCCGTGTATATTGCTGAAAGGAATGTAAATATTTAATAAATTTATCCACATTAATAATTTTTTAGGTCAATTTTTATCGACAGGGCGTAAAACATGGTCAAACAAAAAGAAAAAAGTGAGAAAAAGTTATTTAATTATCCTAGACTACTTACTGATAATTTGAATAAATATCAAGGAATGAATCTCTTTTTTTTTTCTCCATATAAATTAAAACCTTCAGAAAAAGATAAAATTGCGGAATTAATATCAACCTAAAATGGTGAATTTTCTAACAGGACGGCACAAATTAAGACAATTGAATCAAAAACTAGGAAAACAAAACTGAAATAAAACTAAATTTATGCAAAAGTAAAATAAAATTCATATATTATATAACGGCTGATAATTCTTCGGTCTTTCTCAAGGAGCAACCGAAGGAATTATCAACAGAGCCACGTTTCTGAATAATATCTGCAATCTATCTAATACCTAATGTAAAATATTTAAAGTAATTAATAATTTTTAAGAAACTCTAAAATAATGAATATGTTTTTTTTAAATAATGAATGTTAAAATCTGCTATTTTGAAATAAATCATCAAGATGTAATTGGCTCCGACGTGATTCGAAATTAGATACATAATACAACAAAATAGACCAAACATCAGAATGTTTTGAATAAGAGGAAGAAAATTTATTAAATTTATGTTTTGGAGCTATTAATGTGTAAAACCGAAGTAGCAGAAGGCATAAGCCACGAATAAAAGGACAATGGAGAAACTAAACCCAGAGAAAAGACAAAATTGCAAAAGCTATGCAAATGTACAATTGGTAAAACATAAAATTCCGCAATAAATTTTAATTCGAAAGGAAGAAAAAGTAGTCAACAAGCAAAATGGAGGAATAAAACATGGTATCAAGCGCCAACAAAATGAAAAGCAACTTAAATGGCTAATAAGCAAATTGTTTTCATACAATACCCTGTAATTTAGAAGTAGGATTACTTAAAAATGGAACGTAAAACTACAAAATAAATTTTAATTTCGATTGAAGGAGAAATGGAATTTCATATATATTTAGAGAATTCTAGCAAACGAAGTCTTAACTCGATCATTGATTCTTTTTGAAGGTGTTTTACATTAATTTAACTTAAACGAAATTCAAATCAAAAGTTATCTTTACACTGCCTCAATCTTATCAAACTTGTCTTTCATGTTCTATCTAATCTTAAGATCAATTCGCATCGCACTGCAATAATTTTTGTGGAGACCTTTTTTAATGACAAATCTCTTAAATCGAATACTTAAAATAAAGTTGTCTAACTTTAAGCTATGACGGTTCTTGTCGAAAATGCTGCGATCGAAAACAATTAGAAGAAAATATCGTGGGGTTGACAAAGCGAAACAATTTTTTCCAGAGGAATCAAGGTAACATATAATAATGCGTTCCATTTCCGAAAAAAAAATTCAAACAAATTTATAACAATATAATTTATTATACATGTATAACACATCTTTTTTTGCAAGAAATTTTTCTAAAGACGTTTGCTTGTGCCTACGCTTCAAAATTTGACGAAAATGATGCACAGCGTTACAGTTAAATAAATTTGTAGGGCGCATAGCTACTGCTTTATTACAGTGATGCTTCTCAACTTACGTTGCATCACTCTTCCATACTTTCAGCATCTCCCTTATTTCATTGGTCCTCTTTTCACTGGAAGGTTATTGCTTCTGAGGCTGTTAGCACCTCCTCCCCTGGCGGAATCTCCTCCACATCTTTTGCTGTGACACAGAATGTAACTCCATAAGCTCTTCGGCGGTCAATTCCTAGCTATAATGCTGTTCAGCTAGCTCATCGATGTCATTACTAGACACTATCTGGTCGATTACAAGTTCACAGGCACTTGCTCATACTTCTCAAAATCGCATTCGAGAACGTTGTCCAGCAAAACTTCTTCCATGCAGAAATAAGTGCATTCTTGGTGAACTCCTTTTCATGCCTTGTTGATCATCTTGAAGCAGCAACAATTTAAAAATGGCCCAAACTCTGTGAAAGTGAGATTGGTTTCTTCAGTTACCTCAAAACAATGCTTGAAGAAGACCTCGAAGTAGAGCTTTCCAAAATATGAAATTTTAAAAAATCTGTTCCATGGTCTGCAGTGAGAGGGTGGTAATGAGAGGGGTCACGTGTCACACAAGTCTTGTTGTTTGACCTCCACGTAACATTTACGTTGCTCTTCTGGACATTTTACTTCTCGAAAGCTAGTGGATTGTGCGAACGGCAAATGATCAGCTGTTTAGGTTTCAAATCCCCACTTATATCTGCATAAAACAACAGAGTGAGACGGTCTTTCATTGTCTTGTGGCCTGACAATACCTTCTTCTATAAGTTTGCTTTAGCATCTTTTGCCAGAACAGATCTGTCTCATCACAATTAAAAGCCTACCGCGGCAGACAACTCTCAGAATTCACAAGCTTCTTGAATACGCTGATGAAGTTCTCAGCATCCTTTAAATCTGAGCTTTCTGCTTCTCCGTACCTCAAAATGCTGTCGATGCCAGTTCTCTTAAAACTTGAACCACCCACGACTTGCCTTGAATTCTTCTTCTTAATGATCCTACCTTCTTCGTAATGGCGTCGGCAAAAATTAGTTTCGCCTTCCTACAAATTACGTTTCCGTTAATAGTGTCGCCTTACATTTGCTTCTCGCTGATCCATATGAGAAGCAATCTTTCGACATCGTCGATAATATGTGGCCGTTGCGTAGAAATTCTTGTGACACCCCAAGCATCAGTTTCCTTAATCTTATCCTGAGGAAAGCGCAAATCGTTGATGTAGACCGATTATATGTGTATGCTGGTTAAGCTACGCTCGCACGTGTTCTTGCATCTCAGTGATTTGGCCTTTGATTTCTGCTGTGATTTTTCTCCCCCTTCCCTGTCTTCTAGCGGCGTTTTTTGAGGAAAAAACATGTCAGCATGCTTAAACTTTGCACTAAAAGTACACAAGAATGTGTCTGAATGCAACTTTCACCAGTAACAAACAGTAAGATGTTAGCTGAACGAGCGCTAACCACAGAATGATGTTGTTCGAACGTGGCAAACGCTGTCTCGGCTAGCATTCTGCCAAAACTCTTAGAATTAATCAAAAGCGATGATAAATTATGTGCCGCAGGTATAAGGAGACTCAAATGGGAATTCGCTATTCGATGAAAAGAGGGAATTCATTATCGAAAGGAAAGAAAGTTACCGTGTCATAGGGTGGTTCTATCGTCAGTCATCTTTAGCGCTTTTGTTTCATATTCGTAAAAAGATAAACGCGGAGATTCGCATTGATTTACAACTTCAGAAAACAAAAATGTTGAAAATTTTTAAAGTAGGATTACATTTCTCCATAATGCTCTGACGGGAAAGCAAAAATTAAGACGTTATTTGAAGTGTGCGCGAATGCTTATATCTTTGTTTTAATTAATAAAAATACATTATTAGACAGATCAAGGAACACATTAACAAATGCACACACACACAAAAAAATTAAAATTTAAAAATTGAGTTATACTCATAGTAACTCAATACTCAGTCACTCATAATATATTGACATGTTACTTTGAGTATACCGTAAGTACTCTTATTAACGCGTCAAAAACTGGTGATTCGAAATTTTGGTGACGTCAAAGCTTCGTACGCATGCGCGACCACGGGTGAGTGGCAAGGTCGTCTGGTAGACAGTCAGTGTATTTGGATGCTGTTTCCTGTATTTTATATGTAAATTAAAGGCATTTTATTTTATGAAACGTCATTTTAATCTCAATATGGTGCCAAGTAACTATTCAAGTATACTTGGCAATTCATTTATAGATTTAACATTTACTGGAAATATAACTGCTGTCATATTAAATTATGTATCTTATTTCTCATATCATCGACCAGTTTTCATAGGGTAATTTTGAATGAATAAATGTAATAAAAAATAGCATAAAATGTGTATTGTGTGTAAAATCTTTTGTTTGTTTTATTTGCTCTATAACATCGTCACACTTCTGTCAGTAATCCTATGTATTAAACACCAGCGACTCTTTAAACTAAGAGAGCCTACCGTCAGTGTTTTTCTCAAAATATATGAATTTTACATAAATAGAGCTATTTCATTGTTTACGTTTATAAATAGCATCACTAAAATAATGGAAATATGTTTTTTAGCGGAAGTATTCTTTTTTGTAGTTTTTTTAAAAAGATATTACGTTTCCAGCCTCTTTGAGCGGGATCTTCTCTGATCGCAGTTGATTAACCACTGCTGGATTAAGATTTTATAGGCCCTAAGTACATAAAAAGGATCTGGTGCAGCCCCCACATATGTTTACGCAAGATATTTTTCTTCATTCTTTCTCTCTGTCGCTTTTGGTGTAGCTGCACCATGCACTCCATGGTAAAACTAACAATGGGAACTTTTTTAGTGCCCCTCTTCCTCAATAACTAAGGACTTTTTTATAGTGCCCCTTTCCCTTGAAGCCCTAAGCACATGCTTTCTTATATTACTTATATACTATTCCTTATATTGCTTAATAGTTAATCCAGCCCTGGATTCAACGTGATATTTGCCAATATTGCGATCTTTTATACAAGAAATTTTGTCTTTTTTTTTTTTTTCTAAAATAAACAATATATATTTGGCAGGGGAAAAACTCTACTGCATGATTCATGTCCATACACCCTATTTTGTGAATAAATTGTCCCTAATAAGACATACGTGTTGCATCTGTCGCGATTAAGCTTTTCTTTTTTTAACATATATGTATAGGTGAGATGATGGGATGATCTTGCATGTGACGTAGCGATGTCTTCATTTTACTCGCTCTTTGAAACATTGTTCGTTAAGGGAATCGTTTTTTACATTTTTGTTTGCTCATTAAACTAATCACTTATTATGGGAGGGGTTTGTTAAGTGAGGTTTGACTATACACGGTGACCCGTAAATGTTGCGACAAACTTCTGCGGGAGGTAGGGCATATCATAAGGACTAAGAATTGCATAGGAACCCATACCCAGAAACGCAACTGTACGCCGTCAGAGGGTGCTATACAGGAAAATGCTAATGGAAAGTGAAAATTGTCTCATTCGAGTGGTAGGCGCCATAAGAAGAGCATGGAACGTTATACGAACGGAGAGCTTGCAGACGTGCACTTAGTGTATGGAATACTTGAAGGTAATGGACGAGCCGCTGCACGCATTTATCGAGAACGCTTCCCCGATAGACATAAATTACACCACAGTTTGTTTACACGTCTTCATCAAAATTTGCGAGACTACGGGTCATTGAGAAGTGGTAGGACAAGTGAGAGCAGGCTACTATCAACTCGCTCGGTTGTTAGGGAAGAAAGTGTGTTGGATACGGCGGAGAGTAATCCAAGGACAAGCATACGTGCCATTGCCTCTCAATTAAGAATGTCTCGTACCAGTGTCCAGTGAGTCTTGAACGCCGAGTCCTTCTATGCCTTTCGTCTCCAAAGGATTCACTTACCGCTCCCCGATAACCATCCTGAAAGTATGTGTTTCACACAGTGGTTTTTAAAAGAAAGTGCCCTTGATGTTAATTTCCCAGCTTATGTGTTGTTCACGGATGAAGCCACATTCAATAGGGATTGCGAATTCAGTCACCACAATCAGCATCTGTGGGCTCAAGAAAACCCCACGGTGTACGGCACCACGCGGCACAACAACGCTTCAAACTTAATGGTGGGCGGGCATAGTCGGGCCGTACATTTTACCATCGAGGTTGAATGCCGCGAATTATCTGATCTTTCTGGAGCAGGCTTATTTGACGATATTCCACCAAATATGAGGCGCAACATGTGGTTCTAATACGATGGAGCTCCTGCTCATTTTGGACTGGATGTTCGTAGCTATTTGAACAGATTATTCCCGCATCGATGGATTGGGCATGGTGGACCGGGTCCCCAAGCTCACCATATTTATCGAACCTTGATTTCTTTTTGTGGAGAGCCATCAAAAGGGTCGTGTATCACAATCCTGTTGTGTCTGAAACGGATCTTGTGGGTAGACTTGCCTGGGCAGCTGCTACACAAAGAAATTCTCGGAATGTTTGAACATGTCCGGCAATCAATGCTCCTTTGGGGTCTGATAGTGCAGACTTCGAGCATCTGTTGTAACATTCAAGCTGTCCTATACCATTTGTATTCATGTCTAATAAATGTTTCAAATTAATCACATTCTTGTTTCCTTTCCCATTTTCTACCTCTGCTACCACTTACCCCTGACATTTCCGGGCATGGGTTCCTACGCAATTCAATTCTTATGATGTGCCCTACCTTCCCCAGAAGTTTGTCCCGGCATTTACATGACACCCTGTGTAGATGTATCATACGGATGAGAAATTTGAAAAGTATTAATTAATAATTAATAGTTACTGGAAGTGGTGCGAAATTATATAACTAATGAAGAAAGAGATAAATTACAGCACAAAAACACAAAATAATGATATATTCAAAAAACTTCTAAGTCAAAACTGTATAATATATATTGTTGCGAAAAATTCGGCGGTTGCGCCTGTATGTAAGCTTTCCGGCATAGCACTAGGGTTGCCATAAAATAGTGTATGGTAGGGTTGCCAGATTGGCGACTTTATCGCCCATTTGGCGACCAAATAGGCGATATCCCATGGTCCAATCGGGAAGCTTCTAGAATAACTTCCTGTCGAGATATTTCTCGAAACGTGTGGAACTTAAAGAAAAACTATATAAACCCTTGCGTTTCTGAGAGCAATTAATTGTGAAGTAGTGTGAGCGTTGTGATTAAGTCTGAGAATAGCTGCTTACTGTGAGAGCTAAGCTACGCGAGAGTTTTGTGAACGGAAAGCAATCGAGAAAGTGCTTTGCCGTGAAGCTATCTTTACAGTATAGCTTGACAGTGTATTGGTGATTGTTCCACGGTGTTTATTATAAGTTTAGTGTTGCCGTGAAGCTACCTTTACAGTTACAGCCTGAAGCTGTGTTGCTGATTGTTTCAGCGTATTTATTGTAGATTTTCGACGCTTTTAAAGGTAATTTTGGAACTGTGCTGTAAATAGTGATTCCTGTAAATAAATTGTGCTTTTTATTGTTCTGCATCGTGTTTTCATCGGATACTCTCAAATCTACGAACCCGTAAAACACAACAACTGGTGTCAGAAGTGGGATTTGAGAGTGAATGCCAGTCACCCGTCTACAGGAGAAAGCAATGGCGGAGGAAATGAATGCTTTGATGGACATGTTAGCAGCTCTGAAAGCCGACATGTTAGCAGCTCTGAAAGCCGGACAAGAAGAGATGAAACAAGACATGAAAGCCGGACAAGAAAAGATGGACGCCAGACAAGAAGAGATGAAACAAGAAATAAAAGCCGGGCAAGAAAAGCTTCAAGAGCAACTGCGACAGATGGAAATGGAGCAAAAGAAGGTTAGAAGCGATATCATGGAGCTTAGAGAGGAAACCAAAAGCAAATTACAAGATATGAAAGAGGAACTGAAGGAGGAAGCTGCAACTAAAATGGCCGATATGGAAGAAAGATTCGAAGAAAAATTTAGGAAGTTTCGGGAAGAGATAGACATGTTGAAAGAAAAACGAACTGAGCCGAAGAGAGAAATTGAAGATTTTAAGATTCTCCCAGGTTCTCCTCACACGGCAATCAAACCCAGTACGTACGACGGAAAATCGTCGTGGAATGTGTACAAGACCCAGTTCGCCATCGTGGCTGACACTAACAGATGGGATTCCCAGATGAAGGCATCACAGCTAGCTGCATCACTCCGAGGCGATGCTGCAGATATCCTAGGAGTTCTGCCACAAGACCAGATTTCCAGTTTTGATGCCCTCTCGAACGCACTAGAACTCAGATTCGGAGAAAAATGCGTAAAGGACTGTAGCCGTCTCCAACTCAAAACCCGCCAACAGAAAACGACTGAAAGCCTCCAAGAACTAGCAACTGATATTGAAAGGCTGGCGCACCATGCATATCCGGACTGTCCACCCGATGTCCGTGAAAATCTGGCCCTTATGCATTTCGTCGATGCAGTCAAGGATCAGGAAATTCAGAAGGCTCTCAGGTTGGCAGATCTCAAAGACCTGAAATCTGCATTAATCTATGCGATGAAGTTTGAGTCGGCTCAGCAGGCAACTCGAAAAGATCGCCATCCGATCAGAGCGGCTAAAGTAGAAAATGAAAATTTTGATGTCAGAAAATTTAAACAAGAAATGTTAAGAGAGATTCGGGAAGCGTTAAATAAGCCAAATAACAGAAACACCGACAAGAAAGCAATGAAGTGCTGGAATTGCGGACTCGAAGGACATCTGCGCAGGAACTGTCACGTGAGCCAAGACCGGGAGGCAGCTCCCGTGAAACAAAACCAGGGAAACTAAAATGCGGCAATTTCACGGGGCGGAGGTTGCCAGGCAGAGATGTAGCCCCTCTGAAAGTTCTTCAGATCTCGTCAATGAGCGGCGGAGATAACGGATTGTTCGTCGAAGGATACGTGAATAAACACCCTTGTAAGATGATCATCGATACGGGAGCCAACGTAACCATCGTCAGAACAGACGTAGCGCGGGAACTAAACGAGACTTTGCGCTGGACTCCGCCCTGTGTGACTCTACAGACAGTGACAGGTGACAAGATCCCCATTGAAGGTAAAATTAACATCACCATTACCTTCGGAAATGAGACTTACCAGCACTTGGCATTCGTCGCTGACATCGCGGACGAATTAATACTTGGACTAGACTTTTTGCGGAAATATGACTTTACACTGGACTTTAAACGCAACGAAATGCACTCTGCGAGGGAGGATATACCCGTGTTTGAAGTGAAGAGTGATACTCCTTCAGCTCACCAAGTAATAGCGAAAACGGACGTCACGATCCCTCCGATGACAGAATTACTAATATCCGGCTGCATAGAAAATTTAGTTTAGAGAAAGTCTGCATAGAAAAAGTTTAGTGTTGCCGTGAAGCTACCTTTACAGTTACAGCCTGAAGCTGTGTTGCTGATTGTTTCAGCGTATTTATTGTAGATTTTTGACGCTTTTAAAGGTAATTTTGGAACTGTGCTGTAAATAGTGATTCCTGTAAATAAATTGTGCTTTTTATTGTTCTGCATCGTGTTTTCATCGGATACTCTCAAATCTACGAACCCGTAAAACGCAACAATATATATATATTTGTTTTTGTGTTCGTGTATGCATTTAGCGGAAAGAAATACATGCATTTATGAAAATTGATCGCTATTAAATTCTTGAAGTTAATGTGCATTAAAATATTTATTTCTGAAAATCTTTATTTTTGAAACTGGGTTATGTAAATAATCGGGAGAAAAAATTCCACACTATTTGTATACAAGAGACGTAAAGTTACATAAACTAGTCAGTAAAATTCAACATTCAAGTAAAAAAAATTGCATTTTGTTTAAATAAATAGTGCAACTGGTATTTTAATGATCAGATAAGAAAGTTCGTTTCCTTATTATATATCTACAGCATCACTACCAAAATTTAACAATATAATTTGTAAAGAAAATATTTCTTTTCAGCCACCATCCAAGGATATAAGTGAGGACATGGTTCGGGACTTGGCGGACATGATCTTAAGTAAAATGGTATTAATATATTCATTTTTTATCTTTTTTATTCAATAAACTGATATCAATTTGCTTTTTACTTCCCTCCAACCGATGTAAGGGAGGTAATGTTTTGGTTTAAAAAATTTGATGCGCAGTTTTCAGTGAAGCCCGAACCTTGCTCCCCGCAAGACGATTTCACTATTTTTAGAGTGATGATGTCTGTCTATGTGTATTTGTGTGAGGTTTATTTCGTCCAAGATAACTCTTATGTGAAACTACAAAAATTTCTAGTTTCCGTAAGTGGTACTTTACTTGAAAGTGACAAATCAGAAATGATTACTTGGCTCTCTAAACGGACTTTCGTTAAAAGATATATTATGAGATAATCCAAAAATTCTCAGATTTGGTATTTAAAATAGCTATGGGATTCAGAATAATATATTACATTTATTAGCATTGAATGTATTCTTGGAATTATTACAACGACAATAAGCTCATTATGTACGTCTCATTAAGCAACAATTAAATGCATTAGCCTCAATGCTGAATTTTGTGTTCGTTTCTCTTTTGCTTCAATTTGCTTTTCAGATAAAAGAATGCTGCCACCAAATGTATCGTTATGTATTATTTTTAAAGAAATAATATATGAAATCTAAATAATACAGGAAATATCAAAAGAAATGTATGACAGCACTGAATACTCTAGCGGGAGCTCTAAAGATATGCTGCTTTTAAACATTTTGTGATTGTTAAGGCATTGATTTGTGAATCCGAAACACTATATGACTGAAGGATATGCGATTGCAATATAAATACTGCGATTTTTCAAATCAAAGTTTAAAAACTGATCTGTACGTGAGGATGTATAGTTATAGCCTATTGTATGGGATAATAAAATAATAATTAAAATGAGTAGTGTTTATAATAAACATTGAGCCATGAAATTTACAAACAAATTAGATTTTATTTGAGAATGGTAGTTTACTTAAAGCTCGTTGCTTCTCCACCAATTCCATGTTTTAAAACGTGGAACTGGTGAAAGGTTATTTGCTGGCCACATCAGAATTTTTACCGATGACTTCATGTATTACTGAATTTTTATTTATGATATTTACAGGATCTAGATGGAGACGGTGTAATCTCTTACGAAGAGTTTAAACAGGCATGTTTGAATGACTGGGTTCTCATGGAAGCATTTGGCAAATGCCTTCCAGACTACAAGGTAAGGAAGATTTTGTTTGTTAAAAGTATTAAAATGTGTGCCATGAAGGCAATTTTGTGAATTTTATACAGAAATAGTTTTCGGAGTTTATATAAATTTAGCTTGTTGATCTCTGTTGTAACACTTGTATTGCAAAGTGCTGTCCAGACATTGGGGTGGTTAGTGACATAAACTGCTGAGTTGTCTCTTGACATAGGTCTATTTTCTATATTCATGCGAAATTGGTTGCATACCCAGCAGATGTGAACCACTATCTGCTAGACTACAACGCCGATGCCAGGTCGACAGATTGGGCGACATTTATTAAATATGGTATACACAGGTTAAACCAAATACACAGATTGTATATACGCATATTAAAAACCTGAATAAGTCGTAAATGGCACCACGAAATGTGCAAACACTAAATGCAAGATATAAATATTACGCAGAATATGCATAGGTTACCACGTAATATAAATACTAGGTAGGCATATATAATATTCAAACTAAATAAATACATAAACACTATTACTGCTAATTATAAATACAAATACTAAATACAAATGTAGAAAAAGGAATTTAAATTCGAGTACTTTCGTACACCATACATACGTTCTAGCACAATCATCTAGTACATCCTTCAGCTTCTACTGAGGAATCTGTTATGTTATGTTTCAGGTTTTGAAACCGTTGTGGTCAGAAGCTTATGCTCGACTGGTTTAGCTTGATGCTTACTAAATATAGGCAGAAGTACATAAAGTGATCTGGATACCCTTCTCCTCATATTCGCAGATGCTATTCTTTTTAAGCAAAGCATCTGAGATAATCAGGAAAACGCCCATGTCACGTAATACAATGCGATAGATAATTGCTCAATGATGTGGTTCCAATGATACTTTGGGAAGAACCTTACAGATCTGACGACCTGTGCTGGCCTGGTCCCATTGCTCTTGCCATTTAGAGACTAATTTTTGAAGAGCCTGCTTAGGAATACCAAAGGCTTCCTTTAGTATTGGAATTTCTCTTAGTAAAGTGCTTCTTTGGCAGTGCTTCTTTATGCTTCTTTGGCAGCAGTGTCCACTAACGCACTGCCTGTATTTCCAATGTAGCAATTAATTCAGGTTGGAAAACGGAGGTTTGAGACTCTAACTTTCGCCCTCATATATGTGTCACATCCCCCTCTACGAGAGCACAAAACTTGCTCCCCGTGCTTTCTGGGTTTTAGAGCCATCCGTGTGTATGCATTCTAGGCCATTCATATGCAGTGTCCTCTTAAACTGAATGGTCTTGACATGATTGTTTTAAGTTGGATGGCAGAGGTGGTGAGGTTTATGCTGCCCATAGTCTGTATAAAAAAGACCTGGCCCCCAAAACCTCTTGGTTCGTCGCAAGCTAGAAATATTTATTGCAGCTGTTTGTCTTTTGACTACTAAATCTAGTAGAGCGAGCTTTCCATAATCTGCACGGCTGCTTTCGAAGTAGTGCGGTATTGTCTCTGTCGCGTGAGTAGTGATCCCCTCATGTGGGTCCTCACTTTTCTGCTGAAAAACAACTCAATCCACTACTACCATGTACCATCCTCTGTAGCTTTCCCAAAATGCTCCATCTCACTAAGATTGTAGAGCGCATGCTAGTGGTAAGGAATCTTCAATTTCAGTGAGGAGATATGAGGCTGCCGGAGTCTGTTATCCAACACTGCTCCTAGGTACTTGAGTTCTTTGATACATATAACTGAACAATCCAGGGACCTGAGGCAGGGATTTTTGTACAACGGAGGTCCTCAGTCAGTGAGGAACTGAGGGCTGTAGCTTATGTACTGTCGCCCAGTCAGCAAATGTATCAATACGCTCTTGGGTTCGTCTTTCCAGGTTATTACGGCCTGAAGTAGTGAGTAGAAAATCATCTGAGTAGGCGATAAGCATGGCTCGCTCTTTGTTATCGAATAGGGAGAAGACAGTTTTGGCCGCCATATTCCAAAGAATTGGTCCAAGACAAAATTTCTGAGGGCATCCCTCTCAAATGTTTTCCAAGCCGTCCCTCCTTCCAGGGTTATTTGCACTTGCCTTTCCTCTAAATAGCTAAGCGTTGGTAACGAATGGATGTCGGGTATTTGAGAGATTCCAGGCAGTTATTGATATCAGATTACTACAGCGAATCAAAGGTTCCCTTAACGTCCAGGGCAATGACTGCTGATGTTTAATAGTAATAATTAGTAGTTTTAGGACAGGTAGAGAATTTAACCAAATTAAAGAGACGAATAAAAGGAAATATTGGCAAATTAAAGTTAGTTTTCTATTATTGGGAAGTTAAAGTTAGTTTTAGATTTCCGAAATGATGAACTGTTTGACTTGACAACGAAGGGTGGACATATTAAATTGACAGAGAAGTTTCATGAGTTCTTTGCATAAGAAATTTTGTTTTAATATTTTAGAAGCTTGAGTACTCTGAAGCTGCTAAAAAAACAAAATAAAAAAAATCTTAAAATTTCAGATTACAAACAAACAAGCTTTTTTTATTTACAGACACATACACGTTTCAAGAGCATCTAGGTTAACACCATATTGGGTTGAAATATTTAAAAACAGCTTATCTTTAGAATTTCCAATATCCTGGAGGGGATAGAAATAAAACTGTTTTATTCCTTATAGTGTTGCCACTACTGATTTTGAAACTGTTGAGTTTTTAATCAAAAATTAAACATTTTACAAAATATGAAATAGAGAATAAAATAAGTTCCAAATTGGGCTTTAAGGTGTCCATGTTCGGGTGGAGGACTATGTTATTCCAATTTGATGACTCCGTTGTATACCATTGTTTCTTCAGAATGCGAGAAACATAAATATATTCATGTAGATTCTTTATTATTTAGTTTCTTTAAGTGTAACACATGGCTATAATACTTGGTGGCAATAATCTGAAAAGTGATTCGACGCAAAATGCAATTTCGAGACAAATAGCCCTGCTGGGCTAATGCCCATTTAATCTAATAATTGTTAGATTCTTGAAAGAGGCCTATTCATGTTTTGTGCCATTGTACGTTGTTTATGTCACGTACTAGGTACATAACATATGATGTTAGAAACATCTTTTTAATTAAATACAGAAATGTTTGCAAATATTCACAAAAATTATGAGTTAAATATTATAAATTAAATGTATTTTAGTTTGCTTAATAAGATATTAAAAATAACACTAGGATTTAACTTATTAATGCGTTTAGTGTTTTTAAGTCTTCCAGTTCACTAACCACACACAGATTGATTAAATTTGAAAGATAATTTACAGCTTTTATGTTTTCCTGTATGGCAGCAGTTGAGAAGTGACTATGTGCGAGACCATGAGCAAAGTAAATAAAGGATTTATATTTCGTTTTAAAACACGAACTCGAAATGTAAACTATGATGTTTACATCTTAGCACTGTAGGTTACAACACTAAGTGTTATATGTACACTCACTTCCGAAAGTTAAGCACGGAGAGGAAAATGCTAATTTCCGGAAGCCAATCAGAATCGAAGAGGATGCATTTCGTTGCAGAGGTAGATGGAAGTATGCAAATATGTTAGGTAACAGCCAATCGCGGTTTGATATCAAGAACTATGCAAAAAAAGGCAGTCTTCTAAGAACCCAAATAACAAAATAAAAAAAAAACCTGTCTGTTTGTAATCTGAAATTTTCAGATTTTTTTATTTTGTTATTTAGAACCCAGCTTTATGAAGGGTTACGGAAGTTGATTGTAAGTGCTGATAGACGGTGTTTAAAACTTTCGCACAAATTGTTTTCAAGACATACGTGTTTCTATGACTTCCAGAAGACGAATGGAAGATTCTGAACGCTGGCGTGTTGTGGGGCGCATTGAAGCAGGACAGTCGATCACAGATGTTGCTCTTTTCTTCGGCGTTCATCATTCTGTAATTCCACGTTTATGGAAACAATTCCAAACCACACAGACAGTTGTTCGAAGGCCCGTAGCCGGTCGCCCAAGGGTTGCAACCTCCGCGGAAGATCGATATATTGGTATGGTAGGCAAGCGGAATCTCAAAGCGACCTCCACACGTGTGACATCTATGGTTACAGCGTCCATTGGTAAAGCGATATCTGCAGCTACTGTACGCCGAAGATTACATATGAGTGGACTGTACGCCCGAGTACCTCGAGTTTGTGTTCCTCTATTCGTCCAATCAAGAGGGGCATGATTACAGTTGTGCCGGGAACATGTTAATTAGAATGTGTCTGACTTGGGCAATGTCATGTTTACTGATTAGTCAAGATTTACTCTGGAGCCAGATGACAAGCGTAGAAGGATATGGCGTTAACAACGAACACGCGATCAGTCCCAAAACATCACCGAACATCACGCATTCCGAGGCGGAAGCATTATGGTGTGGGCAGGGATTTCATTAGGATATCCCACCGACTTGCACATCCTTAAACGGGGTTCTTTGACGGCTGTCCGGTATCGAGATGAAGTCCTAGAACCCATTGTGAGATTGTACGTTGCAGCAGTTGGCTCTACTTTTGTTTTAATGGACGATGACGCACGTCCCTATAGAGCTGACATCGTGGATGACTACCTGGAAAGTGAAGGGAATGCGCGTATGGCGTTGCCAGCATATTCGCCCGACCCATTGAAAATTTTTGGGATGCTCGGCTGTACTGTATCTTCACGTTTCCGTCCTCCAGCCACTCTTATTGAGCTGGAAACTGCTCTACAAGAAGAACGGCGATTGCTTTGTTCTGCGGTGGCTGACCACCTAATTGAAAGCATGGCCACAAGGTGTAAACTTTGTATACAGATGAGGGGGGATCACATAGCCTATTAATGCTCTTTTTTTTCATTTTATGCTGTTCATTTTCACTTTGTACATATTTCTGTTTAAGTCTCCAGTATGTCGTTATCTCAGTCTCCAGTATGTCATTATCTATGTTCAAAATTATCTGATAACTTACAAAAATTTACAATTGTTTTCATTTCTGTTTATAATTATTGATTTTGTTGCATAAATATATATGCTACTTTCCTGCCGAATTTTGTGTCGATCAAAGCAGTATTTGTTGATTTTTTTTTTGCATTTTACATCTTCGTGCTTAACTTTTGGAAGTGAGTGTAATTTTCTACTCGAAGATATTTTCAACTTTGAATGAATTTATTGGTATGTTACCCATAAGAAGACGAGAGCAACTGTAGTTGAATATTTACATGACTTGTCAAAATGTAAGTCACTGAGTTGGATACAGGCTGTTAGTTTGTGACCTCTTTCCTTAGCCATTAACTGAATGCTAGCAAAAGTAATTAAAATAAAAAAATGGTAATATTTCACTGCATTAAAATAAAAATACTTGTGGCCAAAAAGGTATATGTATTGAATTTTCATTTGTAAATATCTTCTACATGTGAAAAGTGCATAAAGGATTTGATTTTTTCTTTACAGCATACAGCTGCATTTTTAGTCCTTTTACAAACAGAGCAGGATATTGTTTGAAAACTGCAAAGAAGTTTTGCTACAGAAGAATTATTTTAGAAACATTTTCATGTTAATCGCTATCTAAATGCATAATCCTTTCCTCCTTTAAACTACTGTTTCTTAAAGAGAGAAATCATGGAAAAAATAAAATTTTGATTTCTGATGCTAGTTGAGAATTACTCATTAAAAAGACAAAATGTTTCTAAAGAAAATCACAACGCGCTTTCTTTTAGATTTACCCTAAAATCATTAGTGGCGTTTTAACGGTGGCAGGTGAAGATTTATTGAATTAAAAGAGTTGAAAAAATAGTGATATCATCTGTATCAACTCCGTCGGATTAGAATAAATATAATATAAGTCATTAGAATAATTATAATAATTCTATTTCTCTGCAAGATATTAATTGTTACCTAACTGAAATCCAAATCGAAATTATTGACCTACAGCAGCATACTACACTGAAAAACAAATACAAGGAACTTACTTCAAATGAAGTGATCCAAATCATATTGAATTTTAGAAATTTGTACCAACAAGCAGTTTTTGAAATTTACACGATTTGGCTGTCAGATATAGTTGTAGTTTGTATCAATATATGTTTAAGAACAAATGTTTTCTATTACGAACATAATAAAGTTAAAATATCGTTCAAAATTAACTGATATGTACCTAAAACACCTAATTTTGTTAGAATCCTCAAGAGCTAATCCTAATATAGATGACTTGGTATAAAAACCACATGCATTAAGTACTGACTCTTTAATAATTATTTATATTATTAAAAGTTATTTAGAATTAAATGTTTCAAATTATTCATTTTTATTTTATACATAACCTAATTGATTGAAACTTTAAAAATATTTATTAATAATAAAACTTTAGTTTGTGTGTTTGTTTTATTTATTATGATATTTTTTAAATGTTCACTACTCAGATATAAAAATGTGCTATTTGCATAAAAATCCCATAATCAGCCAATAAATAAAATTTTTTCACTTTTTTATATTTTTTTGTATGTTGGAAAAGTTGGAAGTGGCACACATAATTTTTTTTCAGATAGTGGTGCTCTTCCCAAAAAAATCGGTTATCTCTGGTCCCAATGCTTTCGTGGATTCGACCTAGTTTCCCTTAGAAAGTCCTCCACAAAGGCAACCCTTCCCTAGGCAAATAGCCCTTGTGACCTTTCTCATAAACAAAATAAACCAACCTAAACCTGAAACAAAAAGGCAGCATAACAAACATGTCGTAGATGTTCAATGGCGTCGAGCATCTATCATATTACTCTCCCTCTTAGTGAAATTCGAAAAAAGGAAAATATTAATTAAGCAGGCAGCCAAGGAATTTAAACACGTCATCCGTATATTTAAGAACTCTATATTTTTTATTCAAATTTGGTCAAAGGAAGGGCACGAAAAGAAATACGAATTTTTATAAAGAAAATCATTAATGTTTTGCTTGCTTTCCTTTTGCATATTTAAATAACGTAAATTGTTTTATTCGACTTCAAGCTATTAGCTGAGATGTCAGATTAAGTTATTCATAGCAAAGTTTCATAGCCTGTGCATAATTTTAAGGTAACATTCTTTTTTTTTTAATTTAGAGCACTATGAACGAAAGATAAAAAAATACTTAAGTTAGGGAATGATAATTAACGTACAATGGAATTAAAAGAGAGATTTTGTTCTAGGTACATAATGTATGACGTGTGAAACATCTTTTATTAAGTGCAGTAACGTTGCAAATATTAATAAAAATTATGAATTGAATATTATAAGTTAAATGCATTTAAATTTACCTTAATTAGATATATTATTAAAAAAATGTAAATTAAAATTCTTAAAATATTTAATGCGTTTAATGCTTTCATTTCTCTAAGCAGATACAGATTGATTAAATTTGAAAGATAAATTGTAGATTTTATGTTTTACGGAATGGCAGCAGTCTAAGAAGTGAGTATGCGAGAGACCACTAGCAAAGTAAATAAAGGATGCATACTTTGTTTAGTGACTTAACGTTTCAAACAACCAATGATGTATATATATGTGTGTGTGGACAGTGTACGTAAACGTAACGGTCCAAAAATTTGGAATGCTTCTGCTGAGGTCGCTTCTAAAGACAATATGCTTTTTTCCAATTTTTCAAGTCTTTATAATTTATTTAGTTTTATTAATTGTTTTTCTCTTTCTTGGTACTGTTTTATTGGTTATAGATTCGTTAAATTTATGCCATATTTTTAATTCTATTTTCACGAAAGGTTATTTTTTAGATTATTGTCATCTCTTTCATTTTCTCCCACATACTTTTATACATCTACACATATATCCAAAACTTTAGGATCAGCGATATTTTTGTTTGTAAAGATACAAGCAGCTATGAGCGGAAACAAACGTGGCAAGTTATTTATTCTCTAACACTTAGCGCAACATAATAACTTATTGGAAATAATAAATCAAAGAGGATTTATCACCGGATATAATGAATAAAACATTTTTTTGGAAATACGCCTATTAATTGAGCATAGACGAAGTATAGTTGAAACTAGTACTTCCCAATATCATATGAATCTATTTTCTTAATAGGGAATATGTCCACCTCGAAATGTGATGTAACAATCAAACGTCGTGGTACACTCGAAGCGATTTAGGGGTTCCTGGCTGGATAATTACATTCCTGTTTTAGAGCGAAGATTTAAATATATTTATTTTTCAGCAAATGAATGCATGCTGTGATTACTACATGCTAAGCAGTTGTTTCAATGGCTAACGATTCCTAACTTACTAGAACTGTAATTTTGACCATAAAAGAGACTTTAGAAAGGCTTCTTTCCAAAATTTTTAAAGCGTTACGTTGTGAGGTTGTACTTATTTAATTCAATGTTCAATCTTTGAATCCCACAAACACTAACAAGCAAATAATCGCTTAAGTGTGTGACTAAACACGTAAGAGATAAGAAGGGTTAACTACCCTTTATTTCTCAGAATAAATACAATCAACTCCTAACTCAGAGTATACAGCAAAGCCTCCACTTGGGCTTGAACTTAAATGAATAGAAAATTAAACTTAACTAAAACTAACTGAAGGTATAGCCAAAGCTATCAGGATTCTAGGTAGTTGACCCCTAAATATTAATTAAATCGGCGAAGCCAAGCAAGGGCCTAAAATACGGCCGAGCGTAGTAATATCTAAGAGAGACATAGCCAAAAGGCAAACGCGCGCTAATCAGGAAATCAGACTCTCTCTCGAAGTCGGCGATACATCGACTTAAATAGTACTCGTACTCATTTGCATTCACTGCGCTTCTGAAATTACATACTGGTAGGAAATTGCAAGCTGAAACTAGAATTGATAGGAAAGAAGCATAACTTAAAATAACTGTTAATAAAATTAGGATAAACTTTACAACTTTATTAAGTAAGTATGTCCATTCTTTCAAGCAAGTACTGCCGCTGTATTACAGTGGCAATGTAATAGCACAGCACAGTCTGATACCCTACTTTGGGGACTGGAACACGACCCTGCTGATAAGTCATCAGTGACCCGTAACTTTGATTGTCAGCAGTGTCCTTCACTTTCATATAATTTCATGAATTGACCTAAACTTACTCAATTGCCCATAACAGTGACTTAATGGTTCATCATAAGTAATCATTAATTGCAGGTAACCAAACTATAAGTTATCCATGACCAACTCCTTTAATGATAATTCATGTCCAACGGTTTAATTTTATTTTTTAAACTTACCCAAATTCATTCCTCTGCCACTATGGCTTGATCTCTAGTGACAGTAACCGTTTTGATCATCTCCGTGACCAGCAGGCTTATGCGCTTCATTTTCTAATTTAAATTTAAAAATCTGTCTAAATTTATTATGCCCCTTCACACTACTAATTCATTGGTACTGGTATGGTACGGTAATCGGGAACTTTTAAGTAGTAGGAGAATGACCGTTGCCAATAAATCACCTCTTTCATACCTTGAAAGGTAACTGTGCCCTAATATTTAATTAGCCTTCTAGGTAATTAGTGGAGGGAGGGCAAATGAGATAGGAAATTATTAAGCCATATTAATTATGCTTTAAAATTATTATCAGATGGCCCAATGGACCAAATACTGTTTTGCAATCAACCAATAGCTACATTAATTTTAATCAACCTTACACTGAAAGTTTGAGTCAACTTAAATTCTTTCAATAGGAACGGTCTCACATCATCAGTGGTTAATCCCGCTGAATACTAGGAGTCAGGCCCCCATTTCGATCATAGGCGAAAGAGGCATTTCCATCTTAAGCTCTGGCTGCAGGGTTGGGTATCCTGTTTTTCCCCACGTGTAACAGGAATACAAGCTAATTTCCCTTAGAAAATCCTCCTCGAAGGCATCCCTCCTTAGAGACAGATTGCTATATTCAAATACCTTTATCCAACCTTGCAACGGAAACCAAACTCAAAAGCTAAAATTAGTTAGATATGTGCAACCTTGAATGCTCAAATAAGACTGAAAAGGCATGCGTAAATTAATAACTGAATGATTAATTATCGCAAAACGCGCGAGGATTATCAACCTTCAGGGTGGTTTTTCTAAGGGAAAAAGATCAAATTCAACGTTATGCAAGGAAAGATCATATGCAGTCAGTGCATTTGTAGGAAACTACCTGGGACAACCAGTGTTCAGCCAACATCTTCTAGATAGTTCGAGACTATGTTGGTTCGTAGTATTCGAGACAGATCTTGCCGATTTTATCACAGATAGCCGCGAACGTTAAAGGGAAGGACTAGAAGTAGAGAAACTGCTGTTTTGCCGCTAGGATAATGTTATGAAATCAGAATCGAAGATAGAAGTGTCAAGTTGATTGTCAATATTGAGAAAAATGTTTAATTTTTTTATCTGTGTTGAAGAAATGGAAAATATTATTAGGCTATATATAACAATAATGTATTAATAAATTAATAAAGATTTTACATTCTTTCTTTACAGAAAAAAATGTGTTATTCTTTATTATCCATTCTTGAAGGATATTTTTTTGTATAATTTTAATAAATGTGAAAATTTATCGAAAATATTTAAAGAGAAGCCGAAAAAAATTAATAAATGAAACTGAAGAGAATCATTGTTGAAATAATTTATTTTTTAGTAAAATATTTTATTGTATAAGAAATGAAAACAATAATATATGCTTTCACAAATAAAGTGGAGACATGAAACGTTAAATGAAAAAATTTCCAGTACTTAAAAAAAATTAGTAGCATGTGTCTAAATATCCACAAATGCTGTAGATTAGATAAACTTTATAAGAAACATTTATTTTTAAAGATCATCGAAATCCTATTATGCCGAATATTAAAGAAGTTTTAATTAGATCTTTGAATGATCAGGAAAAAATTAACAATTTATTAAATGAGCTTTTCAAGGATTTGCGAAGTGAGGTAAGTTCGGTCATACTTGAATTTGAAAATTGAGCTAAGAATTAAAGATAATGCTTATAGTATTATGCTTGAAGAAAATCACTAAAACTCCGAAGCAACCAACTTATTTAGCGGGATTCGAGCTCTAATCAGATCATCAACGTTCAGCGTTCACAGCTACTGCTTTTTTTTTTGGGGGGGGGGAGGTATGATGCTTGGATTTAAAATATCAAGTTGTTTATTTATTTATTTTTTGCCTCATGTGAAAAAATATTTAAGCAGAATTATGTTGATTGGCATGCGTAGTCTATTTTATTTGCCTACAATCTATTTTATTATATTAATTTTTAAAGTTCGACTAGCAGAGATGCAGTTACAGTTAGGTTAATTTAATTATAATTGAAAACTATCTCTAAATTATTACTGAAAGTAATCGTCTAAATTTGGGAATTTTTAAGAAAATTTATAATGATAATGTTTGTGTTGTTTATGGTATATAAGGACCGAAAAGAACAAACATTCGAATTAATAAAAACAGTTTAATATATTTTTAAAACTTGAAAAGCAAATGAAAATTTATTCATATGCGCTATTATTTTGATAAGAATGTAGAAACGCAAGTAACACAGGTTTTAATAAGCCTTATGCTTACTACATATATGATTGAACGTAAAACAAATAAAAACATAATTTACAATATGTTCCTTTGATCAACTATATACAGTTTAGTCAATATGTACATGTAAAATATTCTAAAGAAAGTGAAGTGCTTTTAAAATACTTGATATACAAGAAAGACAAGTTCATACACATTTTATTTCTTCTCCCTTTTTTTGACATTAAGAAAAATTTATTTCCGGCTTTACACTTTATAGCAGCTAAAATAACCACATGTCTTTGTCTGAAGACAGCAGTATTATTTTGAGAACATCTGCGCATTTAATTGAACATCTGCGCTAAAGAGATGAGAAAAACATTGAATGCACATAATCATCTAAACTCTTTAAAATTAAATCCGGTTTCTTCATTCTAATTGTTCAGGAGTTTATAAAAAATGTCATATTATGTGCTTAATCGTAAAATCGAAAGTGAAGTAAAAAAATCCATGAATTTCATCTTATTAGTATATTTTCGTCGTAGAGTTAATTCTTTTGTAACACCCATAATATATACTGTCACACACCTGATGTATAAAATTTGTGAAACATATATATCTATTATTTGATCACTGTTTAAAAATTTCACACAACAAGGTATATAAACTATGATATATAGTATATCTTCTTCAGTATTAAATTAGCTTATTTACATGATAATGAATATCTGACTTCGAAAATTTGACACTAAGTTTTGAAATTCTTTTAATACAATTTTTTACGCATTGATTGCTAGAAATAATAAAATTTACTAAATTAATTGAATTTATTATTATTATTATTATTAAATAATAAATAAGATTTCAACAGATTTTTTAAATCTAATACGCGAAACAATTACAAGGAAATTAGTTCAAAGGCAGTTTCTACAAAATTAATTTTTACTTTTATGTATTATGAAAAGTTACAGATTACATTATCTGTTTGAAGATGAACAGTTGTAAATATTGATATTTTGAAAGGAAAAACAGGCTCAGAATACTTTGTCTGAATCAAATAATCATTATAATGAGTAAAAACTCATTTATTCCAATGAACAGTCATATTGGGAACTGAGTTTATTGGGAGATTGCACTACGTTCAATTACAGTCTTCGTGAACTGCGCAAAACTGAATACATTCTTGATGAACCAAGATTTTAAACAATATATTAAATAATTATAAAGTTATGAATAACTAATCTCTGTTAGCACATGAACAGTAGTAGCACCATCATATAATTACATCTTTAATTCTACAAAAATTCTAATTATGTATCAGTAGTGGCTTTGTGTAACTATATGCAAGAAGGAATTTTGTTAAATTTAAAATTTTAAGGAAAATATTGTGTCAAAATTATTTAATAATTTAAGATCATAAAACACACAGTATGAAATACCATAATTAATTATTTAAATTGAGCGATTATAAATATATTTAAGTGTTAAAGATAATTTGTTTTCATTGCTAAGCCTTCTTTTCTCGAGCGTCAGCTAATAGTTAAAGTGGTTTTTTTTAGATAAATCATATAATCAGTAATTTTTAATGGTATTAATGATGATAAAAAAAAGTTTTTCAAACGACGCAAATCTGAATATTTTTCCATACGTAGAAAAAGTAAACAGGTTTGGCTGAGCTGTAACAACAAAGTCAGAATATAGAAAGATATGAAACTTATTTAAATATGTTTTGTTTTCTGCCAATTCTCTATTTTTAATTGACATATGGATGTTAAGAGGCTCCTTATCATTATTGACAAGCAGCTGAGAAAAGTGTTTTAATAACATTAGTTGATTTAACGAATTATGAAGCAAATAACATTAAATAACTCTTCTCATTCAACAGCTTAATAGAATAAACTGCGCATTGGAAACTTCGCGTATGTTACAGCATTTTGCCTCAGTGTTTCATGACTTCAACACGAATAACGAATTATTTAAATGATGCATGACATACATTTGGTTTAACAATATGATTATATGTTTGAACAACGAAGAATACACAAGAAAGTAGAAAAATTTTGTACGTTTTCTCTCTCTATGTAGAGAAAGCTAAAATACATTGTATTTAGTAAAAAATTATGTATTATTTTCCCAGAATCACAGATTTATTTACACAATACCTTGTTTGCCATCGTGTTTATATTTTTGCTATCTCGTCATTTTTTATAGTAGCACAAGTTTCAAGTTCCATATCTTTCATACCATCTGATGTTCTTAGAATCTAAATATTCTAATATACTTAAATTACATTTCTTAGAGTACGTCTAGAGTTTAACTGGTTTATAAACTTTCCTTAACATTTTATCTTAACTAAGCATTATATCACAGAATAGTTCCATACCACACAATGTTAAACAAAATAAGATTAACTACAAGTTTCAGTAAAACCTGTTATTTCTTAAAATTTGCTATTCAGATTCTTTTTTCTGATTTATTATTATATTATTTATAATATTTATGAAATGTTCTTCATATTTTAGGTAATAAACAAAATAGTTCGTGACTAGCATGCTTTAAGGAATCTAGTACTTGTTCATTTGGCACAAATTTTCAGCGCAGGCTCCACGCAGAAAGCAAACGTAATGCTCAAAATCAGACGAAAAGTTAAGGAATGATTGGCAGTTGGAGACATTATATTCTTCAGTTTTATATAAAACACTCCAGCTTCGCAGCCAACTTGTACTCCGCTTCAGCATTGTTATACGATTCTATCGCCTGAAATAAAAATCAAATTACAATATTTCCTCATTTAAAATCACACATAAATATTTCTTAATTTTTTTATTGTTTCCTATAAAAATTTTAAAACGGGACTTACTAATTCTGTCTCTTTGGCGAGGTCTTGAAGTTGTTTTTCGTGAACCTTCTTAAGCTTTTCTCTTTCTTTACTTTGCTTTAATGCTGCAGTTTTCCTTTCTTCAATAAACTTCTTGGTATTGTTGCTATTTTTTTCTCTCAGTCTCCTAAAAAAAGAAAAACGGTTTATCAATATTAGAGTAACTAATTTCATTCCGCTACCTCAGGTTACTTACATACGTTTTGATATTGTTATGTCGAAAGCATACAGGTTATCTCAAAGCTCTTCGTACAAAGAGGGAGAGAGTAAAAACATCGATATGAATCATAATCACATACGGAAGTAAGAAGGGAAATGGACTGCTGATGCTGTATGCCAGCACTCCAAATCGGTAATTAGGCCTTTGTTAAAACTCGCCACGTCGCCTAAAAATATATATCGATTTATGAACGTTGAGTTGGCGAAGATCCAGTTGGTGCATGAATCAGCCTAATGGTAATGGACGTATCCTTGCTAATATCTGCGAAACTTTTAAGTATCTTTAAAAATGTTCGGAAGTTCATACGCCATCCATGTCAGGCGTGTATCTCTGCCAATGGATGCAATTTTGAACACCTCGAAGCCGTGTTTTCTGTGTCTATTAATTTTGTTATATTGTTCAGTTTCGCCTAATAAAGCGCTACTTTGCTTTGCTTTATTTATTGTGTTAGAGTTGTGCTTTTGCATTTCTTGTGACTATCTTCTGACTAGGGTGGTGTAATCCGGCCATAATGTACATTTATGTGAATAAGGTTCATATCAATATTCTTAATCTGCGCTCATAATCTGTGTGTGGAGTTTTTCGTTTTGTGTGCGCCTTATTCTAACTACTCACACAGCACTTACAGAAGTAGTAACAATAGGTGCTTATAAGAGTTAGTCTGATTTTAAATATGAGCGGGCAATTTTGTTTTGGAATGATGTTTGACATCTGGGAACATGTACACATGAGAGGTAAATATTTACTCAAGTCGTAAAAAATCGCACATTGATTTAATTACTAATGACATAAAACGCTTTATCGTGTAATCAAAGAAAGCTGTTTTAGTATTTAGATTGGAAATGGCTAGTAACTTTCTATAAACTGGCCCGCATTGTATCGACTTTAATATACTTTGGTTCCGCCCCCCTTATGATTTTAGGTTGTTTTGAAACAGCATTTTTTAGTAAGTATTACATATATTTCCACGTAAATATTTATTTTATTATTATATTTACTAAGGAAATATTATCGTGCTTCGGCTTATTTTATATTAAAAAAATACTGAGCTCGGCATAAAATTGCTCCTTCACGAATAAGTGACCCTCTTCGTGAACGCAGATAAGAGACAGATCTCGAAATACTTTTCGTTTACATCATTTGTAAGTGACTTTGCAGAGTACACAGATGATTATAGGATACAGGATACTAAGTATACTTGCTTATTTGAAA
Source organism: Stegodyphus mimosarum (assembly GCA_000611955.2). Lineage (NCBI taxonomy): Eukaryota > Metazoa > Arthropoda > Arachnida > Araneae > Eresidae > Stegodyphus > Stegodyphus mimosarum. The sequence goes on from KK119986.1 coordinate 455,561, forward strand.
CTCTTTCCGGCTGAGGTAGTTTTCATCCCAAAGTGTAAAATTATGCGCTAGAATGTAGTTAAAATGAAGGCGTTACAATTTTTTATATAATATATCTAAATTACTGCATGACTTGAAAGTTTTATCTATGACTGCAGAGACATAAGATTATTTCGAAGAAGAAGACAAGAAAAATGAGCAATGCCTTGCCCGGAACTCGAACCTCGGACCTCTCGAATACGCACCGAGTGTGCTGGCCACAGATCACGAAGGCATCCTAAGAAGGTGGGAGAAATATTTTGTATACTCCGCCTTTTAAAAGGCGAATGGGGTTTAGGGGACTCAATCGCCAAATCCTGGTGGTGGAGGATCATCATACACCACCTTTTTTAGCTCGGGCGCCACTGTAGAGACATTAGGTTATTTCGAAGCAGGAGACATGAAAAATGGGCAGTGCCCTCGTCGGGACTCGAACCTCGGACCTCTCGAATACGCTTGGAGTATGCTGGCCGTTACACCACGAAGGCATGCTACGAAGGCGGAAGAAATACGTTATATGATATCTAAAGTAAATAAGTAACCTCAAAAAAGCTGACAGTAAGACAAAAAGCCCACCGACTTCCGCTTCGAAACGGCATTTTGCGTCGGTGTACTGTAAAAGGCTTATCACTTCTTAAATTGTTGCCACCAAATATTATCGCCTTGTATTATATTTAAAGGAATTAAATAATGAAGGATCTGCATGAATGTATGCATGTTTCTCGCACTATGAAAAACGACAGTATCTACAGTCATTAAATTTTGAATAATGTAATGCTCACTCGAACATAAGCACCTGGAAGCCCAAATTTTGTATTTCGAATTTTTTATTATCTATTTCATATTTTTTAAACGTTAACAAATTTTTGATTAAAAAACTGAACGATTTTAAAGCGAGCGGTGGCAACACAGTACGGGAAAAATTTTTTTATCTCCAGCGTGCAAGACTATCTATCGGAAATTCTAAAGATATGATGTTTTTATATACATTGTGATATCACTGTTGAATTGAATTTAATGTGGTTTAAGTGCGAAGAACATGATATTTAGTAAATAAAGGTAAGACACAAGTCGTTAAAAAAACGCCTCTTTAAGCGTAATATAAAATCTGAATGCTTTTAGATATTTAGCCCAAAGGACGTTAGCTCCAGAAAGGCTATTAATTTCGTTTTGGCATTTTGCAATGAAACCTTTAAAAGGCTGTATCATTTTTCAAATTGTTGCCACCAAATATTATTCCCCTGTGTAAAAGAAATTAAATAATGAAGGAATAAAAAGAAATTAAATAATGAAGGATCTGCATATATGTATGTATGTTTCTTGCACTGTGATAAAACAACGGTACGTAGAGCCATCATCAGATAACATCAAATTTTGATAACGTAATCCTCCACCCGAATATGGGCATATGGAAGCTCTAATTTGGAAATTGTTTTATTATCTATTTCATATTTCGTAAAACTTTAAAGAATTTTTTGATTAACAAATTCAGTGATTTCAAAGCGAGCAATGGCAACACTGGACGGAAGAAAAAACGTTATCTCCAGCGCGCAACACTGTGTATCGAACATTATATTGAATAAATAAAGGTAACGCACGAAACGTTAAAAAAACGCCCTCTTGGGCGTAATGTAAAATCTGAAAGCTGTCATTTTTTTTTGGTCCATTTTATAAAATTCATGCGAATAAAAAATTTCTATGTGCATACTTTCTAGTCTACATATGCATAATCTTTAAGTCCGCGAAATAGCAATAAATAAAGATGTCTCAGAACGTGGAAAGCTACCTTTTTAAGCTAGTGTATGGTTACATTAAATTCACTTTACTTTCTATTTAGTTTAGATATTCGATCCCATGATCACTTATTATTATGGTCTGCGAAAAAAGAAGGATTAATTTAAATAATCGCAAAGTAATTAACAATGACGGATTTAAAAAATGAATCATTGTTAGTATCTCTAAGAAACTAAGAAAATCGAATAAAATTTAAAAAACCACCGAAATTCTGCAAATTGATGAAAGAATTTTGGGAAAATCTTCGTCTCAAAGATATATGTTTTGGTCTATACGATAGTGTAAAGATCAAAATTTTGCCACGATTACTTTGATCGCTATAGAAGATTTTCATTCGAACACTTTAACGCTAAACTAAAAAATATATAGAATTTTGTTCATCACACATATGTATGTGTGAAAACATTTGACAGAATCGGGTTTCTAGTAGGGAATCAAAAGTATTTTCGATATTTTATTCACACAAATAAAATCATGGAAAAATGGCGAAACTGATGTAACTCTAAACCGTGTATAGGAAAACCGAAGGAATTTGAGGGTAAAGAAAAGCAAGAAATTCCATATAAGAACCTAGTTCACGCAATGCAGAACTCAAATTGAATATATGTAATTTTTTTACAAGTAATTAAATAAATGTATTTAAAGTTTAAACAGTTTTCTGAGAGCATGTAATGCGATTCATTCCGAATATGGGAGAAAAAAGTGTGGACGAAATACTGTTGGTATTTAAGCAAATAAGATGCATAATAATTCACGCAAGAAATTAACGTAAAATTTGTTGTATCTGAATCAGAGCATCACGAACAAAATTTCAAGTAAACTATTAAACTAAATTCGTTTTCTGATCCGAGTAAAGATGCATACCGTTTATAAATAAGAGGATATAGTATTTCCATGCAATAAAAAAGCAATAACTGATCCTGGTGTAGATCCAAATAATATACGCGAAACATGATAAAAAAATAATTGCTTTCTAATCAAAATAGAAAATAGTAATTATAACATTACCTCTCTCTTTCGGCTTTATTCCGGAGTGTTTTATCACTGGCTACTTCTCTTGCAGTTTCTACCGACACCTTTGCCTGCTTTCCCTTCATTTTTT
>KK119986.1:458488-482238 GCA_000611955.2 Stegodyphus mimosarum
ACCAAAGAATACAAACATTAAAAGATAGATCTTATAAATATGTATATAATAATTAGATCCTCATTAGCAGTGCGTGCATTATGAACATAATAACTACAGTTCTTTTAATATCACTAATTAACAGTTATATGTCCTTTGTTTCCAGAAATTTTGATTAACAAATATTGCTCCTTTGATACTCGATGATTCTCTTTTGGAATTTATAGAAAGTGGCAAGTACCTTGGGGTCATTCTAGACCAAAAATTAACATGGAAAACGCACACTGAATTCCTTTCTAACAACTGAGAAAAAATTATTAATGGCTTTTGCCAAATCGCCAAAACTACTTTTGGAGTAAGCTACGATACCAAGAAACTGATGTATAAACAGTATATTATGTACCTTTCATTTCGTACGGCAGTCGTGCTTAGGGACATGTTCTTGCAAAGAAGATTAACAAAAAGAAATCTGAGAGAAACGTTCAACGGAGAATTCTTCTTCGTATTATTAGTGGTCATAGAACTTTAAGCTATGAGGCTACATTTGTTCTTGCGGAAGGTCCGTCTATTGATTTCGAAACTGAATATAAGAATATTTTCTTGGCATTGGCAACTAATACTTTTGGAAGACTGCGTAAATGGAAATATCCCCTCACCTGATATTCTTCATCCAGCTACTTTAAAACCCATAAATTTCAGCTATTATAAAGAGACTACTGAAATGAGTTTTCATATGGTTTTCTTTACAGATAGCAGTAAGATGAACAACGTATTTGGCCTTGCATTTGTTCTTTTTGAAGGCCATTCTGAGGTTTGTTATTTTAAACACCGTATATGGAATCAATGCACAATTTTCAAGCAGAACTTCTTCAATCTTGATGTCAAATGGGGCAGCATCCTCAAGGTATCTTATTTGTTCTGATTCTTGAACAGATCCCTTCTTCAACAGATACCAGATCCATTCTTCAGCAGTTCATTCTTGAGCAGATCCCATTCTTCTTTTCTACACCTTTTGAACAATATTACCAGCAGCGACAAATTAGTAATCGAAACCCTATTAACTGTGAGTTCGCTTAGAAAGAGAGGGACTGGTATCCGTTTTGCTTACATGCGTGCTCATCACGGACTCTGTGGAAATGAAAGAGCTGATTCCTAAGCTAAAGATGCCTTAAATTTACAGATATCAATATTAGCATTCCAAGCAGCTATTAGAAGTCCTTTAATTATAAGAAGCTTTTAGCTAAGTGGACCGAGGACCATATTACATTTTGTAATACTGAGATCACCAAAAGGTTCTTTCCTTCTATTAGACTATTCCTTTAGACTTCTATTCCATTCAATTATCCATAGACTGAATTCCGAGTCTTTCCTCTCTATTAATTTTAAAGTCTCTCAGTTTTTATCTGGTCACGGTAAATTTTCAAGTCACCTGTTTCGTTTCAGTCTAAGATTAAATAATTTCTCTGAATGCTCAAAAAACGTAACCCAAGATGCGGAACATCTGATTTTCTCATGCGCTATCTTTGATGGCCCTAGATTATGCTTGCAGAGGATTTGGAAATGTTCGGCGTGACTTGGCCAGTGAACTTATCTGTTTTCATGAATCCAGTCTGCTGTTCTGCGCTTTTGTTCATTTTATTTATGCAAACAACATTTAATGTTTTATTTAACTTACTTCTGTAAGCCCCGTGTTATACATATGTGACGCACTGGGAGATTGTATGTTTTAAAAAAAGGGGTTAGTATGCCCAACTAGCAAGTAGAAGATTTGTGATTCGAATTCAGGTAAAGCAATAACTGATTTAGCATTGTCTCTGGCTTCGAAAAACCTAACAGTCACTGAAACCTCGTATTAAAGAGCATTTTTCAATCCAGAATAATTCATATTATCAAAACAGGATTTTAAATTTAAAATATTTATCAGATAGTTAATTAAGCAGTAGTTTAATAAGCCAGACAACCTCTCGAACTTGGCCTCAAGCTGCTTCATCTGCGATGCTTGAGCGATCTCCATGAGCCTTTGCAGAATTTCTCTTTGTTGAATCAAGTGGGTCTTGAGCAGATCCCATTCTTCCCTCCTGTGACGTTCCATCATGGCCGACCACTGCTTCATCTGCGCCACCACCAGCTCGCGAATTTGTGGATCATTGGCCATATCATCAGTGCTGTTTAATGAAAGAACTCGCTCAGTCAGGAAAACACCTTCCCTTCTTCGAAATAAAACATGATAACAATTTAATTCACAAGAAATAAAAAGCAAACGCAATAACAGGAAGACAAGATGAATAATAAAAAGGGATACAATTATCTTGAAATTGTAGATTTTAAAATTTTTATTAATATACTTATTAACACATACATACGTTGCTAATGAGCAATTAATTGCAGTATATGCTTACCCATTATAATGATATTAGACTTTATTTGGATAACCAGTTTCTGCTGAATTCTATTTGGTATCAGTTTGAGAGTCACATTTAACAGTTTCCTTTCCTATTATATGTGGGACAGTTATTGTATGCTATGCCTAATATTTTCCATTTCATGTTCCTGCGGATAAATTATCAAGACTCAACTGCAGTAATGAAAAATAGCATACACCATCCTTTTATTCATTACTAAGTTTAAGTTTTCCTTTGCACATCTATTGTTAGCCTCCATAATCGGAAGCATATTCTTTCAATATGTGTTTAACTGTGCAAAATGATTACAGCTATTCTCAGAAACTTCTTATCAAGAATAATTTGCACAAATAAACTAAGATTGTACAGTTTTTAAGGTAACTAAAACAGTTTTCTTTTTATTTTATTTGTACTTTCACGTCTACTTTTGTCAGTTCCCAACAGGAGGCAAATTAGTGCTTTTGTTTAAACGCAAGCTCTTGAGTTTGAAACAGAGAACGTCTTTGGAAGTTATCACTGATCGTTGTTAATAATTGCTGTTAATCCACTCGAGTAAAGATATTATGTGATAAAACGTCACATATTATTTTATTACTTTCTAACTATAACTGTAACACCGCGATTTAAGAAACTGCATAATTAGAACACAAACTATGCAAATACTTTTGAGAATAAATGCTGCAGAATTTAGAGCATAATTTTCAAACTGTTTGGCTATTTTGTGCATAAAAATAAAGTCATGTAAATTTGGTAAACTAATTGAATCATTTTTACATGCATAATATAAAATATTTGTGCTATGGCTTAGAGCAGAAATAAAATTTATGCATAAAAATGAGATGAACCTTTGTAAAAATAATAATATTTCAAATGAAATATATGAGTGAAAGTTTAGGACAAGAATTAGACTAATCCAATGCTTTACATAAAATATGGTATTTCAAATTTTTTTGAGATTTATGATAGCATAAGATTCATTTAAAATTATTAATACTGTACTAAATTAGGGCATGGAGAGAATGTTTTGGTAAACTTTATTTTACAAAAATTATGGCTAAAATACTTTCATTTAGACATCTGAAAAGTTTCGTCAACTTTCTTTATGTTTTAAAATTTTATTTATTAACTTCGCTGATATGAAAAATAAATGGAAAGCAGAAATTTTAACACTCTAAACATGATTTAGAATTGCTTTTGTGTACTTACTTTTTAATATTTTTTACAGTTTTATCAATTGCTGAGCATTGTTGTTTCTGTATGACAGTTTTCTCTTTATGCTGTTTCCTCTTCTGAGAATCCACTTCTTTTTGCTGTTTCCGAATGAGTTTAAGAAACGCCTTTTCTGTTTTCAAAGTTTCTGCTGTGATTGGTTCAATTTTGAAATCATCTGTAAAAATAAACTGAGTGAAATTTTGGTTTCAGTTTTGAAATCATCTGTAAAAATTAACTGAGTGAAATCCTTGTACATTTCTTTTTATATTAAGGGCTAAAATATTAGATTCATAAATTATATTTACCGTGTTAAATTTTTAAAACTTTTATTTAACTTCTACCTTTATAACTTGAAAATAAGACCGAATTTTAAACTGTCTTTCAATTAGTAAAATTTTCTCAATAAAGCTGTTCAGAATCAAGAGATATCTTAAGAAACCATTATAAATGAACAAACGGGCGGAAGAGATAGTCAGCATAATATTTTTCAAAGGACATCTCTATTCAAAATTGTATTGTATAGCAAGTTCCTTTAAAAGTAACAGTACGAATTATAACAAATATTTCAAAAGTCAGTAATATTATAGTATCCAAGTTTTAGGTTCTACGTCAAGGTATTTATTAACGAAAGTAGAAATTGAACAAAACCCACTACAGTTCTTGTTTAGCCACTTTTGTACATTAAATGTTATCATTGTTAATGTAATATAATAAGGTTATACCTTTATTTGATGCAATTGCTAATGGTTACAGCCGAAAACATCGCGGCAAAATCATAGCGGACGAAAACGTCGCGGGGAAAACAACGCAAGGCGAAAACGTCGTAGTACAAAACATCGTGGGAGAAAATAAAGCAAAGAGAAAACATCGCAGTTCTAAAACATCGTGGTGCAAAATATCGTCGTCGAGAAAAAAGTGGTTCAAAAACTTCGCAGTTTAAAAACATCGTCGTCGAAAATATCGTGGTAAAAAATAAAGTACCTACAAATCATCACATGACGATAACACCGCAGACATGCGTTCACAGGCTTTAATAATTGCTAATGTGTATTCGCATAATGATTTATGAGAGCAAGGTGGGAAGAAGGACAATTTTTACTTTCCTATTTTTATTAACTAATAAATTTTAAAAAAATAAGAATATTAAACAAAACAAGAAGTAATTTTCACTATAAGGGTATCAGATTAACAAAAGTGAAGAAAGTAATATCATAATTAACTTAGCAATTTTTTATAGATAAGTTTATGCAGTTACTTATCCTTCTTTTTCTATTCTTTTTTAGATTATACTTTTATGAAAAATTATCGGTAAAACTTTATAAAAAATAATGTATTAATGAACTTTGTTAGTTAACTACGTCAGTTTAAAATTAAGTGCTATAAGTTGCGTTAATTTTCTATGCTTCAGTTTTCATTTTACATTTTCAGCAAATATTTATTAGTTAATAAAAAATATGAAAGTGAAAATTATCTTTCTTCCCATCTTGCGCTCACAAATCATTATGCGAGTTTTTACAATTATTAAAGCCTGAAAAACACATGTCTGCGATGTTATCGTCATGCGATGATTTGTAGGCATTTTATTTTTTACCACGATATTTTCGACGACGATGTTTTAAACTGCGAAGTTTTTGAACCGCTTTATTTTCTCCACGATGTTTAGTACCACGGCGTTTTCGCCTTGCGTTGTTTTCGCCCCGACGTTGTCGCCCGCGATGTTTTCGCCGCGATGTTTTCGGCGGACACCGTTGCTAATATTTAGCATTTAAAAAATATCATATTCTATAACTATTCAAATACTATATATTGATCAAACCGAAATTTATTTTTTCTTTTGTTCTAAGTGAGCAAAACTGCATATAATAAACAATGATATCTTCTTTTAAATATACTGAATCAGTAGTTAGCATATAAAGATTTGCAAGCTAAATTCGAATCCAGGACTTATTTTGAATTGAAGTCTTAATAGTATGGATACTTAGGATTTTCACGTGTGTATGGTGTATGAATATTTTAGAATCAATTTGTATCATTCAATGCATATATATTTAAGAATATGCTCGTTACTGTATATTGGTAACTAAAATTTACTTGACATTAATTACATAAAATAGTTAAATTATTTTATGAAAATCTAAAATCATCTCATATGAATGCTGGCTAACAGGGATATCACACCTTTAGATATCAACTAACGTGAATGGATGTTTAAAAATTATATTTCTGCAACATTTATTGTCAGCATTTAACTCATATATACATAAAAATAATACTACATTTCCAACTAACTTCTTAAATACAATTTCATCTTTAAAACAATGCATTGAAATTAAGAGTTACTTAATAAATTTATACTATACGGCGCATTTATGTTTGTCATTTTATTTATATCATTTTTGTAATGTCCAAAAATACAGTTTTTGAAAATTTTCGATATAATAGCATCAATACGTCAAGAAGAATTTATTATGAATCCCAAAATAAATTTTGGTCATCTAAAATTTCAGAAGTCTCTAAATCAAAACTCGCTGCTTCAAAGCCCAGATCTCAAGAGAAATATAATGGTTCTGAAGGACATAATTAGTGAGGGGGAAAATGAGAAAAAAAAACATTTTTTAAACACCTTTCTTATCTTCATCTTTTTTGGTGATGGAATTGGTAGCTCCTAGCTGAAGATCTTTGGTCTGGATGTCCGCTTCTTCAATGCCCATGGCTCGCATCTGTGCCAATCTCTTCTCCTGAGCGGAAAGGAAGGCCCGAGGATCAGATAAGGCGTCCATCAAATCTAGAAACAATAAAGCACGTTCAAATTTTAAACGATTTATAAACAATTTAGACTAACAAAAAATAACATGCCTTTAATTAAGAATGGTTGAAAAGTTCTGGCTCATAAAACTCCAAATATAATAAATTATTTCATACCTTTAAAACCAGTCAATAGAAATAGCACAGAATTGGATGCAAGCTTCTAATTTGAATTTCCAAATTTAAAAAAATAGCATTATTCTAATAATAGATTAATTCTAATCAAATAGCTTTATTCTATCAAGGGGCATCGCTTTTTGTTAGTATTTTCTTTATTACTGAATTTTAATTAAGAATTTTCAAGTATCATGGATTATTGGGAGTTTTCCAAATTCGAAGATAAGCAAGCAAATATAAAATTTAAAACTAGGCAAAACAGCAAACTTCTTTTGCCTAATTTTAAAATCTACTGTTTTTTTTAATATTCTTGCAGTTAAAGAAATGTTATTTTCTTTTACACATTATATTATCACTAGGTGAAGTACCCGATGCCAGTTACGTTAGATTGAGAGTGAATGCATCTAACAACAGAGATAACGATACACCAATAATCCTACTCTAATAATGATGCAAAAAATACGATTAATAGTCATACACTTTTAATCTGATACGATAATGAATCCACATAAAAAATTTCGATAGAAAAGTAAGCAGTTTTTAATGATCTTTCATCAGCAACAATGGCACGCAGTTTTTAATGATTTTCGCCTTTTTAATCATATAGTCGTAAAAGCCCAAGTTCCATCCAATTCAGTATTTCACCTATATTCAATTTTAGTCCATTAAATGTGGCAAAAAGTTTATCATAATTGATCAGAAACCAATAACGCGAACAAACAAACACACATTCTTCATAATATGTATAGATTTTGCAAATCTTACAAATTTTTGATGAATAAACTCTACGATTTGAAAAGCGAGCAATAGTAACACTTTTCGAAATAAAGCATTTTTATCTTCAACGAGCGAGACTGTTGCCACTCGGAAAAATGAGTGCGAAAATGAGCGCTTTCAGAGTTTTTAATTAATATTTCGGCTGATTAAAGTCGTGCGAAGATGGGAATAATCGAAATGGATTCCCACGAATTTTTGGAACCGGGAATAATATATTTAATGTTTGGCGAATTTTTATTTTGTCTTAAAACTTAGAAATTTATTTGTATTAATATCATTTTTAAAATATTCATTATAAAACCTGTTTTGATTGTTTAATTGTTTAAAATATTAATATAAATTTATAAAATAGTAATATTAAAAAAATTTTGAACATCATAATTAAGATTTTGAAGAAGACTAAAGTGACGTAATAAAATTGTGTAATATCAGTAATGCGTTACTGATATCAAAATTGTGCGGCTAATATATAATTGTTTCACATCGGAAAATAAAATTTCATTTTGTCTCGTTTATACGGCGTTTATGAATATGTTTATGAAAGATGTATAAACGGTGCTCCACTGTTTATTGACAGTTAAATATTAAATTTTCAGATTGATATTTATTCTAATAAACTTCCATTTCTTACTATAGCTTTACACTTGATGGCGTGCATTTCGATTCTGATAAAGATTGCAGCCTTGGAGAGAAATTACTAGAAATTATCTTCATCACGGATTGTAGATACTTGTTAATCAGTCAATCGAATTATTTTCTCACGAGGTTTCAACTGTGAAAATAAAAAACCTGTTCACACATAAATGCATTCCCGAGCAAAACAATTATTCTCAGCGCAAAAATTGGTAACTGAGCTTTTTTACACGGATATGAATACAAATTAATAAAATCTATATATTCAAATCTTTGAATAAGATTTATGCCTCACTGTAAATTAATCAACTCTGTTTGCACATTTTGCCGGTGCGATATTTACGATTTTTAATGGAAATGAAAATAGTATAAACTTGAACTTCAAATAATTAAAAACCTTGAAATCTTTGCAACGTAGTGTTTCCAACAAATACATAATTGAAATGTCTTCCAGGTCCCATAAAATTACTTAGGCTGCATGCGGCCTGAGGGCTGCCAGTTTGAGACCACTAGTATTTACCATCAATGAACATTGATAATTTTTCGTGAAGCTTTGAAAAATTTCTTCTTTTCTCAATTGCCTAGTACCTAAAATTTAAACACTGAATTCTAAACATCATATATCATCATTACAGTGAAGTATTCTAATTTTTGATTTCATCCAAAACTATTTAGAACAATAGATAACTGTTACTTTGTTTTACCCAGTTTGTGTGTGTGAAACCTCAACTAAACAATATAAAACTTTACAAACAAGATTGAGAGATCATGAACATCTTTCCACTAATAGGGATTTAAAATCTCAGAGAAAAAGCATATGAGTATCGCATTTTATCTGGAAAATGAAAAATAATTTCTACTTACCACCTAAACCATCCGGAACATAAATCTTTAGCTCAATACATATAAACAGCATAGCAAGAGACATGTGAAAGTTACCCTCCGTGCGTAGAGAAACATGGCGATAGCCTGTAACAATATATTTTATTTATTTATTTGCAGTAACTATTCGACTGCTTAAAATAATAAGAAGAAAGTCTCTTCTCTTTCTATAAAATTAAGCAAAGAGCATAAAATTTAGCATAGACCAATAGTAGTTTAAGTAATAGCTAACTTGAAGGTCAATAAATTTTAAGGATCTAGATAGCACTTTATACAAGAAGTGTATGTTAATTAGAAATCACACTTTTTAACGTTGCTACTGTATATTTTGTTATTTTTCATAGATGCTAGTAATTTATTTAACTTATTAATTTAATTTTAAAATATAAAGTTAAATTTGTATATAAAATGCTTAAGTTTGAAAAATACCTGCTTTTGGGATTATTCTGAAGATGCGCGGACAGTGCGATAAAAAATGCCTTAAAATCTTTCACAAATTTAGGTACATTTATAGCGGCATTAGGATTTATTAGGAAGCAAGAGTCCATGAAAAATGAGCAATGCCCTCGCCGAGACCCGAATCACTAACCTCTCGAATACTCGTCGAGCGTGCTGACCACTACACCACGAAGGCATGCGAAGAAGGCGGGAGAAATACCTTACATACTCCCCTTTTAAATGGCGACTGGGGTTAGAAGCCCCAATTGCCAAATCATCGTGGCAGAGAATCATCATCCACCACCTTTTAGTTCGGGCATCACTGTAGAGACATTAGGATTTATTTGGAAGCAGTAGTCATGAAAAATGAGCGATGCCCTCGCCGGACTCGAACCACAGAATTCTCGAATACGCGTCGAGCGTGCTGACCACTACACCACGAAGGCATGCGAAGAAGGCGGGAGAAATACCTTATATACTAATTTAATGAAAGCCGTTGCATGATAGTAAATGTTTCCACTGTGCTTATTTAAAATAGATGTTAACTATTGATGCTTAAATTTGAGAATGCATAATTTTTGAAAATAAAACATGACAAATGTACAATACCCCTTTTTTATATAAAAGTATCGCTGTTACTTTATTTTATGCATTATAAGTAATGCAGTATGATTTTATTCAAACGGTGTCCGCCGAAAACGTCGCACGAAAAACATCGCGCACGAAAACGTCGCGGAGAAAACAACGCAAGGCGAAAACGTAGGGGTACAAAACATCGTGGGAGAACAGAAAGCAAAGACATAAACATCACACTCCTAAAACATCGTGGTGCAAAATCTGGTCTTCGAAAATAAAGCGGTTCAAAAACTTCGCAGTTTAAAAACATAGTCGTCGAAAATATAGTTGTTATACAATATCTACAAATCATCGCATGACGATAACATCGCACACATGCGTTTTTCAGGTTTGAAAAGCGTTAATGCACTTTCGCACAATGATCTGGGAGAACAAAACGGAAAGAGGTGTATTTTTACTTCTATATTTCATATTTTTGAATGAACTAATACATTTTTGCTGAAAAAATAATAAGGAAACTTAAGCATTTAAAAATTGAAAATGACTAAAAAATTAATGCAACTTATACCCCTTAACAGAGTTTTAAATTTACATCGTTAATCAATAAATTAATATTTTTTTATAAAGATTTACTCATGATGTTTCATGAAAAATACAGACTAAAAATGTTTACAAAAAGGAAGATAAATAGAGCATGAGGTTATATCTATAAAAATTGCTTAGTTAATTAAGAAATTACTTTCTTCCACGTTTGTTAATCTGATATTATTTTGATGAAATTTATATCTTGTTTTGTTTCAGTTTATTCTTAAAGTGTCGTTAACGCTTCTTGCATTTCCAAATCTTTATGCGAACATGCATTTACAACTTTCAAAATCTGAAAAACGCATGTGTGCTATGTTATCATCATGCGATGATTTGTAGATGTTTTATTTTTTACCATGATATTTTCGACGACCATGTTTTTAAATTTCGAAGTTTTTGAACCGCTTTATATTTGACGACGATTTTAAAATGTCACAATGCAAAGTAAGATCACAAAAGGCGATATTTTACCTGCCTGCAGGCCATCAAGAGGAAGAATTCTCTGCCCTAACATTTTGCTGTTTTCGTCATACACTGCAATTCGGATAACTGCTAAATCTGGAAGAACTACCTGTTACAAAGAAAATGTTATACAATATATTAGTTGATACTAAAGGGCCAATCAACTTTAAAATAAAACAAAGAAAGCTAAATTTATTTTACAATGGAAATTTGTGGGTCAATATTGACTTTTTTCCAATTAGTTTTTTCGCAGTCTATAATTTATCACAATTGTCATATAGTCTTGTAACTAAGTCTAGATACCAATCAAGAGAACCTAAGGGAAAAACATTCAATCTAAGATTTTATGCATTTGTTGAAATAGTACATTTTGTGGTTCTATAACTCATGTTTATAAAGCATTAAGAGTAGGATTTTCAATCGTTTAAAATTATTATCATGTATTATATATTCATTGCAATTGCATTTTACTTCTGAGATGAAAGCATTCGCAAAAATTTATTTTCATATTCTCCGAAAACTTCCAAATTATGCATAACTTAGATTGGAAAGGCAATCAAACACAACAAAAAGGATGTACTAAGACTTACATCCATTGTATCATTCTCAGAGCATAACTACTATTTGGTTTTAGAAGAGACACAAATTTAGAAACGGAGCTTCATTAAAAAATCTCAGCAATTCAGTAGACAAAGAACTGCAAATGAATAGTCAAGGAGAACACTGGGATGGATAGCGAAATACCATGCCATATATTTATCTTTAATTTTCTAATATTTTTAGACTGCAATCCAGTTTAAAAATCGCACCACTTAATAATTTTGAAAATGACAGGATACTGTTATCTGAAGAAATGCTTGTTTAATGACTTCTTCAAGCACATATTGCAAAACATGCTCCCCTATCCCATAAAATTTTACACTCATGTCCATAAATTAAGGATAATTCGGAGTCACGCGGAAATCGAACTCTAAAATAAATATATCACCTGTAAAATCACTACACACATCTTCAAGAATCATATGCAAATTTCACGAAGTAACCAGATGACACCGATGGTACGTCACAATGACGAGAGTGTAAGAGAGTATATAAGGAATACAGGCAAAGAAGTAAAATTGTTCGCAGGCGCTTTATAAGCATTTCAGTGCAATAACCGAATAGTTATGACACAAAGGACGCATCTGGACGATTTTTTACGTGGTAGAATTATCGGCCGTCTGGAATGTGGACGTACCCAACTGGAAGTATCAGACGAACTTGGAACTGTCCAGAGTGTCATCTCTAGGCTTTGGCAACAATTCCAAGATGATGGTAATGTGAGTAGACGTTACAGCACAAGTCGCCGCAGAGTTACAACGCCGAATGAGGACCGATATTTGGCAGTTACTGCCAAAAGAAACAGACGGAGTACAGCCTCAGACCTGTCTCGTCAGCTCTCTTCAGCCACTGGTACGACAATATCAAGGCAGACCGTGTACAGACGCTTAGGGCAGATTGGTCTGTATGCTCGTAGACCTGTCAGATGCGTTCCACGTACTGCAACTCACTGTCGCCTGCGGTTAGCCTGGAGTAGAGAATATGCATTGTGGACACCGCAACAGTGGGCTTGTGTCATGTTTTCCGACGAGTCCAGGTTTAGTTTGCAGTCTGATTCTCACCGGACTTTCATATGGTGAGCTCCAGCTACCCATTACCACCAATTGCTTTTTGCATTCACGCATTGCTTTTTGAGTGGTGTAATATCCTCCAAGATCAGATCGATAATTTGATACTCAGCATGCCTAGGCGTTGTACGGACTGTATTGCATCGTCTGGGAGACATACAATGTATTAACAATCATACCAACCATGTAATATTGTTTTTTTGTAAATAGGTTTTTTTTGTAATTTGCTCCAGGGAGAAAACATCGCTAAGTTTTTTAATAATATCATACATATAGCATCTTTTTTTTTTTTGCTCTTTACCTTTTGTTTAAGAAATAAGCTTTACAAATAAGTCAAATCTGTTTTGCTTCTAACTCTTCCTTTGCCTGATTTTGCATTATGCTTAATTTATGGACATGAGTGTAATATACAGAGAATATTTCTGTGTAGTTATTTAAAAACTGGCTACCTTTCTGAAGACGAAGGGCTCTTCATTGTAGACGGGGTTGAGTCCGTTGGAGGGTACGAGACGGGTGCGGAATTCTTTTCGAATGGTGTCGGTGGGCAGTCCGTACATGTCCACTTCGACGTAGGTGCCGACTTTCTTGTCGGAGAGGAACTGGCCTGAAATGACCCGAACCGAACACTGTGCCGCAATCACTCCATCTACGGGAGACTCCGCAAACGGATCGAACGTTTTATCTGGACGACGCATGAAATCTGGCTTCAGAAGGTACCTGAAAAAGATTTCAAACAAATTTATGAAAAATGGATTAGCAATGTTACGTTAAAAAAGATTTCTCCGTAAAATTTAAGAAAGGCGTAAAATTAACTTTTATTCTTAAACTCACCCACAGCCTCCATTGTATTCAAATTTTCCTTGATTGAGCTGCATGGGTAGATCCGATGTCTGAAAGTTCAAAGCCACCATTTGGCATCCGGCATTCCAAAATATCTGTATTCAACAAACAAACGTAAACAAAACGGTAATAGCAGGAACTTAACTGTATTCATATTTTTTATGCGAGAAAGCAAATTTTAAAACTTCTTAATGTCGTGTTTGACACAATATGTTTTCATCACGTTTGAAAAAAGTTAAAAGAGTTTTGACGGTTTTGGCACTGAAATCAGAAATGCAAATCTATATTCAGAGAAGTATAACTTTTAACTATCAACTTGCCTCAATATAAACAATTTAACAATTTCATGCATTAAGCTTATAAATGTCTCAATAATTTTAACACAGATATACATTTATAAGCTTAATATATGATTTTACAAAAATGAGTTTGCAAAAATATTAACGAAAGCCCTCATTAAAAATTCTGTACAGTGTGATGGACTATTTGATGATCTTTAAAAAAGTACAGCTTGAAATCTGCTAATTACCTATTTGATCTAATAATATAGCTTAGAAAACTGTACTTATTTAATAGAAATATCGTAATAGTTCAAAAATTTGGATCAGCCGAGCTAGATTCAAGCATCCGTGCCATTTCATAGAATTATTTCTGTGAGACCAATTGTAAAACTAAATAGTAGGATTAATACTTTATTATTTCAAATGAATTATTCTGTTCTACCGAAAATCTCAAAATGTTAAAATTCATTTTATAATGACATAAAAATAAAAGTTGTGGCCATCAGTTAGGATGAATAGCAAAATTTAAGTTCTATTTATATTAATTTCGAAGAAAGAAACAATAACGATGTTATGATGAGAGGTGTGGTTTCTCTGTTATTCTCAAGGGCAATAGTTACGTTGCTTAAAAATTATATATTATCTGTCGCTAGGAAGATAACCAAAAAACACAAAACAATTTCACGAAATAAAGTGACAAGTACGTTCTGTACTATTAAGTTGAATGTCATACATTTTAGGATGCACTTCAATAGAAAACTAGAAAGAATAGCGAATACAATTTGCATATATGTGTAAGTAGCAAATGAATACTGAATATTAGAGCTAGAATAATTAAACAAAACCAAAAAATATTGATGATTTTGGAAAGAAATTCCATTTACTGCCTTAAAATTTTTGTTTTGCATTTATCTTGAAACTCTAAGTTAACAATGCGTATCAAGCCAAATCTACTTGACCATGTGGCATTCAGCGCAGTGGTGCCAGATTCGTTTGACCTGGAATCTTACTATAGAATAGAGTAGGTATCTATAGACTACAGTAGAATCTGAATTACAGTAGGATTGCCAACGATGAGTCTGACTTCGAAATAAGCCACGACTAACGAAGACATGTCTGGACACATTTAAGATTGTGGCGGGATAGTGACCTGAAAGCCACCTTTCGCACAACCCGAAAACAGGTCTGGGGGGCCATTTCATTGGATAGCCCGGCATTCAGTTCATCGATGGTATTCTAGGTCCTGCTATGCTGCTCTTTCTTTTGAGGCATATTTCTACTAATCGTTTTGTGTTTGTCAAACACTTCCCTGGCTTGTTAATTCGTCAGGCTTCTCTCAACAGAGTATATTCGAGAATAGAAGAGCTAGCGTCTTCGATAATGCCAGGATGGCGCAGATCTCACTGAACACAGAAAGTGGCAAAACATCCCGCGGAAGGTCATCCACCAACTCTACGAGAAAATGATAAACAGGATAACAGTTTGCCTAGGGGCCAGAGGTGGACTAGTTCCTTATTGATTTATTTATTCATTATATGTAGCAATATGTTTTAAATAAAACATTCAGCTTCTCTAAAATTTTAATTGTTTCTTTTCCATACATAACATCTACTGAATTTCGTCCCCTTTGGATAACTCCTTCTTTGTGTGTCATCTTCCTTTGTCTTAGAGTATATTTTACTCAGCAGATGTATGACTGCACAGATAAAGAGATGGATGCCCAATTACTTGAAAATATATAGTTTGGACTTGCCTTGTACAATTTTATGCTGTGCGTAAGATTTGAACTCCACACCTTTGATCTAGAGCAGTAGCAGATGAAAGGGTTCGAGGTTCCTTTCTGTCATATATTTTGCTGAACTCTAACCACTACCAGTCTCATTTACATACAATTTTGTAATGAAATTAAATAATGAATAAATATATAACTTCAGAAGTCGTTTGCAATGTCTCGAAGATTAGTAGGCAACAATTTAAAAATGGCTGATGTAGACCTATTTACGTATTCAGTCAATTTGTAGAGACATTAGGTTATTTCGAAGCAGGAGACATGAAAAATGATCAACGCCTTCGCCCGGAATCGAACCATGAACCTCTCGGCTACGCGTTGAGTGTGCTGACCACTACACTACGAAGGCATGCAAAGAAGGTGGGAGAAAAATACCTTATAAATTGAAAAATGTAAATAGAGAAGTCAGCATTCAGACATTAATAGTTATTTTCTTTAAAGCTGATATTTTGTTTTTAGCTGATATAAAATTAAATTATTTAATTGAATTTTCGTAATATCTCAAAACTTCGATCATAAATTACAGCGCCTTTGCATCAGACAAATGGCTTATTTGACCATCTTCCATTTTTACGTGGTAAATAGGGTAGAAACAAATTTTTAATAATTTTCATGATACATTCAACCTCAGAAAACATAGATTAAGTAGACATTTTAAAAACTATTTTATGGAAAATATTTTTCTATTTTGAAGAAGAGAATGTTTACACGATTCGTATAATCTTAAGTACAAAGTCACAAGTAAGAATTAAAGAGTAATCACATAATAATCATTAATGAGACTTTGAATATTGTATAAAATAATACACAGGATTGCTTACTTGAGGAAGATAATTACTAGAATCTGCTCTGGTTCCTTTTGGATAGATACGACTGAGTTGCCGTTTATTGTAGCTTACAGAAGGTTAACGAATTGATAATTATACTTTTGGTTTACAAGAATAAGCATTAAAAATTCAACTGATATTCGGCATGTTTGAATTTGAGCATAAAAAGAGCACTGGAATGTTGTCTTAAATGGCAAGGCATTGTATATTTTAGTTTGTATCGAAAATATAACATTAGGCAAAACAACCACATTAAATTGGCACAGAATTTAAATAATGTGGGTAAACATAAGCCTCCCTTCCTCAGAAGTAAAACGTTTTTGCTGCCTAGGAGGAGCAAATAACCAAATCGAAAGAGGGAAATGAATATTCGTTTCATCTCTTGTCAGTTCATTCATTCATTTCCTTGTGTTATCTGGCTGTTTGCTCCATTTCCCCTGCAATTTTATGTTTGCTTCTGAGAGAGAAATAACCTATATCAGTTTAGCATTAAAACAGATAAAATTTCATTTAAAATTTACTTCAATCTAAGATGGCTATTTTTCTAAGTTTACACTGCTATATTTCTCTTCCATATATGTTCTATAAAATACTTCCGAAAACGTTTTCCAATCCCAAAAATTATAGAATTAAACCTAGAAAAAATGAATATAAGTTACTGTAATCTTTACTTTTACATAGGATCTCCTGTAAGATATTAACATCAGCGGCTCTACAATTGCTTGTAAACAACTACACAACTTTCTAATTACCTTCAGAGTAAAAAAGAAAGAGACTGGTGCGTTTTTTTTGCAATTCGACAATTATAAACATTTGATATTTCATATGAAAAACATACTGATACATTGCAGATTAGCAACATTTATTACTATGCATTATGCACTTTTACCTTTGACATTAAAAATACATTGACATCTAAGGAAATATTTCTAATGTATCTAAGAACAGAAATATATATAGAAAACGTTCGTGTTGTTATCTATTAGTTTTTCACGTTGGTTGAATAAAAATCAATATTTGGAAAGCTTACAAAGAGCTTTCAGCGTCATACTAACGTTTCGTGCAAACTCACTTACATCTTTTAGGAAATTTGGACCAGTCGTAGTTCTTTCTTTTACGTGTTGAAAACATTTTCACAGTCCAAACGTTTTTCAAATCTCAAAGGTTTGATCTATATTAATTTGAAGTTTATTTAATTACTCTTGCCATGCTACTTTTAGGTGAACGCAAAGTAAAACAATTTTATGCATCATTTAATAACAATTTCTTTTTGTTTTAATCAAAAATCTTTCTTAATATGATATCATTTGTGAAGTATTTATTCAAATGAAGATCAGGGTTTGCCGCGCAAATTTCAATAATGTATACAGTTTCGCTTCTTGAAGAATCTTTTGTAATAATATATTTTCTATTCTTTCTAAGTAAATATTTTTTGCAAGTTTTTAGATAAATAAATAAATCTCCTTTTATTAGAGACAATTTCTAACTCTTTAATGGAAAAAGGATTCAAAGTTAAACCAAGTTATGTAAAAAATTCTATTTATATAAATTCTTAAAAAAATAAAAATAAATAAAAAAATAAAATAAAATAAAATAAGAAAACAGAAGAGAAAATATTTCAATTTAGATACAATTAAACTCGTTTCACTTTTAGTCAGATTAGACTTCGGACTGCAAAGAGTTAAGGCTAAAAAAACATCTCTGTTCCATAAAACAGTAGTCGAAGATAAAAACTCTGTATAACTTTGAATCTCAATTAACATGGCTTCCAAGATATATGCATCTATTTTTGGAAGGGGGCTACATTTACATATATATGTCTAAAAACATATATCTTTTTTCAGGGTAATGCTGCCTGGGTACTTGATTGAAGCCCAAACAAATGCTTTTATGATAAACGGTATTAAAAATTTTATTTACGTAACTAGCATTCTAATGTAATTCCAGATTGAAGAAGATTTCAAACAAACTTTCTATAGATACTAAACAGAGGCGACAGTTGTATTGAAACGGAATTCAAGAATTTAAGCATAATTAATGATGTGCAATTCTGACTAAATGGCCATTCTTATTACACATATTTGCAAAAATAATGTAATTTAAAAGGAAAGCACTTTGTAGGTTTCCTTTTATTCTGTCAGATTTAGTGTGATGGAACCTAGTGAACTGCTAAGCGAATAGTTGGTTAAGTCCAAGAACAGAAACGGAAACTCAAGAAGGGTTAATTACCCTTTATTTGCTCAAAATAAGATTAACAGTCGGCCCCCTTTCTTAGGGCGTACAACAAAGCCTCCACTGAGCCTTAAATTCAAAATGAAAGAAATAAGAACTAACTAATGACTAACTAAAGAGATTTAGCCGAAGCTAACACAATTCTAAATGTTGGCCCGAAATATTAAATTAGCCAGGGAACTATCCAAAGGCACGTAATACGGCCGAGCGTGGTAACAGCCTGGAGAGACGTAACCCAAAGGCAAACGCGCGCTATCCAGGAATCCGAACTCTCAGTCGAAATCAGTTGATTTAAATACTATTTTTGGAAGGGGGCAGAACTTGATTTAAATACTATTCTCGCATTAAAAATATAAGCATACCATAAGCATAATTTTAAATATATTAAAAATATAAATATAATAAATAATAAGGAAGTAGGAAAAGCATTAGAAATATAATAAATATATATATATATATATATATATATGAGAGCTGTAAATATTTCTTTGAATGCAAGTCCCATGAGAACTCTATCATCACGCTAGAGTTACATCAGGCACATTACGTTGCGTGACGAATAAATGGATTGTAGATGCTCATCAGCCAATGGGTCTCAGTTTTATAACAACTTTAGGCAGATATAATTTAAAATGTGGCTAAGAGAGTATTAGGAAATTTATCCTTGGTGCGAAATTTTATGATAAAAGTAATCAAATCCTTAATGTTTTTAAGGTCAACCTGCTACAGGTTTTATAACTGTTACGTTATGATTACTTTTCAGTTTGATAATATTAACTACTTATACGTTTATCAGTTTCGCACGATTTTGATCTCCTTATCCATAAGAAGGAGGCTTTCTTTCTTATTTCTTCTCATTATTATTACTGCTGGTTTATAAAATGGTGTATTAGGGATAATTTTTTATAGTTCGAGATGTTGTCTACGGCATACCGCGCATTTAGGTTTTTCGTAGTGGTTCATTATGCATGGTCCAAAAAGCATTTCATACATTTTCCTATGAAGACACACATTTTAAATATTTTCAAAAATGCTGGCCATATTAAAGAAGCACTGAAAAAAAGTAAAAGAAACAACTGTTCCTTTTATCCCATTTCATAAAATACCATTTATTAAGAAGGGAAATTTTCGAAAATTGCTATTTTCCGTCTTCAGTAAAAATGAAAGCAAAGCGATAGAATGATTCATCAATGTGAGCAATTTCAGCATTCTGGATTAACAACTGGCTACTAAGAGCTGTAAAGCTGTACATAACTGTAGATAGTGACGGAACAGACTATAATTTTCCAGTTTATTATCACGTTCACATAAGAACGCTCACTTTTCACTAAATATTTAGAATTCTAGAAAATATGGGGAAATTTTTCTGGCTACAAAATTTGGCATCACGTCCGCTTCATCTCACTGCATACAAGTCAATGAATGAATTAAATATGTTTTTAAATACGTTTAGAATTCTGTCTACTGTTGACATTTTATTTTGGTTAAACATTATAGTCATTATCAAGTCGTATCATGTAAATGATAAATGAACTATCTTTTGATCTTGTTCAATTAACTTTCTAACTATTTGTTTACGCTATAAAATGAGAAGCGCATATAGTGACCGGACAAGAGCCTTCTTAAAATATCTGAAATGAATTGGAAGATCCTCGAAACGTGGTTGCTAGGCAACACGTAGAAGATAATGAAAGTCTTTCTGGAGTTAAAAATAACCAACTGATTTTCCTTGCAAACGCTGAAACATGCGAAAAATTCGCTTTTGAATGTTAGTAACATGGCAGCAAATAGTTAAACGAAAATGACTGAAGCAACTATTATATTAAGAAGTTAACGTTTTATAAGAGTTATCTTCAGTCGTGACCAGAACGTATGTCAGATACGTGTATCAGATATAATACGTATAAGTACATATATCAAACATATTTTTATTTATAATTAAATTTTAAAAAGTTTATATTCATTTTAAAGATTATTAAGTAATTCTTGATAAAAATTCATCATGCTGTTTGTTATTTGTATCTATTTACTAACAAACACAAAAGCAGTGTGCTAAATCGAATATCGATAAATAATAAAATTCTACTTTTATTTGAATCTGATATCAAATAAAATGTCTTAATGCATTCTAAGAACAAAACAATGATCGTTAGAAAAACAGTAACTCACTTTAATTGACCTCAACAGCAAATAAACGTAAAATTTTGTCCATTAATAAAGTAAAGAACTTTATTTTTTCTCAGATATTCGATTTAGAAAAGGAGGCGTTAATCGAGTCAACGCTAGTTAGCTAGTCTAGACGTTAATCTAGTTTTTACTTGTAATTTAATTAAATCTCTTATTTTACGAAATTGTATACTCTCATGGTTGCTGGGATGCCCATCCTAATGCTGAAGGACACCTTATCTTACTGCTCGCTAATTATACCAGTGACACAGTGTGATACGCTAAGTTTCTTAAATAAAAAAAAATAAAAATAAGTATGATAACTATTCTTAGAAAACCAAGGAAAAAAAGGCTATCATTTCTTCTAAAATTACTTTCATTTGGATCCATAATCTTCAGACAGAATATTATGCACTCATTTATTATTTTTTTATATGTCTTTTCTATGGAAATACAAAACTACTCAAGTGACCGTAAATATTTAACTTTTCACAATGCCACTGAAAACTTGTATTTATAAATGAAAGGATACTTGACGAATTCTATAGCTTGTGACTTCAGATAACCCAGGGCAGTGTTCTCGGCAAAGGAAGACATGTTGTAATGTAGATTTTTCTCTGAAAAACAAATAGATTTAATATTCAATGTAATTAAAGTGTTTCAGTATGTATATAAATAAAAAAAAATATAAGATTAATGAAAACCAAAATTAGTCAGCTAAAAATAATTTTTCTTTGTATAATTTGCATTCAAATTTAGTAGATTTTTTTTTTCCGATGGCTCGCACTTCCCTATAACGGCAATGGCCACTACTAAGGCCAGAAGCGGTGCCATTTTAGTGTGGAGGCATCTAATAGGCGGCCACCGTTACCTTCTATGAAGGGACAGACAATTTTATATCCATGACTTCTCTGGGATTCTCTTTCCGGGGCCCTCCGGCATCGCAAGCCTGGCTCCGTAACCACTATACAGTCTTGACGACCAAATTTAGCAGATAGAACATTTTAAAGATATCGTAAATAGAACATAGAATTAATATAATTTCTGCAAGCAATTAGTTGTACCAATGTGGAAAGAACAATCCAGTATGCTCTTGGCATGGGAACGACTGCCGTAGCCGTGGATACGGGCTGGAGTTCCGGAGAAGGCATGGATGTTTGTAAGTGAATAGTATCTTGTACTAGTAATAGTCACATAAAATACTTTTCAGTAAAAGTCCTCTCGAAAGGTTTATGGTACGCGAAGAGGGATAGAAGTCTTTTACATCCGTGCTGGAGGATTCTCCATCAAAATTGGAACGCGAACTGGGCAGAACTCGAGCTGCTATCTGTGAGGTGCCAAAGGATCTGGCCAATGACAGGCATTTACACATTTATATGACGAATTCATGGACCTGATCGAGATCCTCCCAGAACAAGAAACAATCCAGTAGACACAATAATAATAAAACAATCAGCTCCCCCCTGATTAACCGGGGTAATACCATGGAGGTAAGAAAGGAAGGAGGGGCCAACTATGCACTACAAATGAAGCACTGCCCCGAAGCTTTCGGTCTCCAGATGGGGTGTTTTTTGTTTACATTTCAGAAGCTTCCTTGACAGCGCTTCAATATTATTTCGGCACACGACAGTTCCATACAAATCGAAAAACGGGACATTTCCGCATAAAATAAACATTAATTGGGTGATGGATAATAGCAGTTTGTAAGTTTAGTGACATTTACGCAAAAATCACATCTTGGTTTTTTTTCGATGACTAGCAACAGCGATTTTGATTATGAATTTGTTTATGAATTTGTTTTATAAAATTCTAAGCTGTTGAACTACAAAAATATAGATTTTAGTAAAAATTTTATGCTTAAAGAATGAAAAATACCTTACGGTACCTTTAAAATTGTATACGTCTTTCGATACACTTGCCAGAGTATTCGCTACTTTATTTTATGTTTCAAACGCCAAAACATTTTAAGTAAAATAAATTTTTTGCCAACCACATATTATTGTAACATGTACTTTTTAAAACTTGTTAGAGAAGAGGCTTTATAGTTGTTCATTTTAAACTCATCATTTTATTTTTAAATAACTGAAAAATAATCACTTTGGTTTACACTTTTTACTAATTTGGGTTAATTAAAAAAAATAAAATTACCACCAAATGCTGCAGTCTTCGTCAAAATGAACAAATATGCACACAGATATGCCAATAAGCTAACTTTTTCTTGATTTGTAATCACACATTTGTGTAAAATTATGTACAGTTTTACACAAATGTGTGAAACAGGAGACGGATATATTTGCAAATTCGGCGGAAGTACCATGTGAGGTCAAGAGGATGTGACCATGTGAACGTGCCACATCATTAAGACAGCTTATTAAGAACTTGAAAATAGAGTAATCGACGGAGGTAAAACATTTGTGTTCCTGCCAAAGGAGGTCCCATCATGAATTTACTAGAAGATTTGAATTTGATAATGAATGTATCCTGAAATGTCTTTTAAGTCAAAAGATTAAAACTTGATGGCCAAATGTAAATATAAAATTATGCGTGTTAAAATATTTGTATTTAGGTACATAGGTCAGGTTAAGGTTTTATTAAATAGAGTAAGGCATGCAAGGGCTATCTGCCTAAAGGGAGAGTTGCCATCTTGGAGGAATTTCGAAGAAACACTGACATTTGAGTGGGTATTAAAAATAATGCATGTAATTTTCATTAAATTATATTTATACATATTTCTTACGTAAAAGTTTTAGGTATATGCTAAATTAATGTGAATTACTTGTAAGGTTTTAGTTTAAACTAACAAAGTTTTATGTTAATTTTCTCTTTCCTGTAAGTTCTGATTTCAACTTCCCGTTAGAATGAGCGCGCGTTTCAGCTTTATGCGAATTTGAAGTGGAGCCAAGTTTGTATTTAAAGGTTAGCGAGGAACTTCTCGGGGTGAGAGAGCTTTTAGTCTCAGATCACTACGGCTCAGTCCGACGTCCTGACTAGACTAGCATTTAAATTCTAAGCCTTAGCGTTGTTACGCTATTACTTATTGAAAAACTCAAAGTGCGTTAGTATTAGCTAAATCTTGCTAC
>KK119986.1:499284-513775 GCA_000611955.2 Stegodyphus mimosarum
TATATTAAATATTATTTAAGTAACATTAACAAATGTTTTTAAAGCATATTTTAAAATAATGATGTTCATTGTGGAAGTGGTAATTAAAAAGTACAGAAATACCTTTCATAAGAATCATTTATACAAAATTTGTGCATTATAATTATTCTTGAGATCAAAAACAGTACAATAACATTAGTTATAGCGAAGAAATTCAAAAGCTTGCAATAATTCTTACATTATTATATGTATCGATCTCAAAGAAAAGTATTAAATAAATTAAAAACCTTAAGATATTTTAGAAAATATTTTAAGAATATATTAATAATATCAAAAACGATTTTTAACCGAGTAATAAGGAACGCGTGAATGTGAATTCATATTTCATAAGGCAAGGGTACGTATTTTATAAAAAATATTAATTTTTGAACTGATACAACACCAAATTTAATTATTATTCCTTAAATATCTCACCGTGTTCAGCAGTTGAAAGTTTCCGAGAAAATTCCAGAGGAACTGCGGTGCAACAAAAAAATTACATAAAAAATCACATAAAAGAATACAGGAGCATCACAAGTGGATCACGACTGAAATGAATGAAATCAATGCACGGAAAATAATCATTATGACACAATCCAAACTTTGTAACTCAAAAGAATCTTAAATAAAGGTAGGATTACACAAAAATCATCAAAATGGATAATCAAATACAAAGGGAAAGGATGTGTAAAAATGCCTGTTCCTCTTTTCTTTAGCAATCAGTTTGGAGAAAAAGTTTTAATGCTTACATTTTAACATGAACAAAAGCAAATAATAATAATTTCAAACTCCATAAAACGTATCATAAATTCAAAATTTACTAATGATAAGTATATCAATTCATTAAAAGAAATAATACTATTTATAATCGAAACTTAAATGTATGCTACTGAAGATTAAAGATTAGATTTACCGCGAATAACTTTTAAAGTGGAAAGTGTTCATCGTTTATGGAACAGAACAGTATTTCTGCGAGTGAAAACTTGCTCCTTATATTATAAAGAGTAAAATATCATTGATACATAAAAATATATCACTATATATATATATATAAATATAGCATTAAATTTGCTCCTATATATTTAATTTACGACAAAACAGTATAATATATAAATTATATATAGAAAGCAAAAGTACACCATAATGGTCTACTATACGTCATAAAAACGAGAAGAAAAGAAATTTTATCATCTGTATAAAAATAGAAAGAATCAATTAATTTAAAAGAGACAGTAATCAGAATAAGTTAAGCCCCCCCCAAAAAACAATAAATTCATAATTGACTTTTTCCTGATATGTCTAAAATGCCTGACAACTTAATAAATCACAGTTCGTTAATAAAATACATTAAATTAATCAATAATATGCGTTAAATAAATAATAATAAATATGTAATGCGATATAAAATATAAATGTTTAGGTTCATAGCTAGATAAATTCCTAACTTTTAACAAAGCTAACATTTTGCACTTACACTATAGTCATATATTTTAAGGTAAAGTCACTAACGACAGATGTAAATACATACACAAAGGATGAATCTTTTTAATAAGTAATATTTTTACTGATCTAAAACTTGTTACATGTAGCGTGCAGAATTGTCTGAAAAGTTTAATATCAGAAGGAAAATTTAATATTTGAGAAAATACATCCAAAATAAGTATTTTTTAAATACTTGCCATTAGTTTTTAACTACTTTTGTCTCAAATTCTAGAATGACTTTTCACAAAAACCACTTTCTGTCAACTACAACATGCCGTGAAGATATTCTACTCCTTCAAGAATTAAGTTAAACAAAGTGATTTTAATATAGAAATTTGTTTTTTGTAAAGAAATAACAGAACAATTACTTGAATATGTGAAAGAGTACTTAAAGCTCTGAAATTAAAAATATATCAATTAATTGGCTTCCGTAAATGTTATTTTTATCTATATACCATTTAATACCAGAAATAAAACTTTTCAAATAAAAATATACCTTAAATTCAGACAATTTTACTTCATAAATGAAAATTATAAAAGACAACTTAAAAGTACATTGAACTTCTTTATTGTAAACGATTTATATAATCAGCCATCTTAAAACTACATACATAACTGCTATAAAACAATCTTTTTATGAAATGGCATTATAACTTCACTCTTAAATAGAAACCTAAGAACGATACTTCTCATTTTGCGTCAAAAGTCTGCGTAGAACTAATTACCATTTTCGAACCATTAATGGAAATCACAAGAACAGTTTTCTGAATAAGAGTTCACTTTCCAACACACATCAATCTAATCATAGCTAAACTACAGCATTTCTATGCGGCGATCAACTTTAATTGATTTATGATAAAAATATTTAATTTCTTTTAATCCATATTCCTCAGTCTTTTGCAAATAATGCTGATCAGTTCAAAATAGCAGAAAAAATGTACCTCCATCCTGGACAATTTCATCTGTGATGAGCGTGAGGTCTGGGGCAGCATCTTCTTTATCATCATCATCATCATCATTCTGAAGCTGACCTTTCCTCCATAGTTCGAGTTCCTCTAAATCGGAAAAAGCCAACTTTTGAATAACTTATATTTTTCTGTGTTTGTACAATATTAAGTAATATAAAATGTTATATCAGTTTTATGAAAGACAAACAAATAAGAATATTTTAACCCAGAATATTTGTTTGCAGTTAATTTTTTTTATGTGTCATAAAATGAAAACTTGCTTTCATCTTTATTAATTTGTAAGCCTTTGAAAATAATACGTAATAGTATTCACAATATAACGATCTGGTATTCTTCGGATGTATACAATTCGACCAGAACCTCTAAAAGACAGCTAGTGATTTTTCACTGTGTCTTATAAATGCCACAGAGATACGGAAATGGTGTAAAAGGCCCTTTTATTAATCCAAGTAAAGTTTAACTGTCTGTAGTTCTAAATTTCAGTGGTACTAACAATGGTTAATAAAAATTCTGTATGATTTATAGCTACTTTGATGCCTTTCTTCTTGTAAAAAATAATTAGCCAATATATTTCTTTGCTTTGAAAAAGCTGCAAAAACCTCGTTAAGTTATAAACTGAAAGTAATAAATTATTAGCGAGTTTCACCGCTAGAGGTAAGTTGAATAAACTAGTAAAAAATTTCGACCGCTATAAATTTATGCATTTAAGTTCTAATTCATCATCGAAATTTATTATAGCTTTTCATTCTCTTTTATTTGTAACTTCCTGATTTATTGTACGGAAATTATTTTAGGGAATTTTTAAATTAAAGTAAATGTTTCAGTCTGTTAGAATTTGAGATTGCTTATTCTAAAGGAATTTTAAACCTTGCTGTTGTTTTGAAAAAAAGAGAAACTACTTTTCTGAAAACAAAAAACCAAATACTAAGTTAAAATTTTAAGGGTAGAGATCCCCTTTTATGTAAGAAATTACTTATACAGATGCAATAAGATGTATTTTTAAAGCACAGTTTAAAAACATAGGTGAAATCATTGCTAGAAGTTATATGTTTGTTGTATGTTACAGGGAACTAAATATATGCAGTTAATGAAGTGGCATATGAAAGATGATCATATGTTGGCGTAAATATCATAAATAATTTTTTAGAGTTAATTTGAATATTACTCTCTTTCGTTAATTTATACAGAAGTATCGCGATCTGCACTTATTTATTTGTCATATAATTGAAGAATTCTTGCAATTCTAGTCAAGTAGGTTTAAGATTGCGGATGCTTATGAGGCTTCAAAGAAAATATAATAATGCTGCTTACAATGAAAATTCAATAATTCACAGTATAGTTATTATTAATTTGTTGAATTATAAACATTTCAGTTTGTGCTTGAGAGTACGTATATATAGTTATTAATCACAAATCTAATCTTTAGAATGTAATCAACGCCTATGTATCAGTACATAAAAATGTACTCTTCGTTCCAAAGACTATATTTCTGCAAAAAATTTGACAAAATCTTGGCAGATGATTAGGAGGAAAAACGT
Source organism: Stegodyphus mimosarum (assembly GCA_000611955.2). Taxonomy (NCBI): domain Eukaryota; kingdom Metazoa; phylum Arthropoda; class Arachnida; order Araneae; family Eresidae; genus Stegodyphus; species Stegodyphus mimosarum. The sequence continues at coordinate 503,291 of KK119986.1, forward strand.
ATTACCTGGAACCAGGTAATGAATTTCTTGGGTTGCTCATCAAAGATATTATTTCTTACAAATTCAGTACGTGCAAAAATTCTATATATATACATATTTCTACGCATACAGAATTATTAAATTTAATTACATGTACAAATTAAAGAAACTAAAGGTGTATATCTAATTTATCCGCAGGAAACTATTCTGCATAAAAGTAGTTGGTTTCCTTGTCTTTGTCTGTTATAATTATAATTTTCACACTTTTCTTCCCATTTATTATTTAGAATTAGTAAATTTATTTTGAACACATTATGAAAATCATTGTGAATTTTCTAGAAATTTTGGATTATGTATGTCAGTCAGTGTTTTGCATTTTAATTTTTCATAATTTTAACATGGTTTTGCCAAAACGTTTCCTTTCATAGGATTTGTGTTATTATTCGAACTGGGTGGTTCGAATGGTCTTAGAAGAATATTTAACATACTTAAATTTAACTAGTCTCTGATAAGCGTTTAAGTAAATAATTTAATTAAAACATTCAGGAACATTACGAATAAACACTAAGCATTGAAAAAGGGTTCTTTTGTAATACACATATATGTTAAGTTTTTGGGTTTCATTCATTTCAAATAAATGAAATTTTTTTGGTCTGTATTTAAATAAATGTGGCTTACGTTTTTCTACTTCTGGTCGTAACCTCTTGTTTTTGATAATAATCTTTCTTTTCAGATCATTTGGACTCGGTAGAGGAACACCAGGTTCAAGCTGTAAAAATAAATCATTTAGAGAAATGAACTTTTACAAATCTAATCTTTTAATCTAAGAAAATAATGCTTTAATTTTTCATATAGATATCTCATTTCCCCCAAAAAATATTATAATAAGAGAAGATACGAGAAGTAATTAAAATAGCAAAGGCTAGCCTTTGCTATCAATAATAATATGTAATCAGAGGTAGTATTCATTAATAATGTGTAAACTAATTTCTTCCTCCTTTCCGCATGCTTTCGTCGAGGAACTGGAAGCACGCTCGATGCATATTCGTGAGATCCGGAGTTCGAATTTTGGCGAGGGTAATGCACATATTTCACGTTCTTGCATCGATTTAACGTAATGACTCTACAAACGTAAAAATCTCTAGTTTTTAAATTAAATATAGAATATGAAAGTATATGTACAAAGTCTACGTATTATATTTATGATGCATTGCCAAATTTAAAAGCTGATATTCTCAACTGGATAATTCTGACAATTTAATTTGCAGTTAATTAAAGGGTAAGTAAATTCCGAGGCATTAGCAAATTAAGTTTGAAAGACCACTATCCTCGCAAATTCTTAATAACTGGAAATAACAGGGCAAAAAACACTCCTTTTTGTCAAAACTTTTGTGCCTGAAAATCCAGACTTGCGAATGATTTACATATTCTCTTTGAAAATATATTTGATTACATTCTATCAAAAACATAGGTGACAGTTTATGCTGAATGTAAGTTTAATAACATTCAGAGTCTTCATGCATGCCTAGTCGACTTACCTAGAAGGGTTTCTACTAGGTCTTTACTTACTCAGGAACCCAGAATCAGAGCTTATTACGAGTTTGTAATGATAGTGTCTAAATTTAGTTGTTAGCCCATCAATTTTATGAGTTCTAAAATGTACTTCTTTTCATTAAATCCTCAAATTAGATGTTTATGGTGTACAAGGTAACCAAACATATTCTTACATCATCCATTTGATGAAGCGCTCACGAAGCGAAAACAAACTGGTTCACTTCCCAGAAGAGAGATCGAAAGTTTGTAGAGACATTATGTTATTTTGAAGAAGGAGACATGAAAAATGAACAACGCCTCGCCGAGAATCGAGCCATTGACCTCTCGGTTACGCGTCGAGCGTGCTGACCCCTACACCACGAAGGCATGCGAAGAAGGCGGGAGAAATACCTTATATACTCCCCCTTTTCAAGGGCGACTGAGGTTATGGGGACCCAATCGCCAAATCCCGGTGGTGGAGAATCATCATCCACCACCATTTTAGTTCGGGCGCCAGTTGTATTCATGTGTAATAGAAAGTAGGTATGGCTAGCAATCGTGTGATGCGGAGTTCGAATCCCGCGAGGACACAATACTTGATCTCATACTTCCAGACTTCAGAAAATTTATAAACTGACTCTACGCATTAAGATATATATAAGTTTCTGTTACTAAAATTTATTAACCATGTTCTACGTTCTTACATACTGCATTGCCCTGCCCTAATATAGGTATTTTGCGTAACACAGCAATCACAGCTCGTCCAGTGGAACGGAAGTATCGAAGAAAGTCATTCGCGGTTGTTTGCTGTATGAATTTGTGCCTGTCAGCAGCCACATCAAGTCATCGAATATGTTAAGCATTCGGAGAGATTGCCATGAGCTAACATACCGCCAGGCATTGGTTCCAGAAATTCAGGTAAGAAGATCTTTGTGACGAACCTTACAGTAGGCGACCAGAAGTGTTAGAAGAAGAGGCCATGAAAAAGCACAAACGTTTGGTGTATTTGCCGAACGCTTAGACATTTCAGTGCAGACTTCACCTGCACTACATATGGAAGATATATAAGTTGAACAAGTGGAAATCCCATACATTGTCACAGCCAGCAAAGAACATCGAGTTTGCAGTTGCTGTCTCGACATCGCACCCGTCCAACTGCCCTGAGTTTATTTGGCCGAGTGCTTCGCGAGTGATGAAATATTGGCTCAGTGTGATATTCAACAAACTCAGGAACTTTAATCAACAAACTCGGGAATTTAAAAGAAATATGCTGCCACTGCCTGCATTAAAATATTTTTTCTTCCACTTGGTAGTGTTCTGTCATGTAGCAAAGCTTAAGATATTTAATTGTTTAAAAAATTATTCTGTTATTAATTGATAAATTAAGCAGTTAAAAAGCAATAAACGCAGATTCATTTCAATTGTTATTATGACACTATTGATTAAAATCATCTCTCTATATAAAAAAAGAACATCTGTTTGTTTCTGCGTGTGTAATTCTTACAAATCCAAATTTTATTCCGATCTTGATGTAATTTTGCACACTTGATCTTCAAAACAAGAGCAGAGCTACTTTCTACATAAGATTTCGAGAAACCACCCACGGGGCTCACATTTAGGGCGTTTATATTAGAGCATTGCCCTTACGTTGCCCATCTTACGTTGTCGTAGCTGCGCTGTCAGTGGAAGTCATACGTGCTACGCAAGGAATTTATAATTGTTTTTCTATAAAACATTAATATTGATATTTCTACTCAGGTTTCAATTTTGAAATAACGTTTCGGTTTTGCGTTCCCGCCATTAATTCTTACTGAAACTGTTAAATGGTTCTGTGTTCGTTTATCTTTCTAATAGTATGGAACTTTACGGAACAATGTACAATCTTGAAAGCTGAATTTAAGTGCGCTCTGTATCAGTTTTTGGCGAATATTTCCGAAACAGTGAAGAAATCGCACAAAGTGAGCGGTGATTTTCCGAAAGCTAATTTTCGAAAAAGACGTAAGCAATGACAAAGTAAATACCAGTTCTCACTAAAACCGTTACCCGGTGCCGTATTAGCTGAACGCTAGTCTACAGTTTTATTCGAGTTTGGAAAAATTTTGGACTATTCACCTTGAACCAAAATACGACTAAAATCAATGTCTATGTAAGATTTAAAAAAATTAGCCCTCCTACCTCTAAATGAAGTCACACTATGTAAAGCCGGGCAAACGGCTTCAGCTACTCATTATATATAATTATAAATTCACGCTCTAGTTCAAAATCTAAGGTCCTAGGGTCTTTGAGATTTGTTTTCTTACACAGCACACTGGATATCGGAACTGATAATTACATGCATGACGAAAGAGTACTGATTTTTTTCGATTAAAAACATGTGCTCTTCTTATTCCATTCCATTTGCTTTTACATCACTTTTTGCCATTGTTTGAGTCGACACTGAGAAAATAGTATCACGCAATGAGTTTCGCACACGTAATTATTTGTTTGAATGCTTTCGTTGCTATGGGTAAAGGCACGTGAAGAATACAGATGGCAGTTGCAGGTGATTAATTGTTTACTCAATAAACATACATAATAAGTTCCCTTTACCACTTTTGATGGACGAAGGAAAACCAAAATTTAGATATACTTTTAAGTATTTTTAACAAAGCATATAATTTAAGTGCATGTTTCATTTATTTGTCTGTAATACCGACATTATTAGAATCCTGCGATTAAAGAAAATTGAAACATTTAAAACATATTCAAATGATATTAGAAATATGATTACTGAAGTTCATCTTTAAAAAGAACTGCAAATGGTATTCCTCTTTTATCAAGAAAACATATTTCAGTTATTTTTGCGTTCTGATGCAAACAACTCATCTGGATTTCCGCCAGCAATGACAACTAGCCATATGTCAAGCGAAAAAGCTTTCCTTCTATGTCAGAATAATATATTTTTACTTCGAAAAGAGAACGAAGTGAAATATTACGAATCATGCATTTTAGTGAAATTGGATTTTTACATACAATAGATGCTTGAACTTTTAGTTGAATATTTTTTTTCAAAATATACAACTTGCATAACAAATAAGTACAAGAAACTGCATTTCTCAACACAGCACAACTTCATAACTTTTTCATCATACTTTCATTTTTCTTTCAGAATATCTCTTAATATAGATCTCTTGTGTGAGCAGTGTAACAGTATTTAAAAGAAAATTTATGCAATTACCATATGAAAACTGTTTTAGAAATATGACTTCATAACAGAGATATGAAAATAGTGTGACACCTCTTCCATATTTTTGCTTTAAAATAAAAGCAGAAAAAAATATGCCACAGATATAAATGAGTTCCTGAATGTTTTCTGACATAATTATCGTATCATTTTTAAACCTGCCTTTGTAAGGTAAGAAATATTACTGTCGAATTGTTCTATTAACTTAGAGAGGCGGTTTGGCAACACATCAGTGCTGATGCTTAAAAACAGATCAAAATATCAGGAGCAGAGGCCTAAATGCCTTTTTGCCTTTGCGGTACGATATTTGGCTTCTACGCCGTAAACCTCAGTTCAACTTTCAAGGTCATTTACCATTCACATAAACACTAAAATGGCAGTAATGCAACTTTACTAACACTTACCAACAGATGGCGCCACAAGACAGCGGCAAAAAAGATAGCTAATACTATTTTTTCCGCTTTGAAAATTACACTCAACTTTAATTGCATGAAAGCCTGCTTTAAACAAATACTTCATGAATTAAACTTGTGTATTTTTTCTCAAGATTGATTAATCTTAAGCAATAATAATGTTAAGAAAAGAATCGAGATGTCGACGAACAACTATAATGCAAGCACAAATTCGTACGAAATAGTGCTTATATTTTAATAGATTAGATGACTTGACTACATTCCTCAGCAGTTACTTTGTTACCATGGTTACAAAGTAGTTCCAGAAAGGGAAGAAAATAACCTTGAACTGGCATAACTAGCAAAATATAAGCGGGTATAATGTTACAAAACTTTTGGTACTAAAGCTGTGTGAAACGATTTATTTCATCACACAGACTTCATTATCTATTATATAAAATGCTGCAGCACTAATAACGAAGCATATTGTATTTTATATATTTTGTGCACAGATTATACACATTTTAATAACTATTTATACAGACTAAAGCAGACTATTTATACATTAGTCGAAATTTGTTTAAGAAAAATGTGATTTTTTTTAGTTGTCATTACGGCCAGTGAGCTTTTAATAATGTTTAAGCTTAAAAACAATTACCAGCTTTCTAAATGCTTTGTGAATCAAATGTTTGTTAAACTATTAAGTATTAACATTTTTAATGGCCGACACTACCGTTTTAGTGCTGAGTCCGCTGCCGAAAGCGGTGGTCATTTTATTATAGAGACACCTAAAAAGCGGCAACCATTACCTCCTATGAAGGGACATAAAATTTACATCCCTGTCTTCTCTGTGACTCGAGCCCGAGCCCTTTGGTAAGGCAGTCAGACTAATTACTTTACCGTCTGGGTGGCAGTTAAAATTTATAAAATAAAATAGTCTGTGAATATATTTAACACACAATATTCAATAACCGAGTTTTTTTAAAGTTATCCTTAATAAGTGAATCAAAATAAGCATTCATAAAGCTAGACATTTACTAAAAATATTTTTAAAATTACATGTCACCGAATGCACATGTTTAATTTTTAATTTGTAATATAACCAACATTTAGGAAACCCTTTATAGCATAAAATTGCAATAACATCTGCGATATAAAGTGTGAAGTATAATAAAGTAAACAACTTACCGGATATCCAGAAAGTGGTTCTCTGAGGAGCAAATCTCCAAGACAGTCATCACAATATTTTGCAAGTTTATACTGCTGCTTTTTGCTATGATAAAAAAAAAAAATGCAAAAACAGATAGTTTTATCCAATTATATATTTTTTAAAACAGCATAATTTTTAGAATAATTTGTTTGTATGTTATGTGTAGCATTCTTAATGAAAACAAATTATTATTATTATTTATTTTTAATTCATTGAATACTATCAGTAAAAATATACGAAGTATAATCAAGAAAGTATTCCAACTTTTGAAAAAAAGAGAAACATGAGCAAAAATTTGTTATGTAATCATTAAGATATTTAAACACTGATTGGAGATGTGGAATATCTTTAATTGGTTATTATGTACTGTAAGATGACTCAAATCCATCGCTAGGAACCACGTTTTAACTCGAAATTCTTGATTTCGACATTTTCTAACAGAGTAAGGGAGGTAAAAAACGAATTCTATCATTTATCACTACATTTTTAATATCTAAAGATAAACTATGGTTTCAGTTCAATAGATCCTTTATTACAATAAACATAATACTGAAAATTTTGGAAACATTTTATATTGTAATGGATAATGTAGTTTAATGGAAATAAAAATCAGTTAAGAAAATTTTAAGCTATATTTTCTAAAAGAACTGTTGCATTAATTTCTGGTTATTTCAATATTTATCCCAAATTCTTTAAAGTGTTTAGAAAGTTATAAGGAAACATATACAAGGTGGTCATAAACATCTTCACAGATATAGGTGTTCATATATAGGATAGGCCACTATAGGCAGAACCTATGGGAGTGGCCTATCCGCTCAACCAATCGAAATGAGATTTCAGATACTATAATTTGTAAGGATACGCTCTAGATTGGGATGATCTAAAACAAGACAGCTGTAATGGTTATGGTTACAGTGAAACAATTTCGCAATTTTCGAATGTGACACCCACTGTTTTCCTGCTCAAATTGATCAGCGCATTAAAACCATAAATGGCATTGGAATGATGCAGGTATGATGAGAATTTCTTCTGTAAAATATTTGCAAAGAAAAGCATTGCGAGGGACCAATGACAACACAGAGATGAGGTAGACAGACGCACTTTTCTTAATTCACAGGAATAGAAAGTAGAAGAACCAATCACAAAACCTCATGTGCAAAGTCCTGCTTGAGGGAAACCTTTAGTAAGCAGGTGGGAAGATGGTTTCTTCAATCAGGTGTTCGAAAGTGTTAACAAGATGGAAGGAACTTACAGGAAAAGGACTAAGTGAATTGATAAAGTTGTTCTCTATAGATGAGGAAACTGCTGTCAAAGCAGTGCGAGTTTATCAGCAAAATCATAAGATGAAGCCCAAAAACTACGTGATTCGATAAAAAAAAATTGAAGAAATTGGTTGCGCATGCCATACCTTGCGATGCGGGCGGCCATGTGTTCCTGTTGAAGTTATTGAGGAAGCGCATAATATGATTACTCCGGGTCCACTTCATACAGCATACTGTTTCCTGCAGTTTAGATGAACCGAAAACCACAGTCCTCAAGCATCTGCGCTCTGTTCTGCGAATTTTTGCAACGGTTTCAGAATGTCCAGGTGTTACAACTTGGAAATGAGCAACAGCATGTCGACTTTGCGAATTTTTTCCTCATGAGATATGATGAAGCTAGCAGGTGGCTACTGCGAATATTATGGAAAGGGCCCGTTTCTCGTTAACTGGGAAGTAAACTCCAAAAACTGCGTTACTTGGCTGATGAACATCTTTACAATGTGGCAATAGCGTCTTTACCCGATTATAAAGTGACTGTGTGATAAGGCACTGCAAGCATATTCGTTCTCAGTCCGTACGTACTCTAAGGAGTCACTTACGCAGATATGAAGACGTACGTAATCCCAGAGCTGCAGCAGTAAAATGTCGTTAAGGACATTTTGTGGATTCAAGACAGTGCTCCTCTACACATCGCCAAATGTGTTCGGCAAAAGCTGCAAGAGCACTTTGCAGACAGAGACATCTCTCTTAACTCTGCAGTTTCATGACCGCTGCAAGCCCCTAAACTCCTTCCGATGGCTTTCTGGTTCTGCAGTAATCTAAAATCCAAGATGTACACATTAAATCCATGAGATTTGTCAGAACTGAAAGATGCCATACAACATGAAGTTATGCAGCTTCCTCCTGCAATGTTACGTTCGTCACTGTTGTCAACAATCTCCCGTATTCAACGCGTTTCTGTCTGCAAAGGTGGCCGCTTTGAAAATTTGTAATTCCAATCAAAGTTTTTTTTACCTTCCCTCATTGTGGTCTCATTGTTCTTTTACAATGCTCTTCTTTACAAATGTTTTATGCCAGCAATTTTCGTTTCACGTGTATTGTTCTAATGTCTTTCATGGTATTTCAATACGCTGATAAATTTGCGTAGGATAAAGGTGATTGTTGCTATTCGAAAGCTTTGAATTTTTTTTACTGCAACCGTTAGCGGGAGAACTCTACTGTTTTAAATTATCACAATCTCGAGCGCATATCTTCAAATAATAATATATGAAATTTCATTCGACTGGTTGAGCGGAAGTGGTTCATACACTGGAGAAATTCTTTTATGACCAGCCTGCTAATTATGTGTTTGCATCATAGGATTAAGTTGCAGTGGCTGGAATGTAATAATAAAGGAATACGTTATTCTTCCACAATGCACTTAAAGACATTTAAAACTCTTTTTTATTTTATAACTGATCCATTAATTCATTGATAATCATAAACATCAATTCCTTGATAATCATAAACATCAATTCCTTGATAATGATGCACATCAATTCCTTGATAATCATACACATCTTCATAGTAACCATGCCCATTACTAATTAGATTTTATCATTTTTTGTTGCTAACTCATTAATTATGTACAGTGTATTTGCACATCATTACATTTGTGGTGTAATGTTGATGTATTTGCACTTGTGGCTATCGAATCCTACAGTTTTTAAATAATTATGTCAAACTTACCTGCAGTGGTTTTCGAAAGAGAGGATAATCGGATAATCCGAAGTAACAAAAGCACAATCTCGAATAGCAGCGATAACATCCTAGTAAGAAAAATAAATATAATTTAAAAGTTAAGATCAGTATCAGTTTAGCATTCTCAGAACATTGTAGTTACATTAATTACTTAAAAAGTAACGAGTAACTTCCTGACGCAAATCATTTGCTGTAGAGTTACGTAATAAAAATTTAATGATTGTAAATTAATAGAACCTTTTGAGTTATACATTTTTTTAATTTTAACATTTTTCCTACAAGGTTTAACAGATAAATTTCTACATAAACAAAATTATTATGCATATGAAAAATCATCATTAACTGATGATATTAACTTAAATAACCCTTTCGGAGAAAAATACCAGTCTGAAATATAAGATGTGAAATGTTTTCATTATTACGCTTTTTAACACTGGCAGAGAATTCAACATAACAGTATTATTCACATTTTTCGTTAAGGCAATCCAAACAAGAGCTAGTTTTATCTTATTGTGCCATTTTATTTACATAGCGTCACAAATTTATTAGGAACTTTTAGGTCGGAAATGCAAGCAGATGCAAATTTCTCTGCTCAGTATGAAATCTCATGTTAAGTATTCTGTACTACTTTAATAGCATTAAGTCTAAAATAACCTGATAAATTATCCTAAATATGTTTCGTGTTGCGTGCTTCTGTAGTATGACTAGACACATTGATTTCTGAAAGATATATTTTGTTTACGTCGTTTGAGAAAACGTAAAATCCATGGTAATTTGTCGCAACAAAATGGATTTCAGAAAAATCATTAAAAAATGAGTAAGTGATTACATATATCTCAAAAGTAGACAGAAAATCTAAGCCTATTAATAGCAAGAAGTACAGACAGAAAAATCTAAGCCTATTAATAGCAAAAAGTACTAAATAGTGAAGTAATAAGTTACTGAAGTAATAAGGAATTTAAAATAGATTCTTAATTATGGCATGAAAAGGAACTTCTGTGCATTTCTATATAAATAACTGGCAAACGAGATAATTATTTTAAGCAGGTTATTTTATTAATTGCAAGCAACTGATACAGTCTAAAAGCTGGCACAACATTTCAAATTAGTATTTTTAGTTTCTAAAAGAAAGTTTTATTATTACTT
>KK119986.1:513841-555382 GCA_000611955.2 Stegodyphus mimosarum
TCTGCATTAAATTTTAAAAAATGAAAAATCTGCATAAATGTATGCATGTTTCTCGCATTGTGATAAAACCTAGAGCCATCGAATTTTGAATGACGTAATCCTACTGCGAATATGGGCATCTGGAAGCCCTAATTTTGAATTTGAAATTTGCTTTATTATCGATTTTATGTTTTGTAACATTTCAACGAATTTCTGATTAACAAACTAAATGATTTCAAAGCGAGCAATGGCAACACTGTACGGAAAAAGAGAAACATTTTTATCTCCAGCGCACGAGACTTACGGAAATTCTAAAGATATGTTCATTTTAAAATGATTTTGCGATATTGATTTTGAACTGAATTTTATGGTTTGAGTACGTAGTACATGATATTTAATAAAAAAAGGTAGCACACGAAACGTTAAAAAAACGCGCCTTTGGACGTAATTTAAAATCTGAAATCTTTCAGATTTTTTTTTGACACATCAAAATATCATTTTTGTAGTATCCCAAATATCCCCAAGACTCTAACGAAAAAATGTATGTCAATTTTAACTCATTAAATTTCCAACTTTCTATTTAATTACATTGTAAAAGCAATTACTTCTACTTGTAATTACAATGTAATATCAGTAACAATTACAGTTAATTGAATTACAATGTAATTATATTACAAATTGTACAGTTACAATGCAATTGTAATTGCAGTTAATTTAAATACAATGCAATTGCAATTAGAGTGCTATTATATTATAAATTATACAGTTACAACATAATTGTAATTGTAACTTAATTCAATTACAACGCAATTGTAATTGCACGATTTTTAATTACATTGCAATTGCAATAAAATTGTAACTGCTGTTAACAGTTGTACTGTATGTACATTAACTAGAGCTACAATATTACAGCTAAATTTATCAGTACTCTCAGTTTATTAGACCTTTAAGAAAGCGCATTATTTTTATTTATGATATAAAATTATCAGGAATAATTACTTTCCTAATTACGTAACTGTAATTTGATTTAAGAATTACTGTGTAATTGTAAATAGGTTATACAATTACTTTCTAATCATAATCACAATGCCATTGCAGTTACATTATAGTTGCATAATTATATTTCACAATTACAATGTAATTTGAAAAAGTAGTTACGCTGTAATTGTAATTTAAAGCAATTACATTGTAATTTTTTTATAATTTGTTTTTCAATCTAATTACAATGTAATTGCAACTGCAAGCTCCAATTACAGTTACAATGCAATTATAATTAATTGTAATTTATATTTGCATTTAGTACAATTTGGCCAACTCTGCTATATTTCTCTGTAATAATTTTATATGTACAAAACATTTTGATTTAAAAGATTAAAAGTATTTTTTGCAGAAAGTCTGGAATTGGATAAATTCTTATCCGAATAAATTAAAATCGCATGCGCGAAATAGCAAAATACTATTTTTAGGCGTATACATGTATCTGCAAAATTCAGGCAGAAAAATTCCTTTCGTAATACATTAGTAATTTATAACATGAGCACACTTCTATTTAGATTAGTATTTGTTTTATCTTCATACATTTAATCCAACTGATATACGAAGAAGAATGAGTTAGTTGAAGTTTTATCTATATACAAGTTCAGAGATAAAAGATTTAGCATGGCCGTTCTCTTAAAATTATTTGTAGAGAAGGAAATATGAATTGTACTTTGAATAAGATGTCCGTGCACATGGCCTTGCCGTGAGTGATAATTGGTTCTTCATCTTCACCTTTTCCGTCCCAACAGTCAAGCTCAACGCACCTGAAAATCAACATCTTTTAGGGATCACAGAATATCAACGAAATGTACGTTTTTCTAAGTTTTTTTCTCTGTAATAATGTTACTCAGAATTCTACGAAAGAAATAATCTCACTAATTTGAACTGCAATACGCACTCAGAAAGATTTAGTTCATTAGTTAGTTAGAAAGATTTAGTTGAAGCACTTCAGGATTGTGTAGGCAGTAGAATAAAGCCTTCATGGAAAACCCATCTTTTAGCACTATGGGGCGCATCATATAAAATTTTTAGTTTATATGATGCGCACGTAAATTTGAAAACTTACGTAAATCCGTGTTTAGTGTTACGTACAAGAAGAATCACTTATTGGCTTAAGACGTAACATTCGTTTACATAGCTTTTTTTTTTTTTACAATATTTGGCGCTGCAAGAAGAAACATTTCTTTTTTCACTCATCATGAACAAAGTTCCTTATGTCATATTTTTCCACAAATCAGCTGTAAAAACAGCACTTGAGACTTTAAGCATTCCAAAATACGATAATCGCAAAAATTAAGTGAGTTTTCTGTATACGAGTGTAGTGCATCTGTGACAAATGAAGTAAAGATGCATCGTATATCAGTTGAAGTTTTTCAAGTTTCAAAATATCTCAATGTCTGCGAAGAATTTTAAAGGCTAAGTCAATTAGCAGAGCTAAAAACCGAGTTCCGAAAGAAATACTTCTACGGATTTTAATCACTTGGGTACAGATGGGTCCATTTTGAATGATATATTATTCCCATTTGTATTCAATCTTTAAAGTATTCTCAAGAAGAATGTCTAGTTTTGCTACATTAAATTCAAATTTTTTTAAAATACGCTGCAATACCTTTTCAGTAATGAAATATTCTATTGGATTTACGATATGTTTCGATGTACTTCAGCGAAGTTTAATTAAATTGTAAGGAAGCCGTAAGTTTTACTTATTCACAATGCTTTTACTAGAAACTACATTCTAAACATGCCGACCAATTGGCATAGCGGTAGTGGAGCCAGTTACAATAACTGGTTTGATTATCGGAGAAGGCATCTACTTTTGTAAATATATATTGTTTTTGAAGTATGCGGGAACTTGAAATATTGTTGGACCGAAATTTCTCCTCAGAGATTTGGTGACAGAACTAGATGGGTGCAGACTTTCAGCTTCGTTCTCTGGAGTGTTCGTCATGAAACGTGGGGCAACATTCTCGGTAATGAAATAATCGCTAACTGACCGATAGATTTGGTCATTTTCGACGACCGTATTAAACAGCGAATGTTCAGTTATTTGAAATAAGAAAAACATCAGTATCCTAACTTTGTGAGTGAGAGGGGTTTTGTAAAACTAAAATTTTGCATTTTAATTATTTTTCACAAATATGCAGTAAAATATCAATTATAATTCAGTGATTTAAAAAGAAAAAAATATTTCCCTTCACAAATTCGCAGTGATATTTGCGAACAAATTTCGTGTTTTTGTTTTGAACTCTGCCTTTTACGAGGATTATATAAACAGTATGTTATAAAAAGTAATAAGATTTAAAAAATAAATAATAATTAAATTGAATTCTAAGTTGAGAACGAAACTCTGAAATGCTTAAATTATCTTTGTAATTGCTAAAATCTCAGAAAAAAGGGATGGTTATGATGCATACAGGTTCTTTGAAATGATCCAAAGTATGTTCTTTTGTTAGACACGGTGAGTATACTCATATACTCAAGAATATGAACGACACCTTCATCATCTCTAGCGTAGGTGCCTCGTGCACGTAGAACCAGTATGAATCTCTGTAAATAACTCTTAAAATTGCCAGATAAAATTTAAGTTAATTTAAAATTTTCTAAAAATTGATTAATTCGTATTCTATGAAAAATTCCAGGCAAAAGTTCTTTTGTCCATTACACGTTTAGTGATGCAAGATATTCTGTATTTTAAATGCAGGTCGATTCCTTTCCATAAGAGCGCTTCCAATCAGAAACTGGAGGGTAATTTGTGGCTAAATCGTTCTTTCGGTTAATCAATTTTGAACAGTCATTTACAGATTTTCCATAATGTCAACGAACGTGAGCAAAGTGAATGTAGATCTTAAGAACCTGAAGGAATTTTACAGTTGTGTGAATTTCGACAGACTTCTCTCAGCCACCACTTTTCTGTAATAACTGTAGCGAGGGAAAACAATCACTCATACTGAAACCCATATTGATCTGAAGTCAGTGCAAGAATTTTGAATCCATTTCAAAACAAGGCTTGATCACAGGAATTCAACTTGAAAAATGGAGAATTCATTACTAATACTGAACTTTCAAAGTCTCTTTCATGGTTTAAAGGCCATTTTTCTATGCTTTCTATGCACTCGACTGAAGACATTGAAAACGAATTTAGGGAGCAATTCCCTCCCTTTTTCCAAAAAAAGGAAGGGAAGAAAATAATGAGTCAAATTTAATTACATGTTCCGTTGATTTAACAGCCAGTACACGGACCGGTTTCAAGCGAACATCCTCGAAATCAGGCACCAGGTTGACAATCCAGTCTAAAAGCCTCCTTGGAGGTGGTAACAGAAATTCCTTAACCGAGTCCCTAAGGCCTAGTCCTGAATTAACGGATTTTTAATTAAGTCTTCTCACCTATCGATGAACGGCTCAAACGAGGTCACCACTTATGGCGATCAGACACCATGCGGGGAGAGGCGCTACTATCGTGGAGATCTGACTGGTCGTCTAATTTGCTGTCCAAAAAATAATGTCTGTCTGAAACGAGTTGTCTGAAGCTCATTAGAAGTCTAATAGAAAGGTACCATACTGAGCCAAACAACTTAACCTGAAGGGATTTCTCAGCGTAGCAAGGGAAACTGCCAGACTCGTGTATTTATACCTCGGTCCTGAGACTGCCTGAGTACAGATCTTTGCCAGTATAATAAAAAACTGCAAGGGAGGAGCAGAGATTTTGATGTTTAATTGTTCCTTTAAAACAGCATGTTTTACTTAATATATAATTCTCTTCAAAATATTTATTAAGTATATCTCTACAAATTTTCTATGATAATATGTGAAATTTAATCTGAATTAATCAGAGCATAATGAATTTTTTACTAATTCTAATTTTCTCAATATGGGGGGGAGGAGAAGGTAGGTGTGTAAAAAGTTAGCTGTTATTTTTACAGAATCCCCTTCTTTGTGATTGGAATTGGATGTTTTGGATTTTTATTTGAAGCTACATAGAATCAGCCATTTTTCCCGAACAACATACAAAGATGTTTGAAAATGAAATGATTTAACTGCACACAAACTCCTATCAACTGCATACGCAGTTGCATACGCTATTTGCACACGCAGAAATAACATGCAAACGCGCAGATAGTATAAATTAAAGACGTGAAAATGCATTGCAACTGAACTTCCACTACTCAGTAGAAAGCGATACTTAAGACAAAGAAAATTAGTATGTTTTAAAATTCTAATCCATGTATTAATTTTCTAACAAATTAATTTTATTATTTCTTTCATATAATAGTGCTTTGCTGATGAGGGTACAGTTAGCTACATTGCAAAAAAATATTACTATTTAATATCTTGGTATAAGAATTTTCCTAAAGTGACCGTATAAAACACCATATTTTGAAGTCAATTAAGAGATATTTAGTGCCTTGAAATGTAAGCCAAAATTGTTTTTCCCAAAATCTAAGTTGCGTTTTTTGAATTAGGAATTTAGCGAAATAATGGGGTAGTAGATTGAAGTTTGTAGGGATTTATATTTATTTTCACTATCCAGTTAAGTTTATGCTTTCCTTCCCATAAGCCTTCATTCCCCTAACTGTCAATGCCAGAATATTTAAATTTGGAAGCGCGCGTTAAGGAATGCAAATTCTACCGTTAGACATAAAGGTTTAAATACTGAGTTCTAGAAGAAAGTGAAAAACAACTGGGCAAGCACTGTACCTTTGCAGTGTGAGCTTCTGTTTCTGCATTTATTGTTGGTTAAAGTGGCATTATTGCCTTTATTTTGCTGCCACGAGACTTAGATGCGGTTTTAGGTAACAGGATTATCTGAGCTCTGGGGAAACGTCCACTTTTGTGTTAATATCTTTAAATTAATTCTTGTTAGTTGTGTTACCGCCCGAGCGAGTATAGTCTGTTAGCGTCAAGTCGACGCATTGTGAATTTTGAAGAGTTAAATAAAGGGTTCTTTTAACCCTTCTCCGGTCTAGTTCCTGTACCTACTTCAGTTGTCATTCTGAAAATTAGGTAACTAGACATTACAAGTTTAACAAAGTGTATGAATAGGTAGAATTTGTGTTGTTGGTAATAACAAATAAATACCCGGTTTCTAATTTAAGACAGATTTCATAGCATGTTTTAGATTCATTTTGAAATTTATTTTAATATATACATAAAAAATGTTTTATTAAATTAGAAACGCATTTCAGAAAGGAATATTTGAAGAATGATTTCCCTTAAACCTTGAAATCTATTTTTTAATACGCGGTTTAGATTAATATATAATTTCACATTCATTTTGTGAAGCCACACATAAAGTGGTAGCTTCACAAAATAATGCTTATTTTCAAAAATAAATTTCATTAGAATGAACCTTTGGTTTCATTTAATTTTCAATCTTTTTCCTCAAAAATGATTAAAGGCATATGGTTGCTTGGGGAAAGTAAACTATTCTAGTTCAAATTCAATAAACATTCAATAAAAATCTTCGGTCCGTGATTTCTCTCAGAAACATGCCGTTTTTATATAGAATTAAAACAATATTTTTGTTCGAATGAAGAAATACAGTACCATTCTTTTGTCTGAAATTATATAAAATAAATTCTTCAGTTCTGAAAGTTTAATGGGAAGTAAGCAATACCTGCATCCTGCCAGCAACACTTGTCGGTACATCTCGACGGACGACCTGCCACCGAATTGTCGCCCAGTCAAGTAAGTGTTATGTGAGGAATTGATGTAATAATGAGCTAAAGGTTGGTCCATATCCATGTAGATATCCAGTCTGTCCAAGAACACAGGTGCATTCTCGTCAGACATCAGGTACCGGATGAGACCATCTTGACTCAGGAGACCTAAAACATAATTTTTTTAACAATATCATCTTAATGAGAACTTAATTTTTAGAAAAATTTTCTGAAAAGCTGAACAATTATTCTGCTGCTAATTAAAAATAAACTTGAGCTTAATACAACTGTACGATAATATTTCTAAGTGGTAAATGATCGAAAATAAACCTTAGAACAAATTAATTTTCCCTGTTGTAACTATATGCTATTTTTACCCTCTAGACTACGAAATAAAATTCTAATAGACGAAAACACGCTTGCTATTTAACAGTGTAATTTATTCTTGTGCATCTTTGAAACACTCATTTTTTGTTCATAAGAAAGGTAATATAACAACAATTATTTACAATTAAAGACTAAGATCTATCTTGGAATCACCAAAAGAAATATTTGGTCACATATTAAGTGCTCGTGCAGAAAAAAAGATAAAATGATGAGAATTGAGGAAAAATATTTAGCTGAAAACTACACTACTTGTTTCAAAGTGTGCATCCAGTTTCGCGAGGAGTGGCTTTCAATTAAAGGCATCCAATGCAAACATTTTTTAAAACTTTTTTTTTAAACTCTGTAAAAACAGGAAATTTGTTTTTTTAGCTAATGTATGACTGCTTCAGTTTCCCGAACAGTCGCTATGAATTAATGAGTACCACATTTTACAGGTGTCAAACAATATCTTCCATTTTCAAAACACAAATTCTGTAGCAGAAAAAGGGCAGACAGTTGCTCTCCGTTACTGAACACATTTGAAAGATTATAAGTTAAAAAGCATAAGAATGTCGAGAAATTAGTGTCCGTTAACCATCTGAAAATACTTGTCAAATAAACATTTCAATCCCATTCAAATATTTACTTTGACAAGCAGATGAGACAGCTTTAAATCTATAACAACATTCGCCACTTCACAACAAAGTAATCTATTAGTGTTTTATCAGTTTGTATTTCGAAATCTAAGTTTCTGTGCGCTTTTCAGCTACAGCACGCTGGAGTACCCTGACACAGATAACAGAAATTCAGCAATTCCGCTTTGCTTTGTGACATCATTTTTGTGTATAAAATGAGTTTTTGCCTTCAAAACCAGATGCAAACATAGGAAAAAGAAAATGAGATAAGAACCACAGTTTTTTATACGTGTATTGTTTTCTCAAGAGCAAACAAAGTTGAGTAAGTTCATTCTTTATAATGAATGTATGATTTAACGTAAACTATATTTAATTTTGTGCTCAGTAAAAATTACCTTTTCCTTTTGTTAACAACTTAACTTTCAGTAAATTTTAGGACAGTTTTATAATGCGTTTTTGGGTAATGAAATGTATAAAAGCAACGTGCGGGAACACTGCATGTTTGCGTGTAAATGTGAAGAGATCTATTACTTCCAATTATTTTTTAAATTTCGGGAAGGGTTAATTCTACGAAGATACAGATTTAAAGTCAATAAACTCTAGGAAACTCAGATTTAAAGATTTAAAACTCTTAGATTTAAATTCACTATACTCTAATAGGTTAAATTCTTTAAACTTATGCTGTTGTTAACAATACTTCGAATTAGTAAACTTTGGCAATAAATATATATGATCACATGAATTTGAATGAAGGTTAAGTAATCTTTTCGCAATGAAATATCATTTTATTTAGGAATGATGGATTTCTAAGCTCTAATTATTAAAATTATTGTTTTTATTTTATTTCAGAGATAAGAGACAGAGGAAAAATGCCTTAACTAGTATCTACAGATTTCAAAAGAAAGCATAAGAAGAGAGACCCGTTTCTTTATTCTTCAAATTTACTTTTACTACATGAAAAATACGAGTAGTTTTTTTACGCTGTATTTCAAATTATCAGTGCCAGTAAAGAACACTTAATTTGCATTTCAATCACCTTACTATCATTTATGTTGCATTTATGATATACATCATTAATTCATTCCGAATATATACCTTTTTTGGCGTTCCCTGCTGAAATCTTAGTAAAACGATTATACGTATCTTACAATCTATTCCGCATTACATTGCATTTCCTGGATTTTCGAAAAAAAAAAAAACCATCGGTTGACAAAAATCCCATTCTAGTGGTATAGCGAAATAACCAATCAATTTTCAGTTCTGTTCAATAAAGTTTTCACCGTCGTCGTAATATTCAACGGTAAACAGGTAATTTATACTCCAAAACAAGTGATCGAATCATATTTATATGTCAAAGCAATGAATTGTGTCATCTTTCTCAGAAGATGAATTTTAAATACCTGCTCTCATTGACTGATTAGACCAATCAAAATTTCCGCTGTATTATTAGTTTTTTCTTCTTTTTTACTTCTTACGTGCTCAGCTCTTAGGCACTAGTCGGAAAGGAAAGAATTCCCCGTGGAGGTCCTTTTAAGGGAAACTGCTCGTATCCACGTTACACATAGGAAAACTGCGAAAACATGTAGCCAGCCCGTTCGCCGGTACTCGAAACCCGGAACCGACCAGTATTCAGCGGCTTTTATAGCTTGGCAGCTGGTGGGGTATTAAAAGTAAGGGAAAATAAGGTACTAAAATTAAGGAATTATAAAACAGGAAGCATTAAAGATTTCACTAAGTTTTACGGTACATCCTAAGTGAATTTTTGAGAGTCTCTTATTGAAGGCCAATTCACCAAGTGCCGCTTAAAGGATCATGCCATTCAAGATTCAGAATAATTTCCAGAATACGATACTCATTTTTGCTATGAAAATGAATGCAATAATTTTGACAATTACAGATGTACTGCATGCCTATCATATGATGTAAGTAAAACATAAATTTTCTAACAGAAATTTTGTATTTTATTTTATTTTAAATACATTAAAAATTACAGGATTGTTCAAACTGATGCGGGAATGATTCATTTCGACTTTTTCATTAAAGTAGCTTGACAATCAATTATCCAAGAAAAAAAATATCAGAAATGGTTTCATCTGAAGTATTTCGGATAAGAGGTGCTGCACTACTCATATTGTGTTTACTTTGAGTAAATTTAAGCTACTGATTACAGGTTTGAAGCTACATCGATATGAAAATATTTGAAATTTTCTAATTTAAATTAAGCAAAACAGCGATTTTATTGCGGCCTATTTTTTGAATAGAACTCTCGTCAATTTCGAGGGTGATCATATATAGGTCCCTCTTCTTCAGGTGAAAAAACAAAATTCTGCTCCTTAAGAGAGAGCTGTGTTTGATTGCCCAGGAAATCGACACAATTTTATTCAATATCTACGCCAAAATATAACTGCTGTTTCGCTTAGTTTTAAATTTTATAATGGCGCGTTTCTCTTCCAATTCGATTTCCTCATTTCTTTATAATTTATAATATTTTAGATATCCTTATTAAAGGTATCATTCTTGCATTCACATCCATAAATTTGTACCTATCAGTAAATCAACTTCCTGATTTTAAATCACTTAGATAATTATTTATTTATTAATCTCTGCATTAAAATAATTACAAACATTAAACACTAGACAATTTTAATAACATTTACGATGAAATATTTTCAATACCCGAAAATCAAAATTAAAACCTGCCCCTCTTCTCGTATTTATTGGAAAATTTATTATCTTCTTAATGCATCAGTTTGAATTTATAGTTTTCATTTGAACGTTTCGAAGTTTTCATTAATAGCATCAGCAAGCAGTTATCTAATTTTTTAATTCTTAAATGCGATCAATTTGAGTTAGAAACGTTTGAACAACCGAGCTACTTTATTTTTATAATTTATTATTCTATTTTACTTAATGTTTTCCATACCATTAAGCAAAATTTGTAAGAATACATTTATAGAAAACATTAATCTCACCTTGTGTCGCTAATTCCGTATTTCGCTCATAGGTGGCGATGATCTCTCTCGCTCTCATTTCGTCATAGAATGGGTATAAGATTTCATTTAGCCGCGGATCCCTCTGTTTCTGCTCGAAAAATAAAAATTTGGATCAATTTAGGTTAATCTTTAATACAGGTGTTAGCTAAAACTAAAAAGCTAGACTGAAATATATAAAAACTGCACGGTGTGAACAAATTTTTATTTTCAATCCTAGGCAATTAAAAGTATAATAAATTAAAAAGAAGTATTTAAAACCAGGCTAATAACTAACGTTATTGTTACATTACAGTTAGTTATTATGGTCTACACTGCTGATAGATTATCATCAAATTTTCAAATGCATGATGGATTGATTAAACATTGAAAGAATATTGCAATACATATTATTCTGATTCTCTTAAAATTTTCAAAGGACTTCTAATTTATTGATAAAAATTCTGCTCCACTATATTCAAGCTTTGAAAGCTTCTCTTATTTATTTTATGAGATTACGAAACAGATTTTCGGCTGGTCACTAAATGCAGGATGATGTTTCCTTATGAAGAGTTACCGAGGTTTCATACTCTGTATATTTATGATGATACATTTTAATCACACTAAGCTAGAAAGTGTGGTAATCATAATAATCTAGGTGACCTTCCATCTTTATTTTCTATTTAACTACACGGGTTTAAGATTCAACTCAACTTTACCTTTTTGCAAAGAAAAATCGTGTTTCGTATCTAAATGATTCTTATAATAGACTTAGGGAACTTTTTCCTAACGATTAAATAACGTTTCAGTTTATAATAAATAAATTTATCAAATTCAGGACTTCTTATTAAAGTAATTTTTAAATTATATAATATAAATTTTATTTCTCAAAACAAACTGGAAATTTTCTTTCACTAAACATTATTCGCCATCTTTTCTCAAACATTCTTTCAATCTGCGTTTAGCCATACTTATAAAAAAATTCAAACTGTGACTTAAAATTTCCTGAAACCCTCACTAGTCATTAAAATCTATCACCTTTAGCTAGTTGCACAAATTCAAACCTTTATTTTGCATCTGTTTTTACATACGCTTTCTTTAGAACTTCTTTTTAGCATTAGCAAATGCCATATAAAAAAGCAAAAAGCAGGCGTCTCATCCACATGAGTGAATAACAGCAATAGCTCCACCTTTTGTTATTTTGATAAATACTATAATTATAAAAATTAGCTAAAATAAATTTGATTGCTTAAAATTTGCACAAAGAAAGATGAATCAAATTTATCCATGCAGCAGAATTTTAATTATTTCATAAACTTTGAAAAGGCTAAGTATATCAAACTGGAACTTATAATCAAACACCCAGTACACAATAATATGCATAAGGTTCTCTCTACAAATAAGGTAATTCTCACCTTATTTAAAAAGTTGATGAGTTGTTTTGCGGTAATGGTATCACTTTTGTCTTGAGTTCTATTCGAAAGATAAAAGAAACATGTTTGAAATTACTAAAAAGAATGAGTGGCTTAATGTTTTATAGTTAACAATTTGCATTATATTTTCATGTAACATGATTTGAAATGGTTAAAATATTTCAATACATTCATAAACAAGAATATTCAATATGTTTTCTATAAGGTAACTACAATATTTACTTTCTTTTATGACATTTAAGGGGACATGTGACACCTCGACTGGCGAAATGCAATTATTTCGAGACAAACATTGTATATTTCAACTTCTAGATTCTTTTTTCATTTAAAATAGACAGATCGTATATTATATAAAACACTTAAAATATAAATTAAAAGCTTAATGTTTTTTAAAAACCGGTTGTTTAATTTCTCTCACCTTCGACGAATTTTTTGTGACAGTGTACTAGTTTGGTATACGTTTCTTAAAGCCAAATTCCTTTAAATATTGCATGATGGTTAAAATATATCATTTAAGAATAATGAGCAGTATTTTACATTAAGCAAAATATTAAAAAAATTAGTAAAATGTTTTGAAAATCATAGAAAGAAACAGTATTCAATTTTTAATATATTCAAAACTAATGATCGTAAATTTTATATCCTGCATAGTTTCAAAGAAATAGTTAAGATAAACAACTGTGGGAAATTTAAACCTTCCAGGCTGAAGAGATTTCAAAAAAAATATAGAAAAACTGTAAAAATATTTAAACACTAATAAATTTATTAAAAAGTTATTTTAATATTTTCCTACCCAATAATCATCTTGAATTGACATTTCTACATCAAGTTGGTCTTGTTTTATTAATTTACATTGCTTTCTGACGATTTTAGAAAGCTTTTGAGCCTCAGGAATTCTATCACAATTTATTTTTCGCCTAGACTTTACTATATAAAATCCTGGTTTATATTCTTAATAATTTCACTACTTTATTATGGCTTTGTACGCCATCATAAAAACATATTATCAAACCTAATAAACCTAATTTTAATGTGCTAACACTCACAAAAGCAATTTTTGGTATGCGTGTCCAGATGCAATTGTTAAAAATTTCATTCGAATTTCGAGTTCTTCCATGAATGCAATTTGACAGTAGTTTTTTGCCAGAGAGACACTTTCAACAGCTACCAGCAAAGAATTGCTTATGAACATATTTTTTACCAGCTGATATAGCTTTATTGTGGCCACACCAGACATCTGTCCGTTCTTAAACCGTTGGTATAACTAATGCTTGTTTACATTTCGTAATGAAGATTTCGATCTTTTAGAATTTTGAAACCTATATAGTTTCATTTTTTCAAGTATATTTCTGGATACCGTAACAACGTATTTATGCGGACATGATGATTTATGAAAGAGAATTATTAAAATCTTAACAACATTCGAAAAGCTATATAAATACTGACAACGAACGCGCTACTTTATCTTCATCTGAATATTTCATAATATTAAATGGTTCGCTGGTTTGGAAAAAGCAAGCTATTGCTAAAGTTGAAAAAATAATTCCAGCTCTGTGAAACATACAACAAAAAAAAATCATTTTGCGTCATTAAAAAACTGAAGCACTTTAATAAAATCTGTTCGTGGAGGACTTTGTAAAGAAAAATGCCTCTATTCATTTTACTCATGGAGGAAAATCACAAAACACTCATTTTGCCCGTTCTCCGAGACAACGTCATCTAAAGATTTACATGCATGATATTGTAATTAAGTATATTTTAATAACATAACTTGCGTACATCTTAATACATAACCCAAAACCACTGAAAACCTGTTTTATAATTATAATAATATCGATCAGCGCTTAGAAAATTTAATTTTTTACGTTCATATATGCGAAATATTCGTGCTTTATTATTACAGATTACCGATCAACTGTATGAAAAATTTTAGCGTGGAAGTGATTAACTGCTGCATTAAAATTACATTTAGCTTAGAATTTCTGGATTTATGACTTTGTGGACAACGAATTTTAAAGGGAAAGCAGGTATATTGCACTGGAAAGAAACGAGTATATCTAAAGAAAGTGGTATTTTTTAAAGTTTCTTTTAATAAATTAGTAACAGAAACACAAAATTTTATAACAATGGAAATTTACTTTTCATTAGCTTGAAATAATAGAACAAAAGTAGATAAATTTATCCTATATCAATAGACAAGGCAACTATAAATTTTTACTCACATATTCTTAAAAAGCTCTTCAATGTCACTTCTTGGGCAGAGCTTGTTGTACAGTTGATGAAATTTTTCAAACGTAAAATCCCTTCCATCGATGACGTCATTCTGTAAATAGATTTAAACGCAAAAATGATCTTTAAATAGCATTCATGGCATAGATGAAACGAAGTTAAAAAATTGGAAACACTTTATCATATACAAACGTGTTTCTTATTACTTTGGTTATGGTTAATTGATTTAGGCTCCGCAACTCGAGGGCTCTTTTGCGTATGTACCTCTGGAAAACTTTTTAAGGGAAACTGGTTCATGTACCTGTTACACATGGGGAAAGTTACAAAAAAGTCCCATGCACCCAACCCGCTCGCTAGGATACGAACCCGGGTCGAACAACCTGTATTCAACGACTTTTTCGCTAGACCGCTAGTAGGCTCTGATTAGTTTATAATATTATTAAAATTCAAATCAACGACTTCTTTTCATCTACAGCATGAATTTCATTAGGATTCTTGGCACATAATTCATTAGGATTCTTACATTAAATATAAAAGTAGTAAAACTGATATTAAATTCAAGGCAATGATATCAACAGTCGTGAAACAGAACTGATGATTAAAATTGTGAGGGCTTTCAATGTAAGCGAATCTAAAATCTAAATATAGACAATCAAAATTTCCTTTTATTTTGTGTTTACCTTTCCATTTGGTAGCCCGACCTCTCCGATGCATTGGTAGACTAATTTTTCTGTTTTGCCAGATGCAAAAGTTTGTGCTATCCTAGAAGAACAAAGTGAAAGAAACTTATGAGAATTGCAATAAATATTAATCACTTATTCAATGGATTTCAATTTTTTAATTCAAGAATTCCTTTGCGACATTTATGATTTACGTTTTATTAAGAAATACCTTTACGCTATTCTTTCCATAAATACCTTGTATCGGCACTTTACTGGCTAAACTACAGCTTGTATTATTATGTAATCAGTTTATGTAAATTTTATGGTAAGCAGTGTAGTTTAAATTATGGTGTGAATCGAGGGCTCAGTGGTATTGACTTTCAAAGACTGCAGTTTTGCTGAAGGAAGCTGATCGCAAAGCAGAAATTTAAAACTACCTAGAGATTTGATATTGTTGATAAGTGTTAGCTAGTAGCTAGTGTCTTTCTGATCCAAACGATTTGATGTAATCACGCCGCAAATTCAGCTGTTCGCTGTTCCATTAAGTCTCTGTTCCTTAATTTTATTACCCATAAATAAAGTTTTATGTCAATTTCAATATAGAGTTAGCTTGTGCTCTAGTAGTGAAGCAGTAACAAAAGCGATTACTTGAGAACCACTACGCATAACTTCTTCAAACAAATTAATGCTGCATTAGAATCTAATTGGTTCATAAGTTTTATTTTATAAAAGAATGCGAAAATCTATGTCACCCACTTATAGGAAAGCCTAAATAATGATTAATTGTTTCTGATAACATAATCTAGCATCGCTTAGTTTTAATCAAGTTGAAGAATGTCAAATGTACTTCCCTCTCTCTGCGTTCTTTAACATTTTCTGGGATTGATTTCTAAAACAAAGATTTTTATCTCAGCTATCTCGGATTTCGGTTTGATAATATTTCTGTACAATTAATTAATCATATGACTGAATATACATATTACAATAATTAAGGGAAAGATTTTTCTTATAGAAAACCTTTAAAAACTCACCTTTTGATGGGTAGATTTCCTTCTGGATCCACCAGATAACCGAGTTTCATCCAGCTGAAAACGGAAAGAAAATTTAGCAGATATTTACTTAACATTGTATAAAGTTAAATGCATTCAAAATATTAATAAAAAAAGAAATTTTTAGAATTGACATTGTTGATGAATTAGATTTCATTACAGGTTTATGAATATGTACCTTAAAATAATAGAAAAAGGGCAATTCTAAAGTAAATTTGAATTTTTATTCAATAACTGTATAAAAAAGAAGTATACTACACTACTGGGGATTAAAATTGCTACAAAATGAAGAAACGTAGTTAACAGAAGAATTATTATTTCGCAATTACTGAATTATTAATTTATTTGACTTTTAAACAACACAAAATTAAATCCTCTAACTCCTTCTAATAAGCTGCCGAAATATAATTTTTTCATAAAATTATCATATGTAAGTCATATTTTATGCGAAGATTGTAATTAATTAGAAAGAAAGAAAAGAAATTGGATGGGATAAATTTCGCTCCAAATTTATATTTTTCATATATGACATGAGGAAAGTGCTGTTCCACTAAGCATTTTAGATGTGTATTTCAGGACAAAATTATTAAAATTTCAGATAAATTTGAGTTACAGAAACGACTGGGCATGAAGTCGAACAAACTCTGAATGGCAATTACAGGTATTGTAGTCCATGCGGATTCAGTTCTGTGCCAGAGTCCATTATACTGGTATAGAAGTCTCTTCGCAATCATCGACCACACGTTTCCTCTTGGTGAAGATTTGGAAAGTGAAACACCCAGTGTATTGCAGAAATGTAGAACATGGCACAATATGTTGCTATCCAGCTGCTGAGCCAGCATGATAGTGAAGCAACAAGTTACCAAAGCCCTGTTCCCTCGCTGGCTTAATATACGGATATGGCCATCATGATATTGTAAGCAAGAGTGCCTTGCTGACAATTCTTTTTGAAGTCGCAGATGTACTTGATGCTGAATAGCTACACGATTATATGGCTACACGATTCCTAACAGCAATGTTCCTCCATCTTAGAACACACAGCGATGTGTGTCTGTCATCTCAAGTCGTTGCCTTGTGTGGAGTTTGTTGGCATCCTGCGAGTTTCTCTGTATAATCCTTTCAGATGCATCGATTACAAATTTTCATAACATTCACTGGATCCCGTCAACGTGAGCAGTAGTTGCACGTTACAAAAATTCCCAGGCTTAGTACTCTACGATTCCTCCGCAATCGAATTTTGGGATTTGCTTCTATGAGTTCATGCTTTTACACGAGGCATAATACGATCTCTCCAACACATATACACACAATGACACATACACAAACACACACGCACACAAAAGGAATAAACACAATTCCGAATGAAAAATTACCATTTTAATCCGTCTTTTTATATTGCTTCGAAGTATCATTCTTGTTGCTTGTACTAGGTGCATGTCATGAAAGGTTAATCATTTGCGTATCTCAGCATGTTCGAGCTTTCGTGCTATTTCAGGTTTGTTGTGTGTTTCCTTTGTGGTGCATTAAAATATGTATATCGAGAGTCTGAGGAAATAGCATATTTATCCATCTCTTACTCTTAACTCAGTTTCAATAGTTTTAGACCTACATATCTGAATGCCCTGAATTAAAAACTCATTAGCAAAAAATTGGAAAATAAAAAAATATTATTATAGTAAATACATAAACTACTCCTTTGAAAAGAATTTGATTAAAAGGGAAAATATAATGTTTGAAGAATATTTTTATGAAAGAAACTGACCGTTTTCAGATGAAAATGTTTCTAAAAAAACATAAATTTGCATTTATGTTAAAAAATTAATAAATGATTTTTAAGCGAGGAATCATATTTTTACAGATAGAAGAAAAGGAAATGCACGAAAACTAAGAAGTGAGAAGTATTTTAAACAATTTATTACGAAACGAAAATGCCCAAAGAAGCTACAAGAAATTAAGATGATAGAAAACAAGAAGTAGCATGGAATATACTTACAATTATTAGCTAAGATCCTCACATTAACCACATTATTTCCCTTTGCAATCGCGGATAGAGTATCTCTTACATATTACTGCGTGTACGTAAGTAGATAGCAAGAAACACATTGTCTACTCTTAAATTGTGCAAGATTACTAACCTCTAGTTTGAATCAATAGTGGGATTTAAATATTTTACAAACCAGTTCAATGTCTGAAGAAGCGACAGTAGATATACGATTCTGCCGAACGTGTGAAAATTTTTTTAATCCCACTAACAACTTTCTAAAATTATGGAAATTCCTATTTCTGATAAGAATCTAATATCATTCTAAAGTAAACAATGACAACTTTATAAAGATTTTGCAGTTTGAAAAGTAAAGCAGAATACAAGAAATCTTTAGTTACAGCAAAATCTAGTAAAAGTTTAGTATGACTGCATTATTTAAAATTAGCTAGTAAGTAATGAAATACTGCCTAATTAATATTACAGCTCAATGTTAGCAAACTATTAGTCAGACTTTAAATATTATATAAAGCGGCTCTGCCAAATCAGCTAGATTCTGTCTTTCGTCAAAATCTAACAACATTCTAAAGTAAACAGTAAATACAGCACATAATGAAGATAGTGAAATTTTAAAAGTTAAAATAAGGTAAAAAGGTGCTACAATTAAAGCAAAACTTCATAAAAATCTAATGTGGCTGCATTATTTATAATTAGCTACCAAATGATGACGTATAATCTAAATAAATATTACAACACCGGGAAAATACTGTTCAACTAAGCATTAGTTGTGTATTTAATTATACCATTACAAAGTGCATTATAAGGATTACTTTATAAGTCATTATATAAGTCATTATAAGTCATTATATAAGGCATTATAAGTCATTTATTAATGACAGCTGTCTTTTAACCTAATTTAAATGTTCTGTTGAACATTGCAAAAACTACGAATATAAAGCGGACTTGTCAAACTGATGGAAATCGATTAAATCCCACCTCTAGTCAGAATCTGTCAGCATCGTAAAGTAAGTAGAACATTCAATAAAATGAAGATTTAGAAGTTCTAAAAGTTAAAATAAGGTAAAGTAATTTTTCAGTTCGATCGAAAACTAGAAAATTTAGTACGAATGCGTTATATCAATCAAGTCAAATTTTTTAATATTTGATTTGTATTTAAAAAATAATTTTATAAATTGCTCTCTGGAAAGAAACTGAATTAGTTAAACAATTTCTACTCTGATGGCTTCGTAACAGATATCAACAATTTAGTCTGTAACATGTGAAATAAGCTGAGAAAAACAGCCTGAACTTACTGCTTTTTGAGACACGTCATAGGACAAACATTGTTAGCTTTAATATTGTTTGTAATTTTTCGAAGACCGGCTTGCCATTCCTGTAAAAAATAAATTAATAAATTACACGATTATATCTTTATACAACTAAAAATATTAGCTATAAGAAAAAAAGTACTCGAAATTATAATCTTAGTTGCATAACATAATATTATTTTTAGCAACAGCAAGTTGAAATTTTAAATCTGAGATTTATATATACATATATATTGTTACGAATTTCATATTTATTTAGAATTGTAATTAAAATTTCTTTTTATTTCCCCGTGCAACGCAGACGATTTTTGAAGAGAACGCTACGTCGAAAAAAAAGATAAAAATAAAAAAGAGCGTGCATTTAATGCTTCATAAATAAATATCTCGTAATTACTGTTGCCATCCAGAAAAGTCTAGAAAAATCGAGATTGGTCTAATGATAATTAAAAAGCTTATAAAAGCCGAATTGAAGCACCTCATCTTAGTAGTTGTTCAATTGTTCTAATGATAATTAAAAAGCTTAGAAAAGCCGAATTGAAACACCTCATCTTAGTAGTTGTTGTTGTAGTTGTAGCTGTAGAAAGTGAACTGCTGTTTGTTTACTTAATGCTGTAGCGATTTCGCTGTGAGATAGAATTAGTTTATCTGTTTTGAATTGAGTTTTGCTAAACGTTTGAGATATTGTGATATTGTTCGAATATCTCTGAAGAAAATTTCAGCATTTTGATTTATTTCTTGTGGAAAGAATAAGTTTTTGTTAACTTTTTAGGACTTGTGCATTCAATATATAACGAACCCGTACGCACGCAACAATATATATATATTTAAAAATTTTACATTTTTAAATTCATGACGTTATTTTGCTTTCGTAAATATCAGAAAGTAAGTTTTAATTATAATGTGAAGGAATTTTCAGAAATTGGATTTTAAACAACATACAAGAAAAGTCCACTCAAAACCGAAGTATGGTCTTCATTTTATGGCAATGAATTTTGTGATGAAAACAAGACGTTTCTTTCTAATATACGAATTTCTTACTTTTAGTTATTACTGCTTATGAAAAATATTACTTATCCGTGCATGGAATGTAAGAATGCATGAAAAGGAGTCTGCTCATAGACTTTTAAACAGCAGAAAATTAAATATTCTAGCTCCTAATGAGCTGCTGGAATACAATTTTATCATAAGAATTTCATATGTAAATCATATTTTATACGAAAATTGTAATTAATTCGAAAGGAAAGAAATTGCATGAGATAAATTTCACTCCAAATTTACATATTTTATATATGGCATGAAGAAAGTGCTGTTCCACTAAGCATTAGATACGTATTTAGTTATTCCATTATGAAGTTCATTCTTGTATCAGATTTACTTTATAAGTCATTAATTTGTTAGGAATATAAAAGTTATTTCGGTAATTTACCAGCATTTAATAATATGAGAATAATTAATTTATGTGATATGTCCATATGATTACACTGATGATGACTAACGTTGTTGACGTAAGAAAGACAAATCACACAAAAGCTATATGGCACCGGCGGATTGCTTTAGTGGAGGAGCTTTTTAAAGAAATCAGCTTGTATTCATGTTATAAACCCATGACGCCAGCCAACCCCTTCGTCTACAATAAGACCCACGAAAAATTCTCAAATTGAGGTTCATTTAGTAATTACTAAATCAGTAAATAAAATAAATAGATTCATAAATAGTAAATATACTAATAGTAATAAATATGCTACTAATAATATAATACTAATAGTAATAAATAAATAAATAATTTTATGAAGCAACGGAGCTTCTTTATTATATCACATCTTGAATTCTGAATTCGAGATTGAAATTAGTTATTGAATTCCTTCATTTATAAATAATTTCTGTTGCACCAAAATTTGGTAATTAATAAATAGATTTTAATTTTCTACAGCGTTAATAACACTAGCCATGATTGAGAAGTAGCACAACTGAAACTTTTTTTCATTCAAATGTAATTATTCTCATATTCACATTTTTAACAATTTCTGTTCTTTGGAATATGCTTTCAATTACAGATCAGTATTCATGCACTCCACTGCTCGTGGCATATCGGATAGCCTCTACATTAAATTGGCATTACATTACTCTGCATTTCCGCTTTTAGCAGGATGAATGGAACAAAAACAACGCGTTCGCTAAGTAAATAGGAAACGCAGAAAAAATAAGTCATTTAAATAGGCTCATTAGCTTTCATTCTGCGTGGGTGTGTTGCATGATAGAGAGTATAATATGATACCGGATAATTTGTTTGGGTATAAACAAGTCTTTGTTTTGCTCTGAAATGCAGGAAATCAACTCACATGTATCTCATTTAGTTACAGTGCTCGCTTTTTAATCAGAAGAAGGGTAACAAGTATTTTTGGAAATACCAGAAAAACTAATGTTAATTTGATGCTGTACATTTGCGAACAAAAAGCATAACATCGGTTAGAGGATAGACCTTTGCTATAAGAATGACACATAGGATGAGATTTTCCTGAAGCAATTTTGTCTATTTTGGATTAGTCAGTTTATACTATTATTTATATTATAGAGATGAGACGTTATGTTTTATTTTTACATCTTGTGTAAATCTGTAACTAATTTAAAAAGTATATTTCACGAAATTTTTAATAATATTAAGATATAAATGATGATTCGTACAAAATAAATAGCGAACTGCCTGCGACGCATGAATGGATTTAACTGGGGCCTGAATTCCCTCCCCCCAAAAAACACGGATTCTTCTAAAAACAGTTATATCAAAAATGGTAAATTACGAAGCCGGTATCTGAGCACAACCAACGACAGTTCGAGCGTATCGCACAACTTCAAATACAGCTCTTTATACTCTTCCATTAACAATCAGAGCAAAAATGGAAAGCACCTACATGAAAGTCCTTCAATTTAATACAACTTCAAAATATTGGCAAGCTGCAGAATTTAACAATCAAACCTTTTTGCCATCCAACTAGGAAAATAAAAATTATCCCAATCTTATTCAACCAGCGCTTCGCTTCAGCTAAGTAAAATTTTCCATGTCTAATGCAAATTCTAGTAGTTCATCTCCAACTGCATATACTGATGGATAAAAGAAAAGTTGATGGTGAAAGAAAAGTTGTTTCAGCAGTCTGGTTCGAATATCATCAAATGGAAAGGTCATCTACAATATAACGATAGTGTTTTCCAGGTTGAATTGCCAGTCATAAAAGCAGCAATTGAAATAGCCATTCTAAAATATCTCAATGAATTTACCATAAAATATGACTCCCAAGCAGCTATTTTAGCGATTAAGAATCCCTTACCTTCTTCTCCATTAGTTTCCGATATAAATTCGCTTCTTGCTTTAATTTTAATACAAAATTCAAACTTCATGGATCAAAGAATATAAAGGCCATTTTGGCAATGATCAAGCACATGAATTATTCAAATTAGATTAGTGGAATAAATTCAAAATTCAAATAAACAACTTGCTTCAAAATATTGGCAAGATTAGTGGAATAATGCTTCACAGGGAAAAAAAGACGCACGTATAATTTGATTCTCAATATAAACTTCGCATGTCTGTACTCGAAGCCTTCATTATATTACTACATAACAGGGCATAGACCCTTCTCCACATATTTCTACGCAAGAAATATGGCGAACGCCGACATCTGTATATGTGAAATAAAAGGAACTCCTGATCATTATACTTTCTCATGCTGAGGATAATCACAAAAGATCTTCACAAACTGATCTCTTGGCATTCCAAAGGTTTCTAATTAAAGATAAGCGTCAGTATCCTAAGTTTCAATAAATTATGCAACGACTCTCGTCCTACGGCCTAGATCTTTTTCAAGTATAAGTTTCTCATGCTGTAGAAATTTAATGAACTTTTACACCTTTGTGAATATGTTCACTAAGATTTTACTTATGAACTTTATAAACTGTAACAGCCTGCTCTAGCATACCATTTTAAGTTCCTTTTGAAATTTGTGTTGGTTTCTTGTCAAAATTTTATTTTCTGTATTCCTAATTCTTGCATTCCCAAATCTCTAAACTATCAGATTCTTACTCACGATGATTTTGGTTTCATTCTCAAAAGATTTGACCCTGTGCAGATTTTTTCAGTATTACTAGTAGAGTTCATTATAACACTGTATTCCCAGTACTTATTATACTTATCTCATTAAGCTTGTCTGTTATTTTTTTTAATCAAACTAAGTGTTCTCAGTTTAATTTGTGAATTTCAGATTGTACTGCTATCTCTATATGTCCTAAATCATAATTTTTAATAAATGCGAGGTGTACGATGGTATTGCACAACGTACCATTGTAGGTGAACTCTAGATTCTTTGGACAGATTCGGTTGCTCATCTTTCTAACCTTTCTGTATAAACCCTTCTAAAGCTTTTTTATAAGGTTAGTTGATATAGGAAGGTATTACCAGTTGATTCATGTACATCGTTGTTCTCCTAATACTTTTACCTGTATCTGTAACTAAGACGATCCGACCTGAGCCTATTGTTTTTAATAGGAACACTTTTCAGAGTTAATATTCACTCAGTTTATTTCTAGAAGTTTAATCCTCTGTACTACTGCTAAACTTGGATGGCCCGAAACTTTAAATTCTGTAAAGTTTATAATCTTTGCAAAATGTGTTTTCAATGTGCACTATTGTAAGTCTATGTTCTACTGTAAATCAATTTGAGTATCTGAAAAATTGTAATAATTATGTTGTAAAGACCTTATTTTATTCTAACCAATTATTTTTAATTTCAGAAACTTTCCTTTCACTTCTAATTTCAGTTCCTGTCAGAATGTAAATTTTAATGAGTGTATGTAAATTCGAAGTGAGTTCGGAAGCAGTATTTAAGCAGCGGTTTTAAGAGTTTGTACTAGGAGAGTTAGTTTCGAATTTATAACGCGTGTTTTGAAGTAGCCGTGTACGTGAATCGCTGGTGCTTAGCCACTCTATTTAGATTATATTGATATTATAGGTTCGACTTTGCTGCAAGCAAACGATTTAGCGTTTTCATATAAATAAGAAGGCAATTGTGTAGCCCATCTTACTTTATGATTATACATTTTATATTTACGATTTTATATTTTTATTTTCTGTTCGAGTTACTCAGCCACAAATGGTAGTAAATTGTGAGCAGCGATTGAGTGCATTTTTTGTTTAGTTCAAATAAAAAGGTTATTTAAACCTTCTTCTGCAGTATCTGTTCTTCAACTACATAGGCGAGAATTCGCTACTTAGTCTTTCCAGCAGGGTCTCCATGAATGATCTCGAAGCAGACAAGAAAACTACAATGCAAATTATATAATTATGTTCTGAGTCACAATGGAAACAATATCTCACAATGTCATTTAATTATCTCCTAATGTCATTTGATTATCTCCTACGAATGATGCTTCCGAACTGTTAACTATATATAAGTCGACTGCATCTGCATATGAATGTTAAATACAAAAAAAGTGATAGCTTTTTAACTGCATAAAATGTAAATAATTAATTTAAAAATAACTCAAAAATATTTTAATAACTATAAATGTTTACTTTGCATATTATTGTCTTACTTTTAGCAACAGTTTTTATATAGAGTTTCTTTTTAGAATCCAATGTTTGTTTAAAAAAATCAGTTTTACTAGTAGAGTTGAAATATAAAGGATTTGGTGGGAATATGGTAGATTATTCGTTTGTTTAGTTCAATAAAACACCACTAAGATAATAAGCCTTTATCTGTATCTTAATACGTTGTCTCAGCTGAGAACGAACAGCACAAGTGTGATACAACAGCGGATCGTCAAATTTTCTTTCTAGAGGAAGTACAAGAAAGTATGATCAACAACATAATTTGCTCAAACGAAGAAAGAATCTGTGGGGGGGGGGGAATAGTAAAAGCAATTTTTCTTTTATTGCTGTCTCAAAATACAGGAAACTACAAAATGTGACTTCAGATTGCAAGCAATAGGTAAAAAATGTTTTCCTACCACTCAGGTATCCAGTACATATTACACTTATATGATACAGTTGAAAGAGAAGGTTAAAACTGAAATTTCATTAGATTTTTTTAAAATAAGAATTATTAGAATGAATTATTTTATAATTCTTAAGAATTCAGCTTTAAAATGATTAATATGTCCTTACCCTTGCCGTCTCGACATCAGGACAAACGACATGCGTATAGTTGATATTGACCATGTCAGAACCGCTGCAGATGGTGAGGCAAACATCTTCTAAATTGTACTTACTCTTGGCTTGTAATTCCGCAAGCAGCTTCGCATCCTTTTAATAAAATATAAAACAAATGTTTAAGAAGCTTTGCTATGAAAATTTATTACTGAAATTTTTAACTAATGTGAATTTTCAAAAAAAAAGAAACATTATCCAAACTCTTGAGACATCTAGGACATTTATACAAGTATTAGTTCATTTATACACATTCAAAATTAGTCACACATGAAAAACAACGTATTTCAACAATATCTTTGTTTTTCTAAGTTTATGCCATAATTTTACATAATTTAAAACCTCCTGATACGGGATAAGCATATTCACTACGTAAAGACATTAGGTTATTTCGAAGCAGGAGACGTGAAAAATGAACAATGCCCTCGCCGGGACTCGAACCACGGACCTCTCGAATATGCGTCGAGCGTGCTGACCACTACACCTTACAACTATTAAAAAATAACTTGAGTAAATTATTGGAAACGCGGATATTTTCTATTAAACTTAAGTTAATCTAAGTTTTAATTTGCCTATTTTTCACGACCAAACGACGTGTTTTACTTCCACTCATTGTCTTCCACTCATTGTTTTGAATATTCCTTAATATCTTATAAACTCAAAACGGGAAACAGAAAAGTAATGAGACCGTTTACATCGTGAAGGAACAGGCAAACTTTCAACTGTCACTTTGTAGGCTGGAGTTCGCAGTGGTGTAAATAGGATTGCGCAAGGTATGGAACTTCATAGGAACTCAAGATGGCCTTAGAGGTTCCTTAGATATTCTTCTGAGCTATATTTGTTTTAAATTTTAAATTAAAAATTTCAACAGTGATTTTTGTTTCTATAAAATTATGTATAATGTGCAATTTTAAAATTTGAATTTAATATTGCACATTAATAATAATGCGCAATATTATTATTGCACAATAACATCATTACATAACGTGCAATATTATTTGTTATAAGGTTTAAGCTTCATTTTTGGATTTCTAAGTAGGCATTAGGAACTGCACAAAAATGTCAATTGAAAAAAATTCAAATACAAAACAAAACAAGCTGCATATTGTTATTCTGATTGCCCGAAACAAGACAAAGGAACTTCGAAATTTCTGAAAGCAGCAAGCCTATGGATTAAGGTCTGAAAAAACGAAGCGACGGGCATCAGAACCCTCTATAATTCAATATATCTCCCAGGAGGTCCAGGAAGCACTTCACATTTTTGCGACAAGTCAAATGTTTTCAAATACATGAAAAGGAGTTTGTTTAGGGTAAAGATTAACAATGTTCCTAGCTCCTTTGTTAGAAATATCTCCGTTTCTGTTTAAATTATTTACGTAACTCTCATATTACGTACGTATACTGAATAAAATTTAAAAAAAAAACAAATAAATAAAAAAATTTAGACCTTTTCCTTCTGTTCAAACTTCTAACTTCTTCTTTGTTCAGTTTTACACTTTATTTCTTCATCCAGTTCCTAGAGTAGCTGATTAGTTAGTTTTGTGCATTTTTTTTCTATTTTGCAGTTATCAAAACAGCTGATTAGTGAGTGATGCACATTAATTCCAGTAGCTACTTAAATACATTTAATTTTAAGAAAATTATTTGAGTTCTCTGCCTAGTATTAATCGTAATTTTTAATGATAGCAAAATCTTGTTCGGTATGATAATTAGCAATCGAAGTACATTTTTATAGTTAATTGATTATGCACATGAAGCTCTTGATAGCAATCTTTCGCGTCCAGTAGAAAAAGAACGTAATAAAATATGATCACTGTAGCAAAAATTACACAGCTGAGGGGAATTTTTGTACCTGTCATTATTATGGAATGGTCACTAAAACGAGAATCGACTGCATTAGCCTTTCCAGCGCACCTATCTCTTAGAACACAGATACACATGTATTTGCCTGTCAAATTCGCCCGCTGAATTTGTTTTCTTGCATACAAGCCCACGAGCTGTATTTGCACCAATGAAATATGATTAACACTGATTTAAATTTGAATCATTTTATAGTGACAAATTTTAGTCCAGGAGTTATGCATATAAAACATATGTGCTAGCCTGGTTCCAAAAACAGCACTTTCGAATATACATGAAATTGGAGAAAAGTATTTCAGTCTTCTGATGCGCATTAAGAAGTGGCAGGAAGTTTTGATAATTAATAATAAATAGAGACGAATTTTCTAATACAATCCGAAAACTAAATATCTGAGTGGCATACCAGCGTCATGTTCCAAAAACAATAAGAATGAGCAAATCATTATCAAGACTGATTTTTTTAACTGTTAAGTAATTATTCACAAATAATTCAGGATTCAGTGACAAACTGTGAATTAAGGTTCTCGATGGATTTCGGAAAAAGAGCCATTTATTTGCAACTGAGTCCGAGGCATTTAGATGCTCCATCTAGACCAAACTTCATAAGACTCAAGAAGAAATTTTGTTAGTTTCACGATTATTGGGAGTAAACATGTTGCTAGACAATATAAAATATATAATAAACTTACTCTTAAGTTTCACTTTTTACATTTCTGCTAGAGTGTTTCTTAGTGTTTTTAATGTTTATTCCTAATGCTAGTGACTGTAATTTGGATTTTTTAATGAATCGCATTTGAAAACCATTGAAAATCAGAATCAAGCAAAATGAAATCTTAGATCGATATTGTTTTATATAAAAATCTACGAGCAGTACTGTCAAAAGTTTCTTCTATTGAAGGAACAAAATTATTCTACAAGAAGCCAAAAAATATTCTTTCTAGGGAAATTAATATAGTATGTTATAACTTCAATATGAACTTATTAAGTTTTACTATAATTCATCTTCAGTTGTCTACAGCCAGAAATAAATAGACGATTAAATGTAGAGCATAAAACATTTTATAAATTATGTTATACTTCCTCAATACTTTGAAATATAGTCAAAATAAGTTTTCGCGCGATCACATAACAATTCTTTAGTTGTCATAGCTTCCCAAATGGCAATAAAATTTTAAAATTTATTTCTGACAAAAGCTTTGTACAGTGCAAGCTTTATCTAGTTATGAAATGAAGGCTAAATGTGGTAAAGGACCGAGATCCTCATTTGTGCGTGTGCAAAAGTTTCACGTGTTTGCAACTTTCTTTAGCACACTTGCCACACCTGATCCCATGTGGGTCTTAGACTCAGAAGTCCTTCACTTAATCGTATCCCAGTAAACGAAGCGAACGAAGGATTTGTAGTTAATAATCCATCGATCTTTTTTAATTAACCCGCAGGGAGCCATATTTCATTGAAAACCGAATTAATGACATAACTGCAATGTGAAATGTTATTTTTGTAATATAATTTTTTAAAATTTGAGACATATTTAATATCATTTAACCATTAAGCAATGATATGAAGTAGATAAATAGTATTTCTATCAAAAATATGGTCATATTAACCCGATGCGAAAAGTCACTAACATAAACCACTTATTCCCAAATTTTAGTCACTATTATAAACCGCTTATGTTCAAATTTTGCAAATTAACTCATAAATTTTTATTTTCAAAAATTAAAAATGGGTCATGAAAATGATTACTATTTACGTAAAAATAAGGATGCTATATAAAAATAAGGCATACTTTAAAAAAGAGTATAACATGACAAGGTAGGACTCGTCTCTGACCATGCGACAGCTTCACTTTATATTATTTGAATTATGAATTTAGTTGCCTTTCTCAGTTTTTATAACAAAGCAATTCAGGAATATGATATTTTTAGCTTCAGTTGCAGTTGGCGAAGGAAATAATATTTGTAAGGTTTTAGTTAAACTAACCAAGTTTTATTTTAATTTAAATCTTTCTATCTCCTCTCTGTTTCAACTTCCCGTCAGAAGAAGCGCGCGTTTTCAGCTTATGCTAATTTTGAAGTACAGCCAAGTACTATTTAAACCAGAGGTAGAAACCTCTTAGTGTGAGAGAGCTTTAGTCTCAGATCACGGTCATTCTGCTCGACATTCGTCTGACCAGCTAGCAGCTAAAATTATAAGCCATAGTGCTTACTACGTGATTGCATATTGAAATAAATTGAAGTGCGCTAGTATTAGTATATCTTGCTACGCACCCTTTTAGTTAGAGGCCAAACTCCGCGAATTGCTCTGTGAGCAAAGTTTAATTAGATTTCTATTTTAGTTTCAGTGTTAATATTATTTGATTGTTAAGTTCGACCCAAGTGTGGTCTTTTACTTTCTGTATCTCTCCCCAGTTGGGAAGTGTGTAAATAATAGTGATTTAATAAAAGAGGATTTCAAATCCCTTTCACGTGCAGTTATTCTCCAGCACAATAGCTACACCAGAACATAGCGTATTTTCCGTTCCCTGTTCCAGTTCAGGACTTGAGAAGAAGAACCCTTGTAAGTATTTCACCATGTTTTCAAAGAACATACACAGAACACTCAGTCCTTATATATTCAGTCGCTAAATGCGCTTCTACTAAAGTAATAAACTGATCTTCAATTAGCTTAGATTTTTTCTGGGTATCTTGCATTCACTTTTATTGGAGTATCCATTTCATTTGGCCTATTCTAATCCTCTCAGATGAATATAAATTATTTATGTTTAAAATCTAAAAAATAAAGAAAACAACAGGCCTAAATTTAAACACAAGAAGAAATTGTCCATGAAATGATAGAGAATAAATATATGATTGCACGATAAGCACTTCATAAGATTTTCAAAGATGCTCAGGTATTATTATAACCGCAGACAAATGCAGTAGTTTTCCTCAAAAACGTAAATTATGGCAAATAGATTATTAAATAATAGTAATGCCGATAAGATCTACAGTATATGCAAGAAAATATATTTGTAAAAAATAAGCGCTCAGAAAGATGCCTTGCAAGAAATGTATTGAATAATTATATAAATCTCATGTGAAGTATAAAAGTAAAAATTATTGTTTTCCAACCAGTTTTTTTTCTTCTAGTAAAGAACTGATTTCTATCATTTTCAAGAATATTATTTGCCACCGCTGAATTAAATAAGGGAATAGTTATAAATATATAATTATTTTCTTGAATACCATTCTGTTTGGAAAAACAAATTTTAATTCACGGAAAGAAGTAGGTATGACTTAAAAAGATCAGATATCCTCATTAACGGCAGGAATTATCTCGCATTCGAAATTGAAATTCGAATCCTTCAGGGTTTTCATTTTACAAACCAATCGGTTAAAAAATAAAATATAAAGTTAGGTATATTAGAAGCAAGTTTAGTTTCAAATCATTTGGAAATTATTCTGATTAATGAAAATTTAAATCAGTGCGTTCTCTCTTGAGATTTCATGTTCAAAACAATATATAACGGAAAAAAAGAAGGATTTGATGTTAATGATTTTCCCTTCAACGGTTGGGCACATTAATTACGACCGATGTCGAGTTAAAAACTCGTCGGGGAAGGTCAAACACATCGATCATTTAGTGATTTCATCAATGAGAATATAACCTACGTGTACCATAGGGGAAGACCGATTTTACCCCTGCGACAAAAAGGAAAAAGTTTTGATGAACACACCAAGCCGCGAATCCGAAGGTCTTCTATTCCTCTTTCCTTACTAGCAGCCTCTCGAAAAGACTTCCGGTTCTCCAGTATTTTAAGTGCCTCATGCAGTAAATACACTATATGTTTATTATATCCGTGCCTTGTCCGGTATTTGATTTCGGACTCAAGGTCATGGCACCATACCACAACCATGCCAAAAAGGGCCAGCTTCCTTACCACCATGCCAAAAAGGGCGGCATGAATACTAATGTGGGATCTTATATAATATAGGCAGTGATCTTCAGACATTTTGAATAGAGTGCGGAATGCATTTGCAAAGAATAGTGGGAACTGTGCATTCCCAGACTTAAGAATAGTAGCTGAATGCAAACTGCTATTCAGTACTAATGCGTTGACTGAAAGGATATGTCATTATTAATTAATTAATTAACACTGGATATGAAAAGGAATTGAGCTGAAACTTGAAGTACTAAAAACGCAATATAAGAGAAATCAAGCGTAACTTGTTTAGTCACCGTGAAGAATTTTACGAAGTTTAAAAATTTACATGTTTAAAAAAGTATGCATTTTTTAAACACGTGCTTTGTTGTAAAATAATTTACACCTTTATATATCACTAGCGGATGTACCCGATGCCAGTTAAGTTAGATTGAGTGTAATGCATCTAATAAAAGAGAGAACGATACCGCTGTAATCTTTCTTTAATAACGACGCAAAAAATAAGATTCGTTGTCATACATTTTTCAGTCTGATGCGACATGGAACCGACATAAAAAATTCGATAGAAAAATAAACTAATTCTCTCTTATTATATCAACAGGAATGGCACGCCGTTGTTAATGAAATTCGCCTTTCTAATAAAATGGTCGTAAAAACTCAAGTTCAGTCCAATATTTCACCTATATTCAATTTTAGTCGATTAAATGTGGCAAAAGGTTTATCATAATTGATGATAAATCAGTAATGAGGACAAACAAACAAGCACAGAGAAATACATGCTTTATACATAGATAGATTTTATAAAACTTCGAAATTTTTGATTAACAAACTTTACGATTTGAAAAGCGAGCAAAGGCAACACTTTTCGAAATAAATATTTTTATATTCAACGCGCCAGACTGTTGCCACTCGGAAAAATAAGTGCGAAAATTCGCTCTTTTTAGTCCAAAGGGATGTAGTCTCGAAGGACTATTACTTTCGTTTGGGCGTTTTGCGTCGTTTCACAAAAATGTCCGATTCACTTTTCAATTTAGTGCTTATGTTTCTTTGTTGGTAATTGAAGTTGCATTGGGTTGGCTATTAGAATTTTTGGAATTGTACTGTGTTGGTTATTGGGTCTGTACTGGATGGATTAATGGAATTGTATTGGATTCACTATTG
Organism: Stegodyphus mimosarum; assembly: GCA_000611955.2. NCBI lineage: Eukaryota > Metazoa > Arthropoda > Arachnida > Araneae > Eresidae > Stegodyphus > Stegodyphus mimosarum. Next base: position 546,308 of record KK119986.1, read on the forward strand.
GAATTATATTGGGTTGGTTTTTGTGTTCGTATTGGGTTTAGTTCAATATTTGTTTCGTTCGGCAAGTTATCATATTATTAAGCAAGATTCCTTTGGACGTAATCTAAAATCCGAATCCTTTCAGATTTTTTTTAACTTATAAAGTTTTAATTAATATTTCGGCTGATTAAAGTCGTACGAAGATGTAAATAGCCAAAATGGCTTCCCACGAATTTTTGGAATCGAGAATAATGTATTTAATGTTTGGCAATGCTATTTTTATTTCATCGCAAAACCTAGAAATTTTTTATTAACAAACTCTAGGATATGAAAATGAGTAGTTGCAACAGCTTTAGAAATAAAGCAGATTTTCATCTCCAGCTTGTCAGAATGTTGCCACTCGGAAAAATGAGGGCGAAATTATCGTTTTTTCAAGCTTTTAATTATAATATCTGATTTTAACTACGTTTTTTTTCGGAACAAAGTGGACGTTGACGTTTTCCAGGACCTACAAAAGAATTGTAGAAAGTTTGGTGACGGTAGCTATAGTAGTGACTGAGTTATTAGAGAACAAACAAACAGACTTTATATGTATAGATAGATTAGTGCTAATAAAAGATATTGCTTTAAATAGAATGCCACTTCCCTTTCTCCATATTATACGTTTTCCGTTTGAATCGAAAACAACCTTTACACCAGGATAAATTAATCACTGTTATTCTATTTATTTTTTTACAGCCGTTTTCGAATAGCTTACTTTCAGGATAGGCATATTTAATATTAGTACAAGAATTGCTAAATAATATTTTTTATCTATTAGTGAAATGAAATAATCAAAACCTGTTGTCGAAACGTTAAAATTATATTGCTATTTTAATTGAATATATTTGAAGTACTCTGAAAGTAATTTATTTTCTTCCAAGTTGCGTCTTCACAATAATTCACAATAGATTAGCAGCTCAAAAAGAAATATTGAAATTTAAATTGAAATGGTCTCAAACCGAACATGTTTAGCTGAAATTGCAGCACAGAATAAAAGAAGAGTATGGTAATGGAAGACTAATGGGTAATTAAAAATGTTCTTCATATTATAAAGGACGCAGAAGAATATAAAGAAAAGTCGCATCAAAGAAGCTCTCTCAACACTGCAAATTATATTCTTTCCTCTGAAAAGTTTGACAGCTGCTATATTCTGTTTTAGGTGGCATTTATACATGAACATGTCCTTGCTATTTCATAATCGCTATTAATCATGATGAGTCAGTAAAAAAAGTCTTTTTAAATAAGATGATGAGACATAAATCGCTTCGCTTATTTACATTTGGAGTAAACTGAGGCTACAGTTGAAGAAATTGCGACAGGTATGAATGCAAGGAGAAAATAAAATAGTAGAATGCTTTTAAGAATTCGAGGTGAGTGGAATCTTCCAAGTACAAAAAGCGGCTTTTAGCAGTTAGAATAGTTTCCGAAAATCGCTAATGAAATGTTTCCAAAAGCTATTACAGAATTTATTTTTCAAATTATTATTACTTAAATATAATTAAAAGTAACACTTTTGCTTAAAGAAGTCACTTATAAATAAATTTAAAACACAAAATACAGTTAGTGAAAATGCAGACAAAAACGGATTAGTTTCCTTATGGTAGTTTCGCCTCACTAGCAAGAAAATAATTGCATTTCCTTAAAAAATAACAGAAAACACATGTCGTTACCTTTAGCTCGCTGTTAATGTAATTCTTGGACTTAGCTTTAGTTCTCATGAATAAGAATGAAATCTTTTACGAAAAATTCACAAGAAGGTTTTTTTAAAACACTTGACTTCTATTTTAATTAAAATGAAGCGAACATTCTCAAACTTTATTTGTGAATTTGTCGATTAATTATCAAATTAGAATACTTTAATGAATATAAGAGTAAATAAATATTTTCATAAAAATGCCTGAAATTATTTAGCTTTCTGATCATTTTATTTTATAACAGAATATTAAAGGATTTCGGATATATCTAGATTTATATATTTAATCGAGGAAAACAAATAATAAATAGAAGCGCTTACTTTAGGGATGCCTCCAGCTCGTATATCATTCACCTGCGAAAGTTCAAGAGCTTGACCGTCCTGTAATAATAACATACATAAATGAATGAAGTATTTTCGAAAAAAAACATATTTTAAAGCAAGCATAAGTCTCAAGTAAATGATATACATTTATGAAGCTTTAAATTATATTACACTTAAGTTTTTCTCGATAAAATGTTATTTTATTATTATGTATTATACTGTTTAAGAGCTTATTTATTATTATCTTAAATTTTTCTGAAATCTCTAATCCTTAGAGCTACTCCATAGATTCATTAAACCGATGACCAGACATTGATTTATAAAATTTGTAAAGTTTCTAACTACTTTGTCTATGTTTAACTTCGTAGAAACCTAGTTGAACTATGTAGCGACTTATCACTGAGTTCAAGTGTGTCAATGAAAAGTCTAGAGAACGGTTAAACTCCCCTTTCTTTTTATCTCAAACTAAGAATACACATGACCCCTTTCTCAAGCTTACAGAAGCTTACTCCACTTGGGCTTTAAATCAAGATAAGAAAATTAGAAACTAATCTAACACTAAACTAAACTGAACTTAGAAGCTGTATAAAACTATCTAACGTTATTGGCCCTTAATTAAATTAACCGGCCAATATCAGCTGGCACGTTCAGTACGGCCAAGAGTAGTTAGCTTTAAACGGCAAAGCAGCCTGACGGCAAACACGCGCCACTAAGGACTCCTAAGCTCTTCTGCTGAAGCAAGAGAAAACTTCCTTGAAATACTCTTTCTACCTCATTTACATGCAAAGCGATACTAAAAACGTATTCTGGTAGGGAATAGTAGATGGAAAACGAGAATATACAGTAAAGCATGTTTAAACATTAACTGCTAGAAATTTAAAATAACCTCTACAAACTTAAACATATCTATTGTACTTACCAATTAAAAATCATTTAAAGAGCCCATTTAAGTCGTACTGGACATTAAATGTTAGAATATAAATTCTTTATATGGCCTTAAATTTTAGGATTTATGTTAATTGTATATACTGAGTATTAGAGCATGTCGAAAAGTAACGAATGTATTTTCAACCATTTTCAATACTTTTACTTAACTTCAGTGGATTTCTTCTTCTAGTTTATAAATTTCTAAGAGATATTGGCTTGACCAAGAATCGACGTCAAGATTTCTTAATTTGCAAACTAAGATACTTCTACCATCTCATTGATCACTTTTTCTAATACCTTTTGCAATTTTGTAGACAGTGTATGCCTCTTTATACGCTTTCCTTCTCTCTGAGTGCGCACATAATAGCCATTTCCACCTATAATGACAGGTAATCGCCTTTTCTTAGATTATGTTATTTTGAATATGGGAAAGCATATGAGAGCTCTCTGCTTAAGAGGAGAGCAGAGATTTATTCGTGAAAGATTTTCTGAGGGAAACTGCTTCGTTGGCCTCTACAACTCAGCACGGTTCTTTTAGCACTATGGCTGTTTCAACTGAAGCTATTTTTACTTCGAATAGAAGTAAAACCTGGGACTGGTTGGTCTACAGACTACCGCATTAATACTACACCCACTGACGATCGACGATTATGCTTTTCTTTAAATTTGTGGAATTCAACCTTAATTTGGCAACGATTTTAGAGAAAACTGTATACATTTCAAAGCATTACAAAATAGGTCACTGGCACTTAAAGAGAGAATATACGCTCGTCTTGAGTTTTGAATGAATTTAGCTTTTTGAAAAAGATAGTGAAACAACTTTCGAAATGCTAGAATTTTTTTAATTTAAAATTAACGTCACCTAAAATTAATTCTGCTTAATTTCAAAAACTGGTAGGGTTTCTTAGATGCTTTCTTACACTAGTGGCCAAGTGAATAAAGTTCGTTAACACTGGCAGTTTCACCAGAGTTTGAATTGTAGTGAACAGGCTGGCTATATAAGCGTTTTCCTGTCTTTCTCCCAATTTAACGTGAAAACGGATACGTTTCCATCAGAAAGCCTTCTCCAAAAGCATGCCCTTAGCAGATAGCCTTCGTATACTTTGTCGTAATCCGCTAAGTAAGTAAGTTTACGTTTTTCGTTTAAAACTTAACTGCTGATAAAAATGAAATATCAAAGACCATAAGTGGATGGTTTGTGTAAACCTAAAAACTACAGACTTTTCTCTTTCTTTAACAGAGAAGCTGCATAAGATATCCACTCTTTCTAGGACTTATTTCTGCTTTAATTTCGTAGATATCACATGTATTTTAAGGAATACAATTAATCTTTCGCAATTTTAGTTGAAATCTTCGCTAATCCAACCTGCAACTACATTAGATATGGACGATCACTTTTTATATAACTTAAAATAAAGTCATCAAGATCTGATGTTTAATTAAGTGGTCTTTTTAGCTCCTCAAAACGTGTTTACCCTAAATGAGATAGAAGTTATAATTGGCTGTTCTTAAAGAAAAGGGTGTAGTAAAATTTTATCAGAGTACATCTCAAACCAATCTTTTGGTGCACTAAATGGCAATCAGTTAGATTTCATTTACAATCGGCGACTCCAGTACGAAAGAAGAGAGTATCAATTTAAAACTTAACTGCTGACAAAAAGAAATAACAAAGACCATAAGTGGGTGGTTTGTGTAGATTAAAAAACTACAGACTTTTCTCTTTCATCAACAGAGAAGCTGCATAAGATATCCACTCTTTCTAGGACTTCGAATTTCAGAGCCAAATAAGAATAAAAGTGATCTTGTAGGTAAGATACAGATGTTAGAGGACAAATGTCAGCGACACTTGTTACATTTATCAGGTCAGTGTAGTTTATTAGGTCACAACAAAATCATCCTGCCATCACTAGATATCAGACTGAGGAGAATGAAACCATTTTGTTAAATCTCTAAATGTAAAAATATTTGAGTTTTAACTTTTTATCAAGTAAAGCTCCTAAACTGAACACTGAGAAACTCCTGAAAAAACTGACACAAGGGAATTTTATGTTCTCCAGATCTGGTAATTTATAACAGACGCACATTTAATAAATTCAATGAACGTGATAGAACTTTATGCCTAATAATTGTTTGTTTAAGTTATCGAAATTTTATTTGGGAAATATATCTCAGAGAACAACACTTGATATGTAGAGAACACGTTAAAATTTATTAGTTACACAGCTTACCTTATAGTTTACCTAAAGAATTTGAATGGCGTAAAAGAATAGCAAAGAGAAAGGTTTAACTAAATTATGAAAATTTATAAAATGTATGAAACATACGGTATTAAGAAAGGTGCGATATTTACATAATGTCGAAATTCTGCCGGTGTCTTTGTCGAGATTCTATTAGTAATTCTTCCTCTGGTAAATAATATGAAAACATTTCTCATGTTCAGTAATATATTAACTTTATCTAAGCTTGACTTTAAAATAACATTAAGATTATTAGAGTTTTAAATACATTAAAATTAATAATACATGATGATTTTATGTTCCTATGAGGTTGTTATGCTATGTAATACGTTTTATATTATACGCTTGTTTGCGTTACTTGATGTATGTAATGAAACAAACAACTTCAAATGCTCTTGAATTATAATGTAACATGACAAGCCTGAACAAAAGCAAAACTTTGCCAGAAAAATAAGATTACGTTGAAGTAGTAATTTAACGTTGAGGTAAATGGCAAGTGTATTTAACATTGAGGTAAATGGCTATCTCTTTAAACTGGCGATATATCGCTAAGCTGGCAGTAGATGTGGAGACTAATTTTTATCGCCAAATTTGGCGAGAAATCAGCAGAGATTTTGGGATCACTTCTTATAAATTCGTTTCATTCTCAATATGAGATGGCTATTCTGTAACTCTATAACTATACCTTATGAGGAAACATTGAGATCAGTTTAAAATTATACGAATATTAGGAATATTTTGAATAAATTTCACATTATTTAAAATTATTAAAGAAAACTGCACGAAATACAGCTTATTATCAACATTGAAAATCATGCATGAACATTGTAATGCGTTTTACGGGTTCATGGATTTTGAGTAATTGATAATAACACTTTATGAAGAATCAAAACATAAGTTATTCCCCAGTAAGCACTATTACACAGGACAGTTCCAAAGACAGGTTTACACTCGTCGGAAAACTAAGACAAACAGGCTGAAATAATTAGGAACAGGCTATAACGGTGAAGACAGCTTCATGATAAAGTACAGCTCCCAACTCGGACGATCACTCCCAAGCTAATTTCTGAATTCAAGACACTGCTTTTCCCCATACAGGTAAGGTATATATAGCTTTAACCTACCTTAGAGAATATTCCCAAGAAAACCGCTAAAATGCGTTTTAGAATATTCTCGTTCCGTCTAAGACATATCGCCAATTTTGTCGCGTAATATCGCCAAATAGGCGATTCGCGCTATCTCTGGCAACCCTAAGCCCGCCGCTGACTCACGCAGCTCAGCCAAAGCCGCCTGAAATAGCCTGTTATCTTCAGGGGGCTTTGGCTCAGCTGGCAAACTTCTTTCTCCGCTGCGCTGGAGGAGCACCGTTTACGACCAGTTTTGCGAAAACACTTTTTCATTGGGCAGCCGCTGGGCATTTCGCAATAATACTGATGCTTTAAAAAAAATTTTCTTATTTATGTTGAATAATATCACTTCTTTTTGCTTAATTTCATTGGCAAGCAGTATATGGATTACCAATTTCGCACTTTTTTTGTAATTGTCGCAGAATGCCAGTGTCATTCCTTATCTCTTAAGTCTGGTGTCAGAATTTTTTTTTTTATGATTATGCTTCTGCCAACAGATTAGGATTTAAAAGTGCTATTCTAAATTAAACTGTCACTTAACACTTTTACGCTATATTTTAATGTAACAAAATCTAATAACTTTAACATTAATGCTGTCATAACTATGCTTTTTTTGTCAAAATAATTATCAAATAGTTTGGAATAATAATTGCAGCAGAAATATTTTTTTCGCTTCGTCGATAATTTATAATACTCAGGATGCTAACAAATGTTTGGAAATAACTGAAATGCGAGAGTTTTTTCTCCTCCCCCCCAGCTTGTAAAGGTATCTTGGTAACAAAGGAAAAACATAAACAATGTAAGACATGCTATTTGCGAATTCGTGCAAAGGCTAAACAGCATATTCAGCAGAATGAACAATAGTTTGCAATTAAATTCACAAGACGTGCCAGAATGGACGCAAGGGTGGGAAATAATAATGCACCGTTCATTTTAGAAAGCATTACTTACACGCACAAGATGTACATAATTCACTGATAATCACAATGGATTGTTTCCTGATATTGAGAAGAAATTGTAAGTAAGTGAATGACTATATATGTAATTGTTCTACTTCAAACAAGGAAAATACTAACGGTTTCCTCATTACTGTAAAATGATCTTCTTAGCAGAAAATGCTTTTTTTCAATTTAAAATAATAGACGTAAACTATATCTTTAAATATATTAATAAATATATAATTATATAATTAAATATATAAATATATAATTAAATATATTTACTATATTATCATTTTTAAATAGTTGTTTTCTGGGCGAGAAAGTTGGAAAATTCTAGGAAATCCTTTCCATTTTGTGACTGGCTCTACAAGAATTTTATCCATTCTAACATTAGCATGTAAAACTATGCTATCCGTCTTAAGAAGATAAATAATGAGAAAAAGAAACAAAGTTAATATTCACTGGTACAATTCTTACAGTTTAGCGCAATTTCTTTTAAAATTAAATTATTTAATTCCAGGCAGTTTTCGAAATATCTAAAGAAATGCCGCTTAGTATAAAAATGAGTATGGTATTTTATTAATTAATAAATTTTCTTGCTTTGAATCTGTATTATAACTTCTTCTTTTTGTCAGCTCTCACTAGTCTGCAAATGAGATTAAAGAGTATATAAGACGAGGTTTTGAACATTTTAAATATCGCTTTTGGCAGCGATGCCTCTAACTTTACTTTCTTTCGTCCAGCTGTGTCAGTTAATATTCCCGCGTTAGCCGTTTGCTAACCGAAGTTAAATCAGGTTGTTTTAAAGTTTGAGCCAGCTTAATTAGGCCAAATTTGTGTAGTTTCAGGCTACGATCCCTTTTTTACTATTTATAACTGATGTTAATAATATGCGCAGCAAATCTGTTACCGATGCATGCGCAGTAAAATATCTCTGAATATGTACCAATGTTATGCGTGGAATTTTTTAACAATTAGTGAATTTATTTTTAAAAAATTAAAATATTATCTTTTACCACCTAGAATGCTACTTTCACATCCCTGGTTGGGAACAGATGCCTCTGTGTTTTGTTGTGATCTAATCCAATCCAACTTACCAGACATAATTATACTAACAGTAAAACCAACAAAAAGATAATCTGTAATGGGACACTAAAATAGTCGTAAGGAAATTTGAACTGTTTTAACATATATAATACCGTGTAATTTTCAAAATTTTGTACGTAAGGAGCAAATAATGAAACGTAAACAACCTATTACACTATTTAATAGAACTGAGACAAAGGATGAATTAATTACGGAAGACTTTTAGAGTTTAGAAGCATTTGAAATTCAGTCTAAAGGAAGCATATTTTAACAGTGGTGAAACATCAATAAAAATTAGCAAATAATGGATAAGTTAGATACCGAACCGAATGTTTTCCTGTACTGAAGAGGATAGATAAGTTTATATTGTGAATTTAATTGTTTTGAAACATAGACTCTTTTGCTGAAAGATCTGTTAAAATGTTTGATATAGATGAAAAAGAATCAGTTTACTTTCATGTTATCTGCGTTAAAAAAAGACGGCAGGGAAGGACCTTCAACAGTCGATCGTGACATTTTTTAATAAAAGAAAAAATAGGACATTTGTATTGTTCAATAACCTGAAAAGGGCAAATGTAATTTTCAATTTAGGTTATTCTAAATGTAAATTTAGTAGCATAATTTTGAAAAATCTGCAGTGATTACTATGCTAACATATTTTTATTTTTGTAGTTCATGCTAAAATACAGCCTAGAAGGCAAACCACTTCCTTGTAGAGT
>KK119986.1:562892-605385 GCA_000611955.2 Stegodyphus mimosarum
TCTTTTACAGTTAGGCAGAATTTTTTCATCTCCTTCTTTATATACTTTTTACTTTAAGCTTTCTCAGATTTTTTTAGGTATCCTTGCGGGAAATAAGGAACGTACCCTCAAGAAGCAACACCGAGGGAAGATCGTAGACTTCTATAACAAGAAAGAAATATGAGGATATGAAATTCTGTGAGATAGAAAGTGGGGGATCTTAATGTAACATACAGCTCTTGCTACGGTAATAACTTTGTTCTCTCATAATATGCTACAAACCTAATTTTCATAGTATACATTATTTATTTGAAATTTGGCTTTTGAAATAATAGTTTCGTCAGTTCTTGTGGATGCATAACGAACCGTATGATGACCAAAAATATCAACTGGCAGTTCTGAAAACTGTTGCGTCCTGGCAGTGAAGCTTTTACCTACTCTATTTTTATTTCCTTAATAACATTAGATATGTGAAATAGCACGTTTTTATATGTGATTCAGTTTCACATTTACCACAGCAACGTTTTTATGTTATCCAGTTTTATGTTTACCACAGCATAATCTTCGATATGTAGATCAAAAGAATACTTTTTTTTTCCTTTCAATGGCTGTCTGTCACAAACAAGTTTGATAACGCTTTTCAATCCTAATTTTTCAACCAATATCACTTCTAAGCAAGGTGTTTTCTACAGTCAAAATTTGATTGAGCTAGCGATCTGATTCTAGCATTTTAGCAACTTGCTGTCATCCACATTTTATCCTCACAATGTATGAATTTTATTAATAATAGAAATAATATTTAATCTATTTAGAAAATTTGAAAAGTAATAATCGTAAAATATGCATTTTTTCGAATTTTTAAAAGCTTTATGTAAGGTCCAATTAAGAAACACTTATTTCAAATGTTGCAAAATCTTTTATCTTCCGCTTGAGTTTATCATTTAGTGAAGTCATAAAGTTATTATCTGAAGACTGAGAGTTCTGCGATGAGAATGATATACGATATGTGTCTCTACGATAAGAATCACAGCAACACAATTCTTCTCATTATAGAGATGTACTCTAACTTGAATTTGACCATGTGTGTTGGAAATCAACCTGTACTGTATTAAAATATTTCGAAATAGAAAACGTATCCTCAGTACAAAAAAAAAAGAAACTTCTGTTACAAGATTTCCTTTCTACAATTGTGAAGCTTATTTAGATTTATTAACAGTTAATTTTGTTTGAAAACAACCTCTCCTGTAGCTCTTGCTTTCAACCCACGCTTTCTTGCCAGACTGAGATTTCAATTTCGCGCATTATGCAAAATAGGGTAGAAAGCTACTATTTAGGCCTGTGTCTCAGTTACTTCAGACAGAGCGTGCTCTGCCTTTCGGTCACGTTGTTTCTCTACTACTTAAGCTTGTTATTTTACGACACTGCATATTAATTGCCGGTAAGTCGATGTCGGTGGTAGGACTAAAAGCAAACTACGCGGTTGAATATCTCTGTGCAGCTTCTGATGATTTATTCAATTTTGGATTAGTTTTAATTTTTCGTTTCTATTCTCAGCTGTCGCCAAAAATTTTGACGCGGCCATGAAAGTAACATGAGTGCCAACTATACATATTGCTCTTGAGTTGAATAAAAAGGTCTTTTCACCTTTCTCATGTGCATTTACTGATACAAGTTGAACTTAGCAAATAGTCGCTTTACAGCTCAGGATAAGATCTAGCCAACAAAAGGAACTTTAATTAACTTTAATATAATTGGATGGTTTATAAATAGTAGCAATACATTAAATGTTTGGCTTTTTAATTTTATGTCAAACATAATTGACGCAGAATTAAAGCAAACTAAGACCATTTTACTCACCTCTTCCCACCGGTCAAATATACAGCCTTTGAGCAGCGCTGGCGGCACAGGTCGTTGCCAGTTAAATTCGTAGAGTTTGGTCATCTCTTCAGCATTCTTGATGACTCGTGATCAGTTAGGACAAGACTCATCGAAGAGGTCCGGACCTAATTGTTCCTGAAACAGAGAAAAATAAAACATTAAAAAATCTAACACTTTGCTCTCTTTTTGTTACATATTTAACTTGTAATATCTCAACTAAATTAGAGTTCCTTGAAAGCTAGAAAGAACTTTGTAGCGATTATTTGCTGAGTTCTTGTAAGTAACAAGCCTAAAAAAGGGTTAAATTATCTTTTATTCTAACTCAAAATAAATGAACAGACGGCCCTTTCTCGTGCTTACAATAAGGCTTCACTTGGGCTTTAACTCAAGATAGAAAATATAAAACTAATCTAAGTAAAATTAACTAGCCAAAGCTGCACAAAATCAACTACGGCGTATAACAGTAAACTCAGAGTAGCAGTGACAACGTGGCCGAAAGGCAAAACACGCTTTGCTTCTGAAGTGACCGAGACTTCAGCTTAAATACTCGTTTCTACCTCATTTGCATAAATCGTAATCATTCTGAAAACTCATTCTGGAAGGGAAACGTAGGTGGAAATTTATAATACATAGAAAAGGCTTGTTCCAAAATAAAAGTAACTATTATAAAATTAAAGAAAGTAAACCCATAAACTTAACTGATTAATTTATTTTTTTCGTCTTTTTAAACATCGCAAAACATATGATAACTATCTGTATTAAAGGAAGGATTATTTATTGTAGACTTTCTGAAAACACCGGCTTGTATTTGTGTTACACATCAGAAAACCGTAAAAGCAACCACGCAGATAACACAGTGAAACTCTGCTGACCTGCTAGTATTCAGGAGTCTTAATCAACCGGCCATTTGTGGGCGCTAACCTGAAGATATTAGAATGAAGTAAATGAAATTTTTGCTTATTCGTATAATCTGTAAAATGTGAATTATTGAATTACTTTTTTCCTACGAGACAGGTACATTCCTTTTCTGAATAAGAAAAGGAATTTCACCTTTGCCATTTGATATATCTTTCTTCAATAAAGTCGTAAAGAAACTATAAAGTCAAAAAAACTAAAACCTTATTAAAGAAAATTAAATCAAATGATTATTCTAAATAGAAGTATTTAATAACATTAGCAATAACTGTATATTTCAAATAAAGTAGACATATTATTAAAAATATTAATTCTGAAAAAGTATGTTTATTGCTTTTGAATCTCAACAGAGCTGTTAAGCAAATACAGTTACAGTAAGAAAGACAAATTAAAGATGTTAGGCACTTTAATTTCAAATTGTAGTTACCTGCTCTTATATGATTGCTTGCAGCTACTACTCTTCTTTTTAACTTTTTAAGCAACCACACACGAAAAGTATCTTTAATTTAAGAAAAAAAAAGTCTTTAATTAAGGTAATTTTTCATTCATTTTATACATTTTGAAACGGGCTAATCGAAATAATTGACAAATCAAGAATACTGTTAAATTAGGGCTGAGCTATTTTTTGATATGATTAGGAAAGTGTTTAACATCCATATGAGCTCATTAATTAAAAAAAAAACTCATACCTTAGGGCATATGATATCGAAAATGGGACATACCAGAAACGGCGAATAGAATATTCTGACCTATTAGTTATTTTTTTTATCTTTTTAGAAAACTCTTCCCTCAATCATTGGACTTCATGCACTACAGTGGAATTTGATTGTGAAGCAAATAGATCCTCCCTTTGTTCCAACTTACGGAACGTATCAATTTGTGAAATTATCTTTCCTTTTTCTGCCCGCCCATTCCAATTTTAGAATGGTAATGCGAATGACATTTTGAATACCACTCTGTCGAAATAGGTGTAATGAAAGAATGTTACAAACGCTTCAGCTAATTAAATGTCCGTTAAATTTCAGAAGAGTAAGGGAATAATTCCATAAATCTAACACATCATTTCTAGAATTTTATCTGAGAATAATGATTCGTACTTTATTCCCGTTCACATTTTTTGCAAGCTTGATGACTGCTGTGAAAATGATGAGATAAAAATCAACCAAGTGTAATGCTTCCACAGACAATTTAAATTGATATTTTAACTTAAAACTCCGAAATTTTAATATTTAGAGCATAAGAACATTTTTTGTATTTTTCAGTCTATCTGCGCCAACTATACACAAAATGTTTAATAACGCTTATCAATCCTAATTTTTTAATGTATTATTGTAAAGCTAATTGAAATAATGATTCCTAATTTAACTTTGAGATTAATTTTTTTTTCAATCCTAATTCTTTAATGCATTATTGCAAATTTAATTATTAAATCGCTTACCGACATCAGTCTAAGGACAGATGTTTTCTATAGTCCATATTCTATTGAGGTAGCTATAACATAACATGTTATGTTGATGTTAATTAGGGCACCCGACTTTTATACCGGGTGACCGAAAAGTTCGTTAATATTTGAAAATTCAATAATTCACGGAATAATGTAGGTAGAGAAGTAAAAATTGACACACATGCTTGAAATAACATGGGGTTTATTGAAAGCAAAAACAAAAGTGCAATAAAAACCAACATGTGGCGCTGGGAAGCAAAATGCCACTGACGCTACTTGAGAATCGTGTATGAAATGAGCTGTAGTGAGAGAGGGAATCAGTCCCTTCATGACTTTGTCACTTGTCTATCCTCGCCTCTAGCTGTTGGCCACGTTGTAATATGGATTTATCATATTAATCATATCAATCATGAACGGACCCTTTTTCTTCGAGGAAATGCACGGTTCTGCTATTCAAACTGTCAGCGTGGCGGGTGCAATGTACGTTGATATGTTACAGAATCACATCATCCCTAGTCTGGCTGATAAATACCTGTTGGAAGGTACGACTTTTATGCAGGATGACGTTCCACCCTCTGTTGCTACAAGTGTGAAAAATTTCTTGCACACATCATTTAGTGAGAATCGCGTGCTGAGCTGCCACTTCCGTCATGCTTGCCTCTCAGGTCCCCAGATCTCAAATCCGTGTGATTATTGATCACACGGATTAAATCCGTGTGTTGTGGGGTTACCTGAAGTCTACTGCGACTGTCCGACCTGTATACTAAAAGACAACATCCGACGACTTTTTCTTACCATACCTACACTTATGCTGTACACTGCTGTTCACAACATTGTCCCTCGACTACAGATATTGCCGATGAATGACGGCCGATATGCTGAACATTTGTTATATAGTCTTTGCTAAAAGTCAATTGGTATGTTAATTATTGATTTCTTATTATAATAAGCGCCATGTTGGGCGTTTTAAGCACTGTTTTTGCTTTCAATAAAATCCTATGACATTTAAGCATGTGTGTCAATTTTCACCTCGCTACCTATATTATTCAGTGAATTATAGATTTTCAAATGTTAATGGATTTTTGAATCACCCGGTATGTGCACGCGATTAAAATTTAGAAAGTGCATAGCAATTGAAATAGGAAAGCTTGTATTCGCAAATTGTACCGAGTAATAATAAAAATAAATAAAATTTTAATATATTTAAAGATGAGCTGTATGTGTTCTGAATGCTCGAAATGATTTTAACTTTCTATTTTCACCTGCAGGTAACCACAGAATGAGCAGCTGTTCCATCTGAAAGACTTTCGGCTTATTCTGCACATTTAGCGGCCTTGTTTGTTTAAAAAAAAAGGAATGAATAATATTGCAAAAGTGAAACTATTAGCATTAAGATTATAAGCCACTTTTGTGACTGCTACTTACGTTAATAAGTAAAACATTTTAAATAAAAATGAGAATTATACTACTTTGAGACTAGCGCTATTTATAATAAGATAGCTCTACATAACACAGACAGTTGAGTCTAAAGCTTCTGGCGAAGATATTTATTCCTGAGAATCTGCTGATACCATTCACAAGAACTGTTTGTTGTATAGGGCCAAAAATGTTGATTTTTGGTTATTTGGCGCTGGAACGAGTAGTGATTTAATGTACCAGGTAAGCCACAAATACAACTGTCTGTGTTATGTAGCCCAAAATGAAATATGTAGGCCAAAAAAGGTCTATGAGCTGTCAGAAGATAAGTCACTGCACTATTCGTAGAAATTAATTTACGTGAGGGGGTGAGTAAGAAGGTAAATGTTCTTTTTCCAGTAGGTCTAGTAGGTAGTCTAGTAGTAGGTCTAGTAGTCCAGTAGGTTTTTCCAGTATAAGCTAATGTCTCTACAGTTGTAAAGACCAAAACTTAAATAAAAGTAGTTCTTTTACATTCATAATCTAAAACTAAATAAAAGGCTGACCGCATCCCCGCTGAAACTATGAAGTTTTCCCTTAGGGGGGATTCTCTCTTAATTCAGAATCTCTGTTCTTGTGACTATAAAAATTTTCATTGTGACATAAGATCTTTTTCTAAACGAGATTTTAAGTAAGAAATTGGATTAGGCAAGGAAATAACTGATGTTAAAATATTGTTTGCAGCATCTCGTGCTAGCCGATCAGCGGTACCCGGCGAGAACACTGCTCATTTTTCATGACTCCTGCTTCAAAAAAATCCTAATGATTCTACAAGTTACGCCCGAACTAAAAAAGGTGGTGGATGATGATTCTCCACCACCAGTATTTGGCAACTGTGTCCCCTAATCACCAGTCGCCTTTTAAAAGGGGGAGTATGTAAGGTATTTCTCCCGCCTTCTTAGGATGCCTTCATGGTGTAATCATATTCTCAGCGCATATTCAAAGGGTCCGAGGTTCGAGACCTGGAGACGACATTGCTCATTCTTCATGACTCCTGCTTAAAAACATCCTAGTGACTCTGCAGCGGCGCTCGAGCTGGAGGGGTGGTGGATGATGGTTCTCCGCCACCAGGATTTAGGGGGGAATTCTCTCTTAATTGAGAATCTCTGTTTTATATAGTAAAATCTAATACGCACTATGTGAACAATTTCAGCTTGAAAAGCGTGATTTATAAATAGAGTATTCAATGTTCTGGTATATTCTTATGGCATCGTATTGCGCTGCTGTATTTACAGAAGAAATCATTATGTATACTGCCCCAAATTTCAAACGTTGTTATCAAGTTCGGGCTGCTATAATTAATTTCGGGAGCTTCTTACAGGTTAGGACACGTAGGCCGCCTAACGGGGGCACTTTTAAAAGTATACGTTTAAACTAATGCATAATTATTTATTATCACTAATCATTTTATTTTAAAAACAAATATTATAGGCATTAATATAGTTCGTATACAGATAATTTCCAAATTAGGTAGTTTTCCACAGCCAAATAAGATGCAAGAGTATCAAAAACTAAAATGCGATATTTGCGCAATACTATTAAAAGTGAATAATATTTTCAATAATGAATGAAGTCACAAAACTGAGAAATGAAGATCCGTACTGTTCGATCCAGTTGGATTCTTTAGGGTTTGACCTCTAGAAAATTAACATAGCTATTATGCTTCCTCATAAATTCCCAACTCAGTTTAAATAAATGCTGAGTCTACCAATTCATAACTGTCCTAGTTTTACACTCTCTAATTTTTAACTTAGAAACAGAATCATATACTTGAGCCACATTTTTTATTTATACATCTTTCTGGTTACTTGCTAAGAATACTTATACTACAAAAAATTCTTTTGAAGCTATCGATAAATTTAAGATATTTCTTTCCAGGGATCAATTATGATTTTTTTGGCGTTAAATCACCATTTATTCACGTTCTAGTTCAGAAAGCATTGAAATGTCTTAAAAACAGATTTCGAGAATTAAATTTCACACGCACTAAAACTGTGAAGTAAATTTCTCTTAGTTCCTTTGATTCAGACTATCATCGTTTAACATAATAACTGATGTCGGCAAACTGAAGGATTAGCTATGAGTAATTCCCTCAGTTCAGTACCTTCTGACAATAAAAAGCACTATTTTGAAGTCAAATTATTAGACCAACTGTCTCTGGATTTGTTGCGGATGACTGTTCGGCGCTTTTTGATAAAGAATTATTTTGACAGTAATAAAGAAGAATTTAGCAAATATAGAAAAAATATGGTGCTGCCATCCAGTTAAATTTTGAAAGAGAACTTAATAATTTCTTTCTTTTTCTTGACATTTTAATTACCCAGGATGGATTTGATTTCTGCACTACTGTTTATCGTACACCTTTTTTTCTGTTTGCTTGCCTGCTCATATGAATCATATCCAGCGAAGCATAAAGTGGCTTTGTTTTATTCTTACGTACATTATGTTCTCAAAGTTTGTTCCTCAGAATCTTCGCTTTCTCAAAAACTTAATTGTTTAAAATCGATTGCTATTGACAGGGAATTTTCCTTCACGGTCATAGATAAAGCCTTAAACATTTTCGTCTTGCCATTTTAATTATTAGAAATAATCATAACAACCTGCTGCCCAGTTGGCTTGCGCCCGGGGTTTGAATTCGTGAGAAAAGATGCATATTCATAGAGGGAGGGCATTTAAAATACGGTTGAGCTGAAAGTCCTCTGAATAGCTGGTGTAGAAAAAGAAGGGTGGAAGACCGTCAAATCAGTTTTCCAGCGTGTTCTCGATCAAACCTAGAACGCATTTCTCTTTTCGCATGGGTGTAATATGAATCGCCCCTTGTGATGTACCCTGGGTAAAATTTTTGGTCATGAGACGGATAATGCCGGCCGATAGGGAAAAATAAAACATTGCTGTCACACCATTTAAACTCTCTCTCTATTATAAATTGCTTGAATTCGCCAGAGGTTCAACTTTAGGGTAATTTTTCACCTATCAATGTTCAAGTTCGATTCTTGACGATCCCATACGGAATGTACAGCGTATATTATCAAAACAGTTTGACACGCATCAGCCAAACTCAAGTCAAGGAGCAAGAATCTTAGGTCTGAAAAAAAAATAAACAAGTATTTCATAGCTAATCACAGTTGGGTATTTAATTATAATTTTGATTCTGATTCTGCGAAATTCATAAAGCTTCTTCGGTTGGTGAACTGGAAATAAGTGTGATAAATTCCTTGACTCAATTAATTCATAAAATATTGCGTATACTCTTTTGAAAAATCTTCGGATCTCTTGAGTTGGTTATGGATTTCAAATAATTAAATATTTCCAATTTTTCTTCTGCTTCTTAGAGACGGAAATTAGTGGAACTATTATTCTTCTCAGATATGACAATCTAAAACTGTTTCTACAATTTAATCTATTTCCTTCATGTTTACGTTTCTTACTTGACGAATGTTTTTTCCCAGTGACTTGCGTTGTTTTTTTAAGTTGTACAACTATCCTTTAACAATGAACTTAATATGCTTTTCTGTCAAGAAGTTTTCTTCAAATCTATCTTAAGCCTCTCTTTTTCGACTTTGATTGATACGCGGAATCAATCTATACATTAAATAAATACACGTACGCAGACAGAAACTACATGGACCATAAATTCATGATTTATATAAATACATTTATAGGTTCGTAATGAGATAAGGTTGGTCCCATTCGTAATCTGATTCATAAATTGCAAACATATTCTAGATAAAAAAAACACACACACACATGTACTATACACACTAACATGCTTGTGAAATCTGTGCTTGGGAAAGATTTCTAAATTGTATACATTTGAGGCTAACACAGCTCGAGAACATTGTGCATAGACGTTAGGTTTATCGAAGGAGAAGACATGAAAAATGCAGTGCACTCTCCGTTTTCAAACTCCGGACCTTCCAAAGCTAGCCGGATGTGCTTTTGCGGTAAGGATGCGGAAAGTACCTTACAGTTAAATATACTAGAAAGCATATTGTCTACCAAATGATATAATTCTATTGTGTCTAGTAGTGGTATTTTATAAATTACGCAGTGAAATGAATATTATCGCGAAGAACAAGTGAGCAGAAACGGAAGCTTAAGAACAGAATTTAACTTCTAATTATCTCTTTTAAAATGTAAAGTGCACATAGCAAGTTCTGATTTAAAATATTATCTCATGCAATGCTTTGCTTAAACAAACTGCTTTCTACATCATCAAGACAAACATTTATTTTAATTACCATCATAAAAATGACCATTATTTTCCCAGAAAATTTTTAAAAAATTATTTAATTCTTCCAAACAGATCCCTTACGGAATGAGAGTCTTTTATACGGAAGTTTAAAAAGTATTAACAGTCTAAATCATTTAACAAATCAAAATATCATTTCACAAAAATGTCAAATATTTTTTGTCAAAATATCATTTCACAAAAAGCAGGATTATAATTAAAATGATGTGGCATACGCTAAAAAAAGGAACAGAAAGCCCCTCTGTTGTCCAACACTCTTGGTCGGAAAATCACACTTTTAATTTTTCTTCAGCCAAACTTTTTCAAAACAATCTTCCGCTTGCGAATTAAATTTTCTTTTTTACGTTTTACGAACGTTTCAGATTAATAAAAATCTTTTAGTTCTAATTAATGAGCTCATTAATTAGAACTCCTATCCGTCTTTACCCTCAGCTTTACGGAAATTACTTCATAGTTATTTTCATTTTTCATCAATAGATGGCTCCAGTAGCTTGACTTCCTTCGTCTCATTCTCATCTCTTTACCTTATCTTATCTTATCATTGGCTTTCATCTTTCATCATTTGCACTTGTGCAGCTGAAGAAATAGGTTATTTATTTAAACCTTAGAAACTAGTCCCGCAAATTTTTGAATATTACGCTGATTCTTGTTGCATTAACTCTTCGAAAAGGATTTATTCCTTTTTAGAGTTTGATTTTTTTTAACTTGATATATTATTGTGTAAATGTGGACTTTTCTGGTGATGCTTTTCTTTTTTTTTTTAAATTACAGCCTTTATTTTACAAAATATTTTCAAAATGACTGATTCTAAAATTGTTTCTTCCATCCTTTACAAAAAGCAGCTATTACAATTTTAAGTAATATTCAGTGTTATCTAATATTATGTTATTCAGAATAAAAAAAGTACTAGAAATCTCTAAGCAATGGCTTTGGTAAACTTCAACAAAGAAAACATTCATTGCAGAGTCTTTTAAGTTCCAAATGTATGCATTTACCAAGTATTCATTTAAAAAATACTTCAGCATGTATGTATCTTAATTGAATGAATTAATGCACACATATCTGACAATGTAAATAATTGAAAAGACTTGGAAATATTTCAAATGATCCTCACTGGGAAAGTGGGGCATTTAGACAGTTGTGTATGTAATTGTATACAGCACGCGCTTTCACCGTTGCAAACAATCTGTCTTGCAAGAGGAGTTATTTATAAAACATGCTCTTAAGATTCGTTTTCAAACCGTCAACACAAGCAGGTCATTTGCCTCTGGTAGATTGATTTTTCTGGCTCCTTTACGGAGGATGTATTCCAAAAGCAAGAATTTTTATGACGAATTCCTTGCTTACCATAAAAATACACAAATGTCTTTCACAAGAATGCTGGCATATGACTTCCGGGAATTTCACAAAACCAGCGAATTCTCTTTGGATTATTCTTGACAGTGAAACAATTTAAAGATGGGGGGGGGGAGATTCAGATATCTCGAAAAGACAGGAAAAGAAGAAGAATTAGATGCATTTATTTTATTGAAGTCAGACCTTTCTGAAAAATTCCCACCAGCATAAAATCTGTTTGTCATTTTCTTTCAAGCGACAAATGAGTTAATTAATGCGTAACTAAATCCTTTCTAATTCGTTGTAGTGTCTAATTACAGGAAAGATAATTACTGTCAAGGTTTTTTGAACTTTGTTCTCCGAACAAAAAATTATCGACTGTCAACTGGAATTTTTCTATTGAAACTGTAAAACAGATTGTTAAGATGATATTCTTTCACTCCAAGCTTAACAAAAAGTACACTTATTCATTTAACATGAAGAAATATAAATTTAACATAAGTTCATAAAATGCTTTCGGAGCGAAACAGTAAAACATCATTAATTTAAACGGACATAACAGCGAATTTAAGTGATTTCACAAAAGTTGATTTTTAGACATAATTTAAGATATATGTACTAGGATGTAATTACTTCTAAATTTCTATCACATCTTGTAAAGGCGTTAGTTAACTACGAAAGAAAGCATGTAATACCAGTGAAAAGTCTAATTTTTTTTTTTTGAGAAATCCTACAATCTATTCATAAATTTGAATTAAAACATCGAAATGTGCACGTTCAATGGCGTTCCATATTTCACGTTTTATATGTTCACTATGACTCGACAAAATCACATAAAAAAAGAATGCTAGGAAAAAAAATCAAAAAATTATCAAAACATAATGTTAGAAAATACCTTGAAGTTATTACAAATGAGTGCACATTCTAACAGTACACTAGAAGGAAGGGGCACCCAGACTTGGCCAGCTCGAGGCCTCCTTACACAGTTAAACCCTACATGTGATCCAAGAAGGCATAACCCGTAGGGACAACTTTTGTTTCAGGCAATGCGGGTATAAGCACACAAAGTCAATGTGAATGCAGATCCACCGAAAATCAAAGAACACAGTTTGACATCAACAGCCTTCAGTGTTGACCAATGGACGACAATCCCTAAAGTACAAGCTTCGATATCAAACCATGTAACATCCCCACAACCAAGGGGCAGACAAGACAGTACCATGTGGTCGCTGAGGAACCTGAACCGACCACTGAATAAACGATGGTTCTAGCACTGAGAAGAGTTAACTTTACCCCAGAAGTTGAGTATATCTATGTACTGTTCCTAGCCAGAAAGCCGGGATTAATCCCAATCGGCCCCGGGAGGGGGCACTTTCTAACAGTCAATTTCCTTGTCTTTCTTTCACGATAAGCCTCATTAAATGTATTGTTCTCGACAAGTGAATTCTTCGAGTCCCGACCAACAATGGCCGTCGTAGATTCTCCAGGAATAATGAAAATCTCGACAAACTACAGTTATCCCCAAAACGGGACGACTAGCAAGATTCTCAAAGAGACTGTTTTGAAATTACCTGCATTAACTACTTCTGCAACCGACAGAAATACGTAAACCGAAATTGCTTGCAGGTTTTTCTGCCAACAGATAATCCTTTAGGGAAGACAACGATGGAGGGCACAGAGTCCGTAGTGTGCGTGGAATGGCAATGATTTTCCTTCTTCCAACATGCGTATGGATGTATGCATGCAATAATAATGTATTGTGTTGATAAATTAAACTATTTGATTCAGACTGGATAAGAAAATTTTGCTTGTACTGAATCATGTTTCTTAATCACACTGTTGTTGAATTCAGTTATTTTAGTGACGAAAGCAAATACGAAATAAGGACACGCACTGTGAACTTTTGAGATAGGTTTGACTCATTTTAGATTCCAAGAAGCCATTACCAACAGTCAATTGTATTATAACATTTAGATTATGGCAAAGCACGCGCGGACTATCTGCCAAAGGGAAGATATGCCCTTGTTGAAGGTTTCTTAGAAAATCCGGCTTATATTTACTACCAAGAGTAAAACAGGAAGCGTTTTGCTTCTCATTTAGGGTTGGAAAACTATTTTATTGATCGTAATGTATGCATAATAATATACTTAAAGAGAAGGATAATTTATTTTAAAAGTTTGCCTTTACGATATCATATTCGAAAACATATATAGGGATTACGTGGAAAATTACGTTTTGAAAACATGAATTTTGTTTCGAATTTTAATATCCTGAAAGTAATATTTCACATGGAAATACTCTCAGCATTATACATTGATTTAAAATCATATTTTGGGTGTAATATTCGCCTTCTATCATTCATCCGAGCTTACAGGAAGGAAATCTCTTTTTCATCAGTTGTCATATAGCGCCGAAAATGCAGAAATATATCCAAGCTATTTAATTATAATTATCTCCAGAATCTTTGAGTATTCTTTTAATGTGCTAAGCTGCCACCAAACGGTAAATGCATAATAAAATGCCTAAAAATTACACCTCTAATATTATTTAATACTTTTGAAAACTGAATAATTTTTAACAGATTTAAATACGAAATAGAATAATTTCTTATGAAAAATTCATTACAACTCTCAGCTACGCAAACCTAACTTTTGAATCCCTAAATATTCGTTACTAGCAATATCCTTATTCCGAAAAGACATAAACTTACACACTTTTAGTTTCGGTGTGATTACTTTTTGATGCTGCAATTCGAGTATATAAGTATGAATATTTCCACATCCGCGAGCTCAAAATTGGAGTAGTGAAAACCTAAATCTTTTATTGGTAACATTTCTGTTATAAATGCAGATCCACAACAGTATCATTTAAGAAGGCTTTTGTTTTTAATTTACGAAAAAAATCCTTTTTAACCCTCTGAGTGGCACGGGTTTTTTGATCTATCATGAAGACCTATGTTTATGCAGCATTTATTAGCTAAATTTATATAATTACTTATTGTAGTCTCTATTTTCATAAACTTACATTCATTAAGATTACATTTACATTATTAAAGAAAGTTAGAAAGCAAAATATCTTAAGTTATAAGCTAATATGTAAGAGGGTCGGTTTGAATACCTAACAAGTACCGGACCACAAGCTAATATGTATCAAGTAACAAAAAATCTTATGACCAGATAAAGCCGGTCATGCCACTCAGAGGGTTAATTAAAATAAAAGAATTTTCAAGCCAAGCCAAACGACATAAGATCATTTATTTATATTCCTTATTGTAATAGTAGACAGTTCATTAGTATAGCAAAATGAGCAATTAAAAAATATCATCTTCTTCTTGATAGTATTTCGAAATTTTTGGTTTAAATCATCAGTATTATTAATGAAAGCTGTTTCGAAATCGACATAATGCTACTACTTCGCATGTAGATTCACTGATGGAAATAATAAAATTCTGCATCTTTCTGAAACTGCTTACTTAGGCTTCTTTAAACAGTAAAAACATAGTAGACACTTTTATTTAAAAAATGGAAGTAACACTTTTTTGTTATGCTTTCCTGCTTTTTGTTTATCAATTAATTTTCGTTAACAGAAGTCGAAAAATTTGCTATCCTTATTTAGATTACATATCAAAAATTACAAAAGGCAAATGGCATAACTGACGTCTCTCGATATTTGGAAATAAAATAGCTGATGTACCATACTTATACTGAAGTATATATATCGAATTATAAAAAACAGATTTTTATGTTTGAAATTTAGAAAAACCTACATCTAGTATCTTGTGTATTAATTTTCAAACTACAAGTAAGTATTTATCAGTGTAAAACAAATTTATTTCGAATATGTTTTTGAATATGTTTGAATGCCTTTGAAATATAGAGTACAGCCCTCAGGTTTGCATAAGTTTTCAGAAGTAATCTGAAAATTATATTGCCACTTATCTTCAAACAATTAAACCAAAAAACCAAGATTTGAAAGCAATGATCTTCAAATATTGAACTTTGTCATTCTACATAATCATGTGTTTTAACATTTGTTTATACACAGTGCGGTCATTAAAAATTCTTCGCCGATATATCAACACTTAGTGGCCTATCTACTCAGCCTTTCAGCCAACTGAAATGAAATATCAGATAATGTTATTTGAACGTATAACACTCGGGATTGTGATGGTTAAAAACAATAAAGTTCTCACGGTTACAGTTAAAGTGAAAATATTTCGAAATTTTCTAATGGCAACAAGCATATTTTTGTTGTGTAAACGCAACGCGTTATTGTCAGTGAAGTAGAGCACGTTGAAAACTTGAAATTGCAATATTTGTTTTCCTTTCTCCTCTCTTGTGTTGTAATTAGTCCTTTTGAATGCTTTTATTTGCAAATGTTTTACACTGGCAATTTTCAATATACATGTATCATTTCAACGCCATTTATGGTTTTTCAATGCGCCAATAAATTTGCTCAGGAAAAAAAAATGGGTGTTGCCATTCGAAAATTTCGAAATGTTTTCATTGTAATGGTAACCTTGAGATCTGTATTGTTTTAAATCATCACAAACTCGAGGGCATACTTTCAAATAACACTATCTGAAATTCCATTTCAGTTGGTTGAGCGGGGAAATTTATCATATACCTGGAAAGGTTTTTTATGACCACCCTATAATTTACAAAAGCTAATAAAACTAAAATTTTTCAATACTACATGTCGATCACCATGTAATTACTTCTTGTTAATGGCTTAAAAGAACTGTCAACTTTGAATGAATGTGCTACTTCTTAAACTTACTTTCCAACTGAGCATTCTTTCATTCATACTAACAATGTCACAAATTATAGAGGGGATTACTCTGCCCTTGATATTATGTCAAAATCTGAATTACTTTTGTCAGTTTTCTTTTATAAATCTGATTAATTCACTCTCTCTTACCAACATCCCTTCGACGAAAAAATGCAATCTATTAACAACAAATCGGCACATGATCGACTTCGTACGAGGAAGTACGTATGCACTTTAGCCCGCAACAAGGTAGAAATACAATAAAGGAGGAAACACGTGTAGCTTCGACAAAAAAATAAAAAAGATTTTGTATGAATGAGGAAAATATTGAACTTCTATAAGGAGTCACAGCTGGTGTTAGAGAGAAGAAATTTGTTTCAGTTAATTGAAGAATTTGTTAAAAACATGTCTATCATTCAAAAAGATCATGTGAGGAAACTGGAATAATAAAGACACTGAACCAGGTTATCGAGAATTAAATTTTCGTTCTTTGTAAAGATAATGTAATTAATTACGTACGATAAAAGTGGTCTCTAAAATACCTGTTTGGGGAAAAATAGATTTCATAGATAATGTTCTACGCGAAAATTAATTAGAGAACTTAAAAATCCTAAAATTTCGAGTGAATTCAATTAGACGGGTATGGAACATGGAATATCTTCATATTTAATAATATTTACATTAGAATGATATAGCATTTAAGGTAAAAAGTCTCGACGTAAATGGTTATTTTCCCTATTTTACTGAAGAAGTCTCGGTACCATCGATCGCTTGAATATTTAAGTCATTAAACCGTTTGTGGTGTTACGAGGTTCCTTAAATAAGAAATTCTCCTTAAATAATAAAAGTCACTAATTTGCATACTGCAGTTTTACTCAGGAGTTCTTATTTGATAACATAATCAAATTTTATGCCGATTGGCTTATTGTTGAATGAGTTATCGCTGTTTTTGTGAATTTTGTTTGATTTTTGGAAACCAAAGTGTATCTAAATCTCTCTCTCTATATATATAGATATGGAAAAGAGCTTTCTAAGCGATATTCTGTTTAAGTGCTACTTCTGTATACTAACTTTTTTTAAATAGCGAAATCCCATACAGGGCCAAGCTTATATGCGGCAATACACTAACAAAATGCATTTTAAAACTTTTTTAGCAACTTAAAACCTGTTAAATCCTTTAAAAAATTAAAAAACGAGCTTCTTTCACCATCTTATTTTGTTATCATATTAGGAGTAAATATGATTAAAATAAGATTAAGTCAGTGCTGAAAGGAATAAAAATATTGTTAATTTTTTTTCAGCTTTTCTGTCACACATGTGTGAAAAAGTATTCTTTTCTAAATATGTGCTCTCATTTAATTTACGCTAAATAAACGCGAGAAAAAGAAATAAGACCAATAAATAAATTTTGTAAAGGATGTTAGGTTTTAAAGGAATATGAAATCGATTATCGAAAAGAACATGAGAGGAATTTCAGTTTAATTCTCTCAATTTTTAATTTCTCTTAATTTCACATATATGCAAAGTTCTTCCACATTGTTTAGCATAAAAGACAAAACTATGTTCTTCTGATGAAGCGAAGTTGAATTAGATCCGCTAGAAAAATGAAATGACTATTTGCATTCGAAATAAAGGACAAATGAAGGTTTAATATTTGCCCATATTTTAAACATTATTTCTAAGATTAGTACATCATTTTAATATTTATTAAAAATGCTTTAAAATGAATATTCGAAACGGAGTAATAAATTCGAACAAAAGTTTATTACACTTTCAGCAAAGAATTGTTCATTGTAATTAATCGTCTCTTTTAATTAATCAAATCGAATTTAGCGAAACCATATCTAGCAACATATCTAGCAAAATTTCACTTAAATTTTCTGTATAATATACCAATTGTTTTGAAGTATAAAAATACTATACGTATAGAAAATGGGTGTTAAAATAAAATTTTAAATTTTAATATTTTGTCGATTCACCAAAATATATTGAAAAACGATTCTTGCATTTTTATGTAAGAAACTGAATGCAACTGGAATTTTTGGATATTTAAAATGTTTTCTAAAAATGCAATACTTATTTTTGGCACCCAAAATTTGCGAACCAATGACTAAAAGTCAAGAGCATTGAATACAAAGAAATGTAGTTATTTTCTGTCGAACAAAATTTCGTCGAAAGCAGTAACAAGCACTTTTTTTCAAAGATTTTTATCTTTAGTTTTTTATGCTGTAATCGAGACTTGAAAAATAAATCATAAGTAAATGAATGCATTCAATATGCAAGTCATCATTATTAAACCGTCACAGAAGTTTACTGTGTTCTTTTTACATTAAATGGAAAATGAAAAGATTAAATGCGGTTTCAAGAGTACATAACGAAACGAATTTTACTAAGAAAATAATTAAATGCCCACTTCTTTTGATGATACATAAATATGTTTCCCATAATATCTGTAATAAATCTTGCAGTAGAATTCTTTGATAGTATTTCATCCAGCAGTTTCCTGAAAAATGTAGTCATACAACTCAATTCAATTTGAGAAGACAAACAAGTAGTAAATGGAGTGATGATCATGTGATTAAGCAAGTGATCCATGTCTCAAACTTCGGAAATGGTTCAAATATTACGAACGTCTGAAATAAAACATCCCGTGCTCAACAAAACAGTCATACACCTAGTAACGAATCAATAATTACAGCAAACTCATCTTTACTCACAAATCTACTTTTCTGGGCAACTAGTTTGTCACGATAAGGGCAGAAGTTAGTGACTAAATGCTTCGTGTCTTTAGTTGCTAAATGGGGAACTCGTGTCTCTTGAACTTGAAAAGCTTTCGGGTCTCCATCTCTTAGAGATAATGGACACGGCATTTATTGACATTAACTGGCATGCACAAAGACATCCATCAAAGAAGTGGTAATTCTTCACTTTGATTCGCTTCAGAGAAAACGTTCATGAGGAGCACTTAGGATTTATTTTTCTCGTTTGGGTTCCGTTCACACAAAGACTTATTTCTGATCTTATATAAATAGCAGCTATGGTGTTTTTCTTTGTATTAATTTAAGTATATTAATTTAGAGTTAGGCCATAATTAATTTCTTGGGGGTGGAGTCCAAAGTACAATGTTAGTGCATGGAAAATAATCTCTTCCTCTTTTTATATTTTTATTATTTACTAGAGGTTTCTTGATCGCTGCTCGCTTTTCTTACATTGGTGTGCATTATAATATGATATACTTATTGATATGAATGTACACAAGAGATAATTTATATAGTTAAATAATTTAACATGGTAAACTTACTAACATGAAAAATAATATGTAAAATAAAAATCAAAGCTGGAACAATGATTAATAATCTTAACTTTGCAATTTCTAATCTGTAGAATATATATATGTGTGTATAGTAATTTAAGATGTAAGATAAGACACAAATAATTTTAACTGTGGATTGCAGATGGTGCTGGCGTACTGAATGCGTAATTGCGTAAATGCAATCAGTCGGAGCCTTTGTGACATTCACCACACTTGATTTCAAGACAAAGCACTTTTTCAGTAGCATGTTCTGATTAATATGCCATTATGGGTGCAAACTGTTCTGTTGTTGTTGTTGCTAATGCTCACTTGTCTGACATATAGTCAGCCCAAGTCCACGAAATTCCTCGTGGCAAGGAGAGCAAGTTGACGCCTGTCATTGGGAACAACTTTGAGAACCGTACACGTGACAGTGCCATTTAGCTCAGTTCCGACCCCAATTTTGATGGACAGCACCCCGAGGGACGGGTCCGACGGTCTCCCACTCCTCTTCCCCTACCATTAAACTCTCGAGAAGACTTTCGGCTTTCCGCATATCTAGAGTGCCCTTATGCCGCACGGACACTATACATTTACAAACATCCATGCCTTCTCCTCGATTCGAATCCGGGCCCTTAGTCACGGCAGTCATCGACGCCAATCAATATACCGGTTGGGCAGCTCAAATTTCTTTGATTCCTCATAATAAATTGCACCTTTCCTAAATATGAAGACAAATACAGTGGATGAAAATAAAAGAGAGGAAATTGACTGCACTTTAGCTGGAAGCAAGCAAAGTATCTGACGCATTCAAAAGAAAGTCTGGGAGAGAGATGAGTTTATGGTTTGTGAGGTTCTTACTTTCGACTTTTCCTTGGATGAGTTTCAGTTCCTAAAACTATATGCGTCACCAGCTTTATATAAAAGTCATCTGATGGTGACTTTTAATTTTGAAATGACGCAGTGCAACGAAGTTTATTATAAGCGATTACTGCTTCAGAATAGAAAAGGAAAGTACCCAAATTAAGTTGAAGAATTCAAGGGCTGTTGCCAATTAACATTAGAAATCTAATCATATATGCATGAGAAACAGATATAATTCACTGAATTAATATTGACGAATAGTAGCAAACTATCCAACAGGAAGGGTGAAATTAAAAACAATTGAAGCAAAGCTTGGAAAACAAAACTAAAATAAATGCAAATTAATATAAAAATAAAACAATAATCAGTAAATATTAAATAATTAGTCTATATTATAAGTCTATATAATAATTAGTCTATATTGGATGTTATAAGACGGTAGAAGTAGTTGTAGCCAGCTGAATGTTTATTTTATTTCTGACATTATGTTCATTAAACATCCCAAATTGTACGACCGGTATTCGATAATTATCAGTTTATTTCTCACATATTCACACACCTGTAAACATCGATTGAAAATTAATACTGGACATTGCACAACATTGCAGCAGCAGTGAGACACATAAGAAGAGAGGGAAGATTGAAAATTAATACTGGACATTGCACAACATTGCAGCAGCAGTGAAACACATAAGAAGAGAGGGAAGATTGCAATATGGATACTAGAATCACGCACAGCAAAGTTAGAGATTCCGCTTTGTTTCTATTAGTTGGTAAATGTTTTCGTTTGCCAGTTATTATTGCTGGATAAAAAATTTCAATTTCATTTTTGGTGTTATGTAATTATATGAGTTATTTTAATATTCTCTGACAATTCTATAACAAGCATTAATTTTCAACTGACGCACTTGCGAATGTATTGTAATATTTGTCATAAGCATCTTATTATTTTTAGAATAGGAAGAGGAAATACTAGGAACATTAAAAAGGAGACTTAAAGCGCTGCTACAAATTAAAGTTTTAATTTTATATTAAATATTCCATATCTTACACATGCACTTATATAGTTTATATAGAAAGAGAGATCGATGGATAGGTAATTAGATATACTGGAAAATATACATGTATAGGATCAATATAAAGAAATATTTCGAATGAATTCGCTATTGGATTTGCTGGCACTGAATAAGAATCTGTAGTCTTTGAAACTACGACTTTAATCACATGACTACAAGACTTTTCTTCTTTAGCAAATAAAGATCTCTCCATTTAAGAGCAGATTGTGATAAGCGTATGCGATTTTGATGCAGGTAATTTGTTCCAAACTACATGTGTCTTCCTTTTTCGCTTCCTTGTACGAAGCGAAGGAAGTACTGCAATCTCGAAAAATTTCGGCTATCATATTTCAACGAAAATATCCATTTTGTCAGCTCTCAAATCCATTTGAAGGATGTTTTTGCGTGACAATTGTATGTACGGACAGAATAAAGGACTCTTTATCCCAAAAAGGACTGCAAAATGGATTTAAAATGATTAACAATTACATGTTTATTATAACATGTAGTTGTGCACCTCCCTTTTTGGTTGCAGTCGGCCGCACCAATAGTATATATATATCCACTTGTTAGCAGGCTCGATAAGCTCAGCTTTTTAATTCTTATATGTTGGTAAATTATGCATTTTTTCTTTTAAAAGTGATTTAATTATGTTCCTGTTAAGCATTTTGTGCCTTTAGTTAATCTGCATGCAATATTTGCAGAATTATCAAGAATTTAAAGTTATTTAAGCCTAATGAAGTCGCCATTTGTTTACATATGAAACTGTTAGTATCGTAATGAATTAAGTAAGTTTCTGCACCAACTTCAGTGTCTTTTTGTCGATTGGGACCAAAAGTAAACTTTCAGTTTTGTGCAGCGAAAAATCTGTCTTCCTGCCTGCTGGCCAAATTGCTTGTTTTTGCGTAGAAATTCTCATTTTAATCGTAAAAATTTTTTAAACTGTTTTAACTGTATTTGGTGTCTTATGTTTTTCTGTATATTGCAATTTTTTTATGAAGATGTTTTGAGGTTTTATGTATTTTTGCCTTGCCGCGAAGTGAGAACCGAATTGTTTGAATGATAAATATATATCGAATGAAATTCAGGGAAATAAGTTTAAATGAAATGCATCAAAGAATGTGCATAACGTAATAGACTGTACAAAGGAAGTCAAATAATTCCTTATAGATTTTTTATTATAATCGTTTTAATCAATTCATTAATCTTTAGTGGAGGATTTTCTGTAGGAAACCGGCTCGCACTTACGCTAAGCTCAACTGAAATTACCACTGATTCGTAGTCTTATCCATTTAAACATTGATAACCGTAATTAAAAGCGATCCACTGATTTTCACAAAATAAAATAAATACGCTTATATGGGAGAGCGAAACAGCTCAAATGCAGATATAAGAAGAAAAATGAGGTAAAATTAAACGGAATTGAAGCAAATATTTGCTGTTTATCTTGATTATTTCTGCTCACATAACCATTGTTTTCAAACAACAGCATAACCAAATCATCCTTTAGGAGGTACTGAGTAGAAGAAACGATTTTTGCTGCATCTTTGTTTCTCATTGGGAAATATACCATGAACATTTCTTCACTTATAATGACGATGCTTACTTATAATTTTTCTGAAGGAAACCGGCTCGCACCGTACTTAAAATTTTTCTGAAGGAAATCGGCTCGCAACGTTTCTTCACTTATAATGACGATGCTCAATATATAAACCGGCTCGCACCGTACTTATAATATTTCTGAAGGAAGCCGGCTCCACCGGCTAACCGGCTAAGCTCAAGTGAACCGGCTGCATCATTGTTTGTCATTGGGAAATATACCATGAACATTTCTTCACTTATAATGACGATCAGTTATATGTAGAATTAAAAACACTTGAATCTAATTTCATTGCTCATTGCCTTTGCGTCCGGTTTCATATGAGCACATCTCTGTTCTATGTAGCGTGCTTTTATAACTAAGTATAATAAGTACTAATGTCTTTAAGTAAAAAATTTATAATACAAATCTAATCGAGGAAAATTTTCAAAACTTCTATCGTAAACTAATAGTTATTCGAAACGTGAGGTAAAGTATGATTCGTTTTGCATCAGGCAGCATTGGCGTAATTTATTTCTTATTTAAAAACTTTGATACGCTTAAAATTTTAGGGCTCTTGAGTGCTATCAGAATTGGTTACAAACAGAATCAACATTCACAGCTACAACAATACAATACTTCTGCAGATGTGCATAAGAACCCCTTAGCAAAGAACTGAATTACGCTGTGTAAGTTAAGAAGCATCTATAAATGAATTGCAAATATCACTTTAATATAATATAATGATGAGTCATATTATATTAAACATAATATTTTAATATAATATGACTATGTTTCATAGCATACAGTCTAATGTTTCTGGATCCAATTTAAACATTTTACAGTGTTTACAGATTCTGTTTATTCAAGTTTATGCGTTGATGGTTAAATGAGACGTAAACTTAATGGAAACTCGTAAGATTCATTGTAATCTTAAGTTAAGAAACGGGAGACCTAGCAAATATGTTTCCAATTATCGTACTTACATTAGTTTTAAAGGTTTCTTTAGAAAAATCGACTTACAATTAAGAATACGTTGAAAAGCAATTTTCAAGCGCAATATATCAGTGCAAAAGGTCATTGAAAAATATGTTAATTAAACTTATTAATTTAATAATTTTACGTATCCAATTTCTATGATTATACTGAAACCAAAAGTAGAAATAGTTATTAGCATATTAACTGAAATTCGCAATAAAATTTACTAATTGCATAATTTAAAGCTACAAATTTTATGATTTCCCTCCCCTGGCTAACTTTTAAGATATTGATCCCTTAATTTAAAATACTAGACTAATTAAGGCTTAACTAATTAATTTGCTTATATAAGGTAATTTATGCTAATGATTTTCCATTCTTTTCCTACAGCTGTTTCAGACTTCCAGAATAACTATTTAAGATAGCGTAAAACGAGACAGACAAACAGACAAAGTAGACAAAGTCTTGTTTTGCACCCGCTAAGTCTTTCTGCACCGATGGGCGAAAAATAGACAAACAAGTTATAGACTTCTACGACTGACAGAATTGCAGCTACGGATCGATGTGGAACACTGTTGAAAAAACGCTGTCACAGACTTTCCGTGCGCATGATGAAGCAAACGGCAAACAAAAACAATGCCTAGGAAAAGGCAGGATATGGGTGATAGCGCGAGCACGCAAACAAAGAATATCGTCAAGTCTCGCTTGGTTCTTTCGCTGATTTTTAGAATCTAATCTATTTGTTTTATTAATGCTATAAAACACTATAAAATGAGAGCTCTACAGTTTGCCAGAAAATTCTTTTGTTCAATTTGCTAAATACGGAACATTACACTAAATGAAACCAAAGAACGTAATTAGTTTAATCTACTGAAAGTGGATGAAATACTAATATAGCACATTTTGCTGACATTATGATGCATGATTCGTGTAGTAAGATTTTTGTTCATTATATGTGTGAACAAATTATATACTATTGCACAATTAGGCTAAAAAAACCAAAAATATTTTCGAAAACACTATTTTATAAATTTTATATAATTCAGTTTAAAATTAATCTGCGAAAAAGGAAGGATGGAGTATTAATTATTCGCGGAAATATATTTGGTGTCATTTTTCTGACATTATGTGAAATCTTGGTGTAAATTTCTTCAATATTCGGAGACAGCCTTAAAA
This sequence comes from Stegodyphus mimosarum, assembly GCA_000611955.2. Classification (NCBI taxonomy): domain Eukaryota; kingdom Metazoa; phylum Arthropoda; class Arachnida; order Araneae; family Eresidae; genus Stegodyphus; species Stegodyphus mimosarum. The sequence continues at coordinate 587,865 of KK119986.1, forward strand.
GCGAATAATGCGAATAGTAATCGGGCATATATTCGGAAGCCAACAGAACAGCATTTAAACTGCTGCTTGTTTTTAAAAAAATCTATGAATTATTGCATTTAAAATATACTTGAAATGTGAAAAAGTGTTATCTTGTCCCCTTCGAAATAACATTCATCGGAACACAACACCTACAACAATGATCCTGTCATTCCCTCTTTTGGTATATCTTTGGCATATATCTCAAAAACCTCTTTTGGTATATCTTGCAGCTTGGCCGTCGAGTTCGTTTGGGATAACTTGAATTTTATGAAACGTTTGACCTTATGAAACCGTATTTATAAGAGAAAACAGTGATACCAGAGGATAGAATATCTGATAAATAAGGTGAGTTTGGTATAGCAGTAACCTGTTTCTTATCAATGAGCGACATAGCGTCAAATGGCTGTAAGATGTTTTAACTCCGTTTGTGGTATAACACGCAATACTCCGTCCCAAACAATGTTACTTCATGCATTTCATCTGCAGATACTACACTAATGGCTTCTCACAGTCTAATTGACATTAAGTTTGTGTCAAGTGCATTACTTTTACACGGGTATTTTTAACAATCACGAATATACTCAAAGATAATTTACTGAAGACACAATATAATATAAGCACAGCTCCTAAATATTTCAGAACACCTATTTTTTGATTTAGGTCGTTTCACTGAAATATACGTTTTTTTTCCTCTACAACTAGCCATAAGTATGTTACTAATCTACTTAAAAGTTATTATTTTATCGTACATATTTTCTTTAGCATTAAAATAACATTATGCAGCACTTCAAATAAATACAAACAACATTTTTACAGTTTAAACATAAAGCTTCTGGATTACAGTGAGAGGTTATTGTTTGGAATGCGCGTGGCAGTTAAGTCCTATTTGAAAAATGATCCTTATTTCGGCCGAATCAGTAAAACGATCTTTTTCTAGTGGTGTGTAAGTTTATGATATTTTTTTGCATGGCAGACCCAAAATGGGCTTCTGATACGTTCTCGACAAGTTTTGTCACCTGTTACCTGCTAGACGACTCAATCATTAGTAATAAAATAAATTTTTTTCACATATTTCTAAAAATTCATACGAAGAGGTTTTTAATAAATTAAATTATTTTTTGTAAAATGAAATGAAGCTGGAAATAAAATTGTTTAATATTTTTTGAAGATTTAGATCTCAGATGGTAAGTTCAAAATATGACTTTAGATTAAAATGAAATTGCGACACTGATTTTGAAGGGAAACGCAATAAAATAAATTTTACAGCAGATGCGTTTGATTTTCAAACATTGTTAATAATTGATGAAAATTCAAAATATAATCAAAATATTCGAAAACGTTTTTATTTTTATTAAAAATATGATGTTAACAATATTTTTTTTAAACATATCGACATATTTTTGTTGACTGCTATCATTGCATTTACATCCGAATTATGCATTTATAAAATTACGTCGATGCATTTTCATGAGAAAATCAATCTGAACGAAGACATATTTTATATATGTGAATATTTTTAGTAATTAATCAGCGAGTTTTTGTGCAGTTTTATACTTATAGCTCGCTTAAAGTAACAAAAATGAGTTCTTTTCCTATTGGAATTAGATAGTGTCACATGTCTTCCAAAATAAATTATATCATTTCCACCAATTTCCTCATAAAACCTTCATATATGTTGAATTTAAATCAAACATAATGCGATAGGCTGTTTTCTTAAGCATCTTGTAATTTTTCGTTAAAATTTTACAATGACAACTAACAAAAACCAAGTGTAGAAGCATAAAATAGGCCATAATAGATTTCACAGTTAAGTTTTTTCTTTTTTTTTTTTTAAATAATTCAGGTACATTAGTTAGTTGTGAAAATCAATTCTAGTTACATAATATCCATCAAAATTAATACTCCACTTTTCCATTCTTTACTTTACTTCAATACATATTTTCTTTATGTTAGGTGGCAATGTAAACCGTTTTCCCATGTTCCATCATCTGGCAGTAATTGCTAAGGAGTTTAAAACTGCAATCTCTTGTATATTCTTAAATAAAGCTTCTAAACCCGTCCCTGACCTTTCTACTTATTGCGAAATAGCCCTTGGAGAGTTTTGCTTAAGAGATTATCGCTGAATCCACAGCTAAAATGCTCCTGCTGAGAGGGTCATAAAATAATGAATAAAAAAAAATTACTGCCTACTTTTTTTTATCTCCTTTTTTTTCAACAAGGTATTAATTATAAATTTTTCGACAAACTTCTAAATAACTGGAATATGATAAACGCGAATCTTGCTTTGTTCAATTATTACATACTATTGTTGTACAGAACTCTTTTTAGTGTTTCTTTTTCTGTATAATTCGATTCGTTTAAATTGAATAAATTCGATCTATATGTATAAGCAAAAATATCAGTATAGAGTGCTCTACCTTACGATTTCTAAAATTTTTAAATCAATAATTCTCATAACAATAACACAATTCAAATATATATATATATATATATATTTTAGCTATTTTAATCTAAAGATAGCTTCTAGATTGCTTCCCGAGTTTTTAAGTAGCGGTAAATGTTACGGAATTCGTAGTTAATAACCATGTTGCATAATTTTTTCGTAACTTACATTACGTACAAATATGTAAGTTTAAAGTTAGTTAACGTCAAATACGTTACGTCCATACGTTAATGTAAAAACGTAAGTTACGTAAAAGTTAACTTTTATGTAACTTACTTTAACTTACGTAGTTTAGTCAAAAACTACCTTTACGTAATTCTGAGTACTCCCAAAAATCGGGTTTTTATTTTCATTATACAAAAACAGCCAAATGATTTTCAGTATACTGTTTAAAAGTGCATTTAACGTTAGCCTTTACTAGGCCAATTGTATTTTATGATTTACTTTTAATTAAGTTTCAATTTATATTATATTTGTAGTATTTTGTTTACTTTTTATTTTATTTTCATTTTACTTTCAGTACTTTAGAACACGCAGACATGTCGGCAAAAGGGGCAAATCTAGTGAGACTTTTGTTAAGTTTAAATTTATAAAGAAATTTGAGTAAGCTTAATTACGTTTGAAGTTTCAATGTATTTGTCAGACGAAACATGTTTGCGTGGTCTAGTTAATCAACTTGGTCTGAAGCTTCAAAGCAATTTTGCCTCGACAAGTTCTGTTTGAAGCTTTGAACAGACAAGATTAACAAATATTTTAGTGTATAATTTTCTCCAATTTTTCTGTTGTTTTTAAAACGTTTTTTAGTTCATAATTTGTAATTTAAATGTAATCCATTTTATAAAGTGTTTTTGGAATTAAGATAAATAACTTCGGGAGTTTTTAACGGCTTTTTTATAGGATTTAGAACTCCTTATTTAGTTATATATATATTTGAAAAGAGAGGTATGTATGTATATATACATATTTACTTTTAAAATATTTTACTCAGGAGATCATTGTTTTCTTTTAAAATATTTTACTTTTGTTTCATTCAATGACTTTCATTTATCAAATGTTTATTTGTACTATCTTAGCGAGCGACTTTTTTCGAGATTCTAAATGGTTAGGACCTTCACTAGTAATTTCCTGTAAACCAGCCATCTTAACTACCTCATTGAGAATACCTTGAGAATTGCACTTAAGAAAACGTGTGCCCAATATAAGCCGACACTCTTAGGTCCAGTTATTCTTCTTAACATTAGGGCCATTTGTCTTGCTGTCTTCATTTATAATAAAAGAATTCCGCTTCACCTTATGGTAAGTAGGGTGCAGTTAAGTTATTGATGACACTGTATAGATAGTAGGATTCTGTTGGACATTATATATAAAAATAAAGGAAAATATAATCAAAAAGCTCGAATCAATAAATACCTCAAATGGTTTCCATTTTAATTCCTTTTAACTCATCTATGATCCCTTCAGCCAAAGTGACAGGAAGAAGTGTGATTTGCTCTCCGTTTCTTGAGACTGTAGAAGTGTTTAAGCAATGAAGAAGTTACATATAGGATAGTGTAAATATATCTTACGGGTTGAGCCAGAAAAAAATTATTAACATTTCATATATTAGGAAAATTATTTGACAATGTTAGTTTTCAGATTTATTTTAATACGTGTATTACGAGATTGAAGTTTTGATTGCGGTAATCCAGCAATATTCTTTTTCTTTTGATCGACTACGGCAAAGTAAAAGGCAGCTATTTGTCTAAGGAGAAAAAGCCTTTGTGGAAGACTTTTGAAGAATTTTCCAAGCAGTTCTTGATTTAAAAGTGCGTTAGATGATTAACCGTTTTAATGTTTCTGACATCAATTCTTTAAATATATTAACTACTATATCTTATTTTGAATAGCACAGATAACAATTTTGAAGACAGTGGTGATGGAATATTACCTAGTCGCGGACGTCAAGGAATTGTATCTGCTGGATATCATATTTGAAATATTTTTTGCTATGTATTATTTACTGTAATTTCTAAACTGGAAAAAAGTTAAGGAAATTAAAACTTAAAGAGCCATTTTATATTAATATATATAACAGAAATTAGCGTTTAGGCATGTTCATGTCAACGTACTTGTAAATTTAGAATACTTTTATACTCTGTTTGTAATTTTGTTTCAAAGTTACAAACAGCTACATATTTTATTTGGAAATGTTATTCAATGTTATTCAGCTATATATTCAATTACTTTGATAAAAGTATATGACATGGGTAACACACGATTTCCTTGTAAACCCTATTAAGTTATACACATTTTTTGTTGCACTTCATTTAAACTTATTTCCTTGAATTATTCTAACCTAATTAACTTATAAGGTATTTCTCCCGCCTTTGTGTTGTAGTGGTCAGCATGCCTAGCGCGTATTCGAGAGGTCCGTGGTTCGAGTCACGGCGAGAACATTGCTCATTTCTCACATCTCCTGCTTCAAAAATTTGCGTCATTTAAAACACCATTGTCCTGCGTCATTTAAAACACCGATGTCTACAGTGACGCCCGAACTAAAAAAGGTGTTGGATGGTGATTCTCCACCGCCAGGATTTGGCGATTGTGTCCCCTCATCCCCAGTCGCCCTTTAAAAGGGGGGGGGGCTATATAAGGTATTTCTTCCGCCTTCTTAGTAGGCCTTCGTGGCGTAGTAGTGGTCAGCACGCTCGGCGCTTATTCGAGAGGTCCGTGGTTCGAGTCCGGGTGAGGACATTGCTCATTACTCACATCTCCTGCTTCAAGAATCCTAATGCCTCAACAAACTGATCCCTCAAGGCAAGTTGAAAATGACATTCGAAACTTGACGACATGAATTCTTAAATTAATTATTCCGATCAATTTTTGTCGTATGGCTATCAAACTTCTTCTAATTTTATTTTTTCATAGCGAGTATAAAATTTTCCCAAATATAAGTACAGGAACAGGAGCAGCGCATTATAAGTTAATTATCGTTAGTCGTCGAAAATAAATTTTTTTTAAAACTTGACTTCACCAAAACGTTGAATATTTATTTTCATCATTTAGAACACTTCTGTAATTCGAAGTATATGATTACGACCAAGTATTGCGAAAGTAAAGGCTCGGTAAGGTGGATGGGATAAGGGATATAATGTATATATATATAAAATGTGTATAATCGACAATGCCAAACGTATATATACACACATATATAAGCGTTTGGTATTGCCGATTGCAGTAAAAAGAGAGCTGCACAACTAGATGTTATAGCAGTCCAATATACAGAATTCAACGTTCTGCGTCCAGCTAATAGTTTTTGAATAGAATTTTTGAGATACATACATACGTACGTACAGATGTCACCAAACAACCCCATTCGAATTCCTTTTAAGTCCATTTTACAAATCGTTTTGGGAAAAAAAAAGTTCTTTATTCCGTCCGTACGTACAATGGATTCGGGAACGGTCAACATGGATATTTCCATTGAAATATGATACGCAAAATTTGTGTATACAGTGGTTGTGAACGTTTACTTGGTTTCTTCCATGTGTATAACGTGTATACGAATGAATTCCCATTAAAATATTTTTTAAAAAGACACTCATCCTCTTAAGCAGATAGCAACTCACGTGTTTAGAAGCATTCAAACAAACAAATCACCAGTGGCTGAGTGAATAAGATGTATCACAAATGTCAGGAAGCTTTTCTCAGTAAGTCATCCACGAAAGCAGATAACCTTTGTGACGTTTTACTTTAAACAATTAGCTTAACCTTACGGTTATATATAAATACTGTGACGTTGTTCTCACTTTAAGAGCTGTAACAGCCGAAATTTGATCGATCGTGTTGAAAATCTAGTTGATGGAAGTGGCAATGATAATCTGAGAAAGGATCATAAAATGTAATACTTAAGATGTTACTTTCGTATGTTGATAAGAATTTGCTCTAAAATTGGCAGGATTAAAAAAAATATATCTATTGAACAGATAGATAAAGCGCTGTTTTAGCGTTAGCCGTATTGTGGGTCTTTCATTGTTCGGATTTTTGCATTATGGCCAATGGACATCACTTTTCTCGGAACATGACAGAATATTTTCGAGAAGTATTTTACCATAGGTCATCCACCGTGCCGTCACTATCAACAACCTTAGAACACAACTCTTTTCAGAGTGGTCTGCAGAATAGAGGCTGCTGGCAGACGGCCCATTGACGGGGTAGGAGGGAGGTTTCTCATTAGTAGGTGACGGGGTTGTGGCACGTGACCGTGGCCTACAGCGTGCGAGAAAAGGGACGAAAATAGTCCGTGCGGGTGTTCCTCGCACTTCCACTTCTTGTTCGCAGGATCGATTTTCTTCCGCACAATCTGCAACTTTCTTTTTATTACTGTTATTATTTGTTGCGAAGAGACTGGTATGAGGATGTCGAAGAATGTTCTCGTCTATATTTACACTGCGTGCAACAAAACTAGCCGATTGTGCAGATGAGTAGAAAGCTCTTTTGTGCTACGCATGTAGCTGTAGTATAATATGTTAGAATGACCTAAAAATCAAGGATAAGGCTGTTTCAGTTAAGGAAGTATATATATATGAATTCAAAAGTTACTGCAATATGAAATTACCTAATATTGTAAACAAGTCTTGTATATGATAGTTCATGAAATAATGATTTCTATGATCATAAAGTAAAATTACTAATGGTTTAGAATAAGAAAAAAGAAAGTACAGCATATAATTACTGAATTAATTGATGACCAACAAATTAATTAAGAGAACATAAATTTAGCAAAGACTACAATTTCGATACCACATGAAGAAAGAAGGACACTTAATCTTTTGAACAAAATTAATTCTTTTTACTAAGAACTTGAATATTGTGTCTCAAACAACGTGTTATGAATATTAAAACAATTTCATGTTTCTTGTATCCAATTTTTTTTATGCTTTGAATATAGAATATGAATTAATACTTCATTTTTTAAAATAGAAAATGACGTTTAAATTTTAAACGTAAGTAAAAATAAATTAAAGTACCAAAACGAAAAGCACTGATTAATTAACTATAGAACCAAATCAGTTTTAAGAAACAGCAGTTGCTTTCAATCCTAAATTGGCCATTAAAGTAAACGAGAATCTGGATTTGGATGCATTTGATTATGAGAAAGTATCCCAGAGTTACACACAGCTACTGCGTTAGCCAAGATCTGAACTCGACTGGAACTACAAAGAGAAAGTACGTGTGAAACCTAGTAAAAGTTGTAAAAAACATTAACAGTAGCCTATCAATATTCTGGAAACACGATGTATCACTCGTATTCGAGTGATAGCAAGAACTCAAATTCTGATCAGGCCGCGTTAGCCCAATACAGGTGACTCTGTAGCATTCATTATTTTAATTAACCAAATTATTTTTAGTTTGAACTTTCCTATCGAATTCTCAAAGTTTCAGTTGCTGCCCGAATTTAGCGCGAGTGAGATATTTATGCAAATCTCATATATCTGTTAGCAGTTAAAAGGCAGAAGTTAACGAGGGGAAAAACAGAGCCTTGGATTTATCGCCGTATGGCTGTGCGCGCAAAGATTTCCTCTGTCTACTGAAAGTTCGCCTTCATAGGCAATTTGCAATTACCAGTGTTTGCTAGTGAAATTCGCATAATTGCATTTCACTAAGAGTTAAGCTTCCCTCGCCGTCCTATTTAAGCTAAGTTAGGGAATTGAATTTGTTAACACACTTTATTTTCATATTATTTTAGTTCAGCCCAAGTAGTGGCTTACTCTCAATTTGAAGAGTTGTAAATATTTGAATTAAAGGGTCACTTTTAAACCCTCCTTCTGACTTTGTAGTTCTTCAACACTAAAGGACATAGCCTAGATCTGCTCACTGTCCTCCACATAAGGTTTCACAGTTTATGCTCACGAAGAAGGTCAAGAGATTGAAGGAGAAACCTTATACTGGCGCCCGAACATCTAAAATGATGGAAGGAAGTTGGAATATGCCTACTACATCCCAGAATACAGCTGCAATGCCTGATGGATTTGGATTCATAGTGGAAACCATCAGAGCAGCCATGAAGCCGGCAGTAGTTTTTGATGCCAGAGGACCTGTGAACACATTCCTGGAAAAGTTAGAAGCGCATTTTTTGCTGTATCCAGTTCCGGAACATCAGAAGGTCATATTAGCGACAGGAGCATTGAGGGGCCAAGCAGCGACCTGGTATAAGTGCATCGGAAAATGTCTGCTGGGAGAACCAGGAACGCCGACTTACACGTACGAGAATTTTAAACTAGCAATTTTGAGAGCGTTTCCTGTGGTTAAAGACCGTGCGAAACTCGAAGCTGAGTTGTTTAGCAAGTACCAACAGCGGGTGGATGAACTATCGGAATTTATTTTGAGAAAAATACAAGTCTTTAAATTATTGTATGGCACGAGGCCGGACCCGGAGATTATCCAGATAATCCTGCCCAGATTGTTACCATCGATACAAGATTTCATGGAGCTAAGAAATCCCGTAACGCTGGACAAGCTGTTTGAACTCGCCGTACAATTCGAGAGCCGGCGAGCGGCCGAAAATCAACGGAGACAATCGTATGAACAGCGGCTGCAGGGGAACCAGAATGCCGAAGGAAGAAACAGACGATGGCCGAGAACTACTGGTACCAGTCAAAATGCGAGCGGTCAACCGCGCCAAGTACAGCGCCAACAAAATAATTCCAACTACGGAAGAAAATCATTCTCCCCAGGCAGAAGCCAGCAACAGAAGAAAACACCCGCAAAGCATTTAAACTACTAAGGAATATTGCGGGGAAGGGGGTGCAATGTTCCGAGGAGAAGAAAAATCCCTCTGAAGTACAGCTAAATACGGTCATGGTGAGAAACATTGAATTACCGAGACTGCAGTTACTAATTAACAACGTACCCGCTACAGCTCTGTTGGATACCGGCGCTCAAGGAAGCTGTTTGGCAGAAGAATTTTTTAAGAAGCACTTTCGTAGATATCGTCTGCATAGCGTGGAAGGAATGAAGGTGGTAGCAGCCCAAGGAAAAACGTGTCAATGCATGGGAAAAATCGAGCTGTACATCAAAATCGGCGAAGAACAAAAAAAAATTATGTTTCTTGTAGTGAAGAACCTCCAAGCATCGGTTATTTTAGGAACAGATTTCTTTGCAGCTGTGGATGCGAAAATCGATTTTGAAAACTCCACCTTGCAAGTAACCATGGACCCAGTTAAAAAGAAATCAACACCTCCCCCTGAAGTGGATTTAAGCCATCTAACGCCCGAAGAACAGGACAAGTTTCGGGAGTTGGTAAGTAATTTCGCTGATTTATTTGATGATATTCCAGGATTCACCCAGATCGTAGCACACGAAATTAAATTAACTACGGATGAACCTATACGTCAGCGTCCTTACAAGTACGACAAAGTTAAGGAGGAAATAATAAAATACCATATTGATGAAATGTTAAGAAACAAAATAATAACTCCTATTTCTAGTGCATATGCGAGTCCGGTTGTTTTATGTAAGAAAAATAATGATTTGCCGTTAACTGATCCATTAAGGTACAGGTTCGCTATTGACTACAGAAAGCTTAATAGTATAACAAAATTTCCAACTTACCCACTTCCGGTAATTGATGAAATTCTAAGAAGTATTAAATCGACAAAATACATAACCACCCTAGATTTGACATCCGGATATTTTCAGATAAGCATAAAGCCGGAAGATGTTCACAAAACAGCATTCATAACAAAATACGGTACATATGGCTTTTTGCGTATGCCTTTTGGATTGTCGGGAGCCCCGGCCACGTTTCAGAGGTGCATGGACAAAATTTTAAGGCCGGTAATAGGAAAAAGTACATTTATTTATCTTGACGATATAATTGTTACTTCAGAATCGCTGGAAGAACATATTAAAGACCTTCGAGAAGTCTTTACTCTTTTGAAAGATGCAGGACTTAAAGTGAACATTAAGAAATGTAAATTCGCGGCAAAAGAACTCAAATATTTAGGGTACAAAATTTCTCAAAGGGGGATCGAAACAGATAAATCTAAAGTTATAGCAGTGAAAAATTACCCAATTCCGAATACAGCCAAAAAGTTAGCGACTTTCTTGGGTATGTGCTCATATTATAGAATTTTTATTAAAAATTTCGCAGAAATTGCTGAACCATTGTTAAAGTTGAGAAGGAAAAGAGTTCGTTTTGCGTGGTCTTCAGAAGCAAACGCCGCGTTTGAGAAGTTAAAAGAATCTTTAATTAATGCACCGGTTCTAAAGTTCCCAGAGAAAGACAAGGGTCTAGAAATTTATGCAGACGCATCAGATTACGCAATCGGAGCCGTGTTAACACAAAATAGAAAAGCGATTGCCTTTTTTAGTCGTACATTGAATGATACGCAAAGAAATTATTCGGCAACGGAGCGTGAAACTTTAGCAGTGCTCGCAGCTGTTCAAAAATTTTGTGTATATTTTGGGAGTTCTCCCGTAACAGTATATTCAGATCATGCGGCAGTTACCAGATTATTTTCAGGAAAGAATCTTTCGCCACGCTTAATTCGGTGGACCCTAAAGTTGCAAGAATTTAATCTCATTATCAAACACACACCGGGAAAAGACAATGTAGTGGCCGACGCATTATCTAGAATAAAGTTAGACGAGAACGGCGAGAAAGTAAAAATAGCGATGCTTCAGGCAAAGGTCATTGACTCTCGAGAGACTGTAATAGAAGAAATTGCTAGGGATCCCGAATTCGGAAATATTTATAATTATTTAAAAGACCCAGATAACTTCCAGCATATAGACATTAATGCAATACGAAGCAGAGCACAGAACTATGAAATCATTGATGGTCTCTTATTTTATACTAAAGTTACGAATCAAAATAGTGAATACAGACCAGTCATCCCGGCCAAATTAATTTTAAGTATCTTGCAAGAGCTCCACGATTCGCCTGTCTCGGGCCATTTTGGAATTAGAAAAACAATACAACGCGTACGCGAGGCGGTATATTTTCCGCAATTACAAAAGATAGTTAAAAATTACTGCCAGACTTGTCACACGTGTCAGATAAATAATGACGTAAATTTCCGCCCGGCCGGGTTATTAACTAGTATTGAGTCTAGGTTCCCCAATGAAATAATTGGTATTGACCTCTTAGGCCCCTACCCCAGGAGTCATGTAAATAAGGCACGATTTTTATTAGTCATTGTGGATCATTTCAGTAAATGGGTTGAGTTGATACCACTTAAGCGGGCTTCAGCAAAAGTCGTTGCAGATTCGTTTTTGAACAAATATATTTTAAGATATGGATGTCCAGCGAGGGTGATTAGCGATAATGGTCCCCAGTTTGTAAGCAGTACATTTAAAATGATGTGTGACAAGTTGGGCATTAAGCATATGAAAATGGTACCCTACCGCCCACAATCAAATATAGCGGAACGGGTAAATAAGAATATTGTAAAATTGATTAGAAATTATGTGCAAAAGCACCATTCTAACTGGGATGACTGCGTCGAAGAATTTGCATTCGCCCTCAGAACGGCTAAGCACGAGACAACGAAGAAATCCCCCGCCGAATTGTTTTTGGGCAGGAAGATAATGACCCCCTTAGATAAATTATTTTATGTGAAAGATAGAGCGCCGGAATTTCAAATGGGTGAAATAGAAAAAATGTTGAAGGAGGCAGAAAAGTGCTCCCGGGAAGCGCAAAAGAAACAAAAGATTTACTACGATTCAAAAAGAAGAACCGTAGAATATAAAGTGGGGGAGGAGGTGTTGAAACAAGCCCACGCACTTTCATGCGCAGCAAAAGATAAGGTCGCAAAATTTTGCCCAAGATGGCATGGTCCTTTTGAAATTACAAGAATAGTTGAATGCCGTGCATATTTAAAGAATGAGAAGGGCGAAGAGACTGTGGCAAATTTCGATCAAATTAAACATTATTATCGAAGAGCTAATAATAATATTTTGAAAGACATGTTGCAGGGTCCAGCCTCACAGAATTTTTCTAAGATTCAAGAGCCCCAACCAGGTCCCTCAAAAACAAGAGAACCCAGTTTGAAAAGGAGGTTACCAGAAGAGAGGAAGCCGCAGCCGAAGAAAAGACCACCCCAAAAAGAAAAAAGGACAAACGCTAAGCAACAGTCTCAGCAACCAAAGCGTCTAAGGAAGGAACGTCCAAATGAAAACACTATGAAAGCTCCACCACTACGGAGGGAACAGAACGGCGAGAAGCGAGCCGCCGAAGGTGCCAACCCACAACGAAGGAGCCTACGAGTGCAGGAGAAGGAACGAGCCAGTCTGGAGAGGGAGCAAAGACTTCAGCACAAACGGAAAGCGCCACCCACCATTCGTCCCAACAAGGTGTTTCTGGAGGAAAGAAGATCGACCAAACGAAAGGCAGCCCCAGAGTTTCAATCTAGGAGTAACAAGCAAAGAATAGCCCAAGCCACAGTATATCCAACCTTTCAGGAATGGACAAAAAAACGCCTAAAAGACTGGCAGAAAGATAAGTAGATTCTTTATTTTCTTTTAAAATTCACACAGTTATGTTTCTGATTTAAGTGCAAGTTGCAGATTTAAAAGGGAAGTTACCCGAGTCAAAAGCCGGTTGCCGAAAGCGTAAAGGACACGCTTGAAGGAACAACTTAATTATGCAGCGGAAGAAATTCGAGAGTTCAGTTGAAAAACTGTGAGACTTCGTGAAATGTTCTTTGTAATCCAGAACATGGGATTCATCGATTTTAGTCAAAAGACTCTCTGTAAATAGGAAATTGAATTGTGTTAATTAAAAGCAACTAGTACGTAAGTTGTATAGCAAAACTGTTGTATTATATTTTTCTATGTATAAATAATGAATGCATTTAATGTAAAACTGTTTTCTATGTAATGCATGATTTGTTGTAAGCCTTAAGCACTGGTTTTGTTTATATCGAATATTTTGGAAAAGCGTAAAGGATACGCAAGTTAAAATTAAAATGTAATGTAAAAGCGTAAAGCGCGCTAAATTAGAAAGTGAATATATAAGTGTTATTTAACGCAATGAGCATTTAAAGAAAATTTGAATTGAAGATTGAAAGAATGAATTATATGTATGAAATGCAATTGAAATGTTTGAATGTTGTACGTAGTGTTCTCTGGTTTCACACAAAAGTTTAAAGTTCATTTCATGTTAGAACCTCAGGGCATTTCAGATTTGTTTTAGGGGAAGTCTGAGGTCTTGAAAGTCGAAGAATTAACCCCAATAGAATTGAAGTCAGGTGGTAGTTGTGAACACTTGACAAAGTAAAACTGCGTGTTTTTCACAAACACCACATTTGGCCAGAGAACAAGGGGGAAGTTTTAAAAATGAATGAGTGTAAAATGAATGCGTTTGGCGAAAAGCGCTAATAGAAATTAAAAAACGCGAATACCTAAAGCGCGAATAAAAGTCATTACGGAAAGCATCAGAGGAAGGGAATGTTGTACTTTTCAGGTGAAATGTACTTATAACATGAAATTAAAATTTATTTCCTTCCAGATTGGAAGGAACCAGATAGTATCCAGCCAAATTCCTGATGGATCTTTTTGATGTGAAGACGGAAAAAGATATTCTATGTTAAAATATCTAAGACACAAACAGAGAGTTAAACTAAATTTAAAACTTACAATTGTAAAGGATGGCGAATAGGAAGGAAAATTTAGATTTAGAATTTAGCATCTTCACTAAAAGCCGATTTTAGGCTACTTAGTTTCAGACTACTAAATTCTGGGAGCAACTATGTAGCATTCATTATTTTAATTAACCAAATTATTTTTAGTTTGAACTTTCCTATCGAATTCTCAAAGTTTCAGTTGCTGCCCGAATTTAGCGCGAGTGAGATATTTATGCAAATCGCATATATCTGTTAGCAGTTAAAAGGCAGGAGTTAACGAGGGGAAAGACAGAGCCTTGGATTTATCGCCGTAAGGCTGTGCGCGCAAAGATTTCCTCTGTCTACTGAAAGTTCGCCTTCATAGGCAATTTGCAATTACCAGTGTTTGCTAGTGAAATTCGCATAATTGCATTTCACTAAGAGTTAAGCTTCCCTCGCCGTCCTATTTAAGCTAAGTTAGGGAATTGAATTTGTTAACACACTTTATTTTCATATTATTTTAGTTCAGCCCAAGTAGTGGCTTACTCTCAATTTGAAGAGTTGTAAATATTTGAATTAAAGGGTCACTTTTAAACCCTCCTTCTGACTTTGTAGTTCTTCAACACTAAAGGACATAGCCTAGATCTGCTCACAGTCTTCCACATAAGGTTTCACAGTTTATGCTCACGAAAGAAGGTCAAGAGATTGAAGGAGAAACCTTATAACTCTAATTTGAGTACTTACGAGATAAGTTAGTAGGCATTTCGAAATCTGTTTCATAGGATACAATAAGACTAATAGAATAAATTAATTGTTAATATTAAAAATTAATTAATTATTATGAAATTAATAAAGATACATACGGTTTATTACAAAGGTTATTTACACTATAATGCTTCAAAACTTTCTATTTAAAACTAGAGTTTATTAGGGCAATCTGAACAAAACATTGCTTTCTGCTTTACATTTTTTTTCGTGTCTTCAATCGGTTCGTATGAAGTTTTTTTATTTGAGTAGCGTAATGAGCAACCACGTGCAATATTTTGTTATGAAGCACTTTTTCGAATAACAATATTATGCTGACTGCACTACAGTGTTATACTGTTTATATTATATAAGCAAAAAGCAGATGTGCTACATATAATATATAACATTTTATATAGACGTGCTTATAGATATTTCATACACGTACTTATCTTCTGCTATGATCAGAAACAACTAACGCATACTATAGTAGCGCGTAGACTAACCAGATTTTCTTATAAATTTGTGTGGCAGTCAACGTGTTAAAAGGCATATTCTGCAATAAAAACTATGGGATAATCGATAATAGACTGCTACTTTTTCAGCAGAATTTCATATTTGAATACTATCCTTAGAAAGGATTTGAAAAATACGATAAAGAATGGATAAAATAAGAACGCCCACAGCTGCACACCATGAAATTCTCCTAAATTCACTTTATTGGTTCTATTTTTAGTCTGGTGTTACTACTTTTTAATGATACAGGAAATAATTTGATGAATTATTTCTTTTTTTAACAGAAGGACGGAATAACAAGCCAGCTATCTCTTTCAAAAACTACTGAAAAAGTAGAAATGTTGATGTATTTCTGTCTCAGTTTCTTTAATGGTTTTTAGGTAAAGCCTTTAGTATAGCAATAATTTGAAGATATCTAAATTTAACTAAAGCTGATTTTTATACTTAAGGTTTTTTAAAGTAAACATTGAAATCAATAAATAAACACCTTTATTATTTTTTCTTGTTTAAAAAGAGCAGAAAAACCCTTTCGTTTAACCTTTCCAATAGAATGCTACATACTATCAAAGTCAGAAATCTCAGAGACCCACCAGTGATCGAGCGGTAAAATCGCTGAACGCTGGTTGTTTCGACCTGTGTTCGATTCCAGGCGCAATGGTTGGCTGCCTGGGTGTTTTGTGGTTTTTCCCATGTGTAAACACGACCCAGGTTTCCTTAGAAAGTCCTCCACGAAGGCATATATCTTCTAAGCAGATAACCCTAGTCTGCTTTACCATAATCAGTTAATCCGTGACCCAAAACTCTCAGCAAATATTTGAAAACAGCTTCTTGGCGTATTACTTCAAGTACCGGCCAGACGGAAAAGTGATTGGTGACTCTGACCGCTGTACCGTAGGGTCCGAATCCCGGGACAAGTATCAAGACAAGGATCTTTTGTCCATAGGAGGTAACGATGGCCGCCTTTGAGCAACAAACAACTCCTAAAATGTTGCTTACAGTGAATTAATTTCAGATGTAATAGATTTTCCACATCATGTATTTTTATTGATTATGTATATATGATCTATTAGATTACAGTGGACTACACTGTAACAGTCCCACTAGTTCCCGAGAGATACAGATAGCTGAATACTGGTAGTTCGACCTGTTTCAAACCCAGGTAACGGGGTGACTGCATAGTTGCTTTTCGTAGTTTCCTCACCTATAACAGGAATATGAGCTAGCTTCTCTTAGAAAGTCTACCAAGAAGGCATCCGTCCTCTTAAACAGGTAGGGCTTTGAGCGCTTTACCGTATCGAAATAATTTAATCTGACTAGTTGCAGTGTAATATAGAATTCTGAATTTCTCATAAAGAATCATTACTGTGTAAATCTAGCACATGTAAAATTTCCTCTTTAAAAATGCAATTTTTTAAAATTTCTGAATACTTTTTTCTTCTAGTTTAACTATTACTACTTTCCGAAACAAGCATAATGTCTTTTTGCTTAAAGTAAGTGAACTGAGTCCACACAGCAAAAAAATATTGTAATTCTCAAAACTTACTCTTAGGCAAGGTGTTTAGAAACTATGTAGAAACAAGGAGTCTTTGGCGAAAAAAATCGTTGAGACGGTTTCTTATGGAAAATACTTCATAAAGGTTGGCAGTTAGCCCTCGAGTTGCTTTGTTTTAAGCAATTAACCTAACCTAGCCTTCATAAACGCATCCTGTTCTTTGCCTGGTAGCACTTCTCATGCTTTGTCATAATTGACTAAAAAAAAAGATTCTTCAGATTTCTGTATTTTCTGCTTTTATCCCCCTTGAATCGAGTTTGTTCTAAGTCCGTTAAATTATGGAGGACAATTACGTTGTTTCTTCCATCGGTAAATAACATGAATCTTATAATTGTACATAACATTTTCAGTTTTTCCCTCTAAGGAAAATGTCTATTAAAAGTTTTCTTCGTCTAAGTGATGTTCAGTTCCTAGTGTAAGTCACGATAAATTGTGCATCACTGTTCAGAAGAAATACGGTGGTACACAATTTTAGAATGGGGATCTTCTTATTGATATCTTTACACAATATCTTCAAAATTTAAACTATTTAGCAGCCTTTTAAAGCTTTAATCATTTTTTTTGTTTCGAACAGTTTTGGCTTAGCTTGTTAATATAATTTAGACAATCTTATTTGATGACTAGATATAAATATCACAATTTTAATATGTAGAAAGA
>KK119986.1:605424-628816 GCA_000611955.2 Stegodyphus mimosarum
TATCAATTCTAATGCTCTGAATTAATTTCTTTCGTAAAATAGCCACATGAAATGTAGCATTTTAAACGACAGACATGTTTCATGTATTTTACTCGATGTCTTCGGAATGACGATGAAAAAATCTGCACTGGATATGTTCCCAAAAGAATCCCACAGGCATTCTTGGTATTTTAAATTTGAGATTCACTAGTCTAGCAAAGAGACTATAAATATTTTGGATTTCCACTTTATCAATGGGGAGTTACATAGGTCGAAATAACTTCTTTAAAAGAAAAGGTGCGTCAACAGCGTATAAATTTTAAAAGTGACGAAGCGCTTATTTAATTACTTTCTGCCAAAATGCAGTAGCATGCAGTTTTACTTTCTTTTCAGTGCTGGAGCTCTGCCAGTGCTAGTATTGTTCGCCATAATGTTTTTATCTCGGACAAAATCTGCATTGCTTTTTATTCGAGACTAGATCGCTTGCAGCTGGCCCTCTAATGGTTTTTAAATTGAAAAGTATGTCATACACTTCATGAATGTCTTTTAACACACGCTGAAGTAATCGATAGAAAACTACTTACCGCTCTGAAGATTAACATAATGAGAGCTAGCAAAAGTAGAAACACGTTAAAATCCTGAAAGATAAAAATAAAATGCAAAACAAATATGGGTATAGAAGGAATTCCCCGCATCTGTCACACACATGTATGTAAAGCGAAATCGATTAACAGCCAACTATTTATACACATGCCTTATATAGCAAAGAGAAGGAGAATGTTGAAACGCATTAGAATGAAGAAACATAAAAGTATGCAGCTATGTTTCATAAGTCTCTAATATATGGAAGACTAACAAAAATCAAATATAAAATTAAGACTATCCAGTTTTTTTATTCTTGTAGGAAGAGATATCCGTGCCTGTTTTTCTCAATAATGCATAAAGATTTTCTTTTAAATGAATCATTATTAATTTTGCGTGATCCTTTATAAGGTATTTTCTGTAACGGTAGCGCACTCGGCGGGTATTTGAGAGGTGCAGGTTTGAGTCCTGGCGAGGGCATTGCTCATTTTTCACATCTCCCGCATTAAAAAAAAAAAAAAAAAAACCAATGACTATGACTCTACATCGTTTGTACATTCATGTGCTCCCGATTTTAAGATTTAACTTGAGATTATAGATGCTCTAAAATATCCCACTTTATATCTGCCTTTGTAAATTAATAATATTGAAATCTTGATACTTTTTACAAAGACTAAATATTATGTAAATAACATTTTGCTTAGAATTTAAATGTGTTACAATCAGTGGTATTTTGTTGATTACTTAAATATATTTTATGCTATTTTTTTCAAATGCCGTAAAGAATCGTCAAGTATCAACAGAAGTTCTTACAGACATACATACTTAAATTGGAAATAATACGTAGCAAAGATTTGGAAACATTCCCTGCGCATAATGCTGCTAATATACAATTTGCAACTAGAGATTACGTTGATTTAAAACTAAACAAGCAAGAGAAAAAAACTGAAAGCTTTCAGATTTTATATTGCGTCCAAAGGGTCGTTTTTAGCCCACAAGGGCTATTAGTCTCGAAACGGCTATGTTACTAGGATTACGTTATTCAAAATTTGATGGCACTAGGTACAGTCATTTTTTCACAACGTGAGGAAAATACCTGCATTCATGCCCATTTTCTTTTATTTAATTTTTTTAAAGCAATACAGGGCTAGAATATTTGGTGGCAACAATTTGAAAAGTGATTCAGCATTTTACAGTGACTCAACACAAAATCCTGTTTCGAGACCAATAGCCCTTCTGAGCTAACGCTCCTTTGAGCTGACAGGATCAATCTAAATCTAAAAAAGTACTTAAAGTCCCAGACATGCGAATACAAGGGAAAAAATTTCAAATAAATATTAAAGAAATAAAACTCCTAAAATTTTTTATTCTCTTAAACTCAGATAATAAATTTTACAAATCCTTGTAATAAAATACAAAGAAAAGAAATGAAATACAAAGGAAACGTTTTTCTTTTGCCTGTTTAGCTTTAATTTAACTTCTCTCTCTCTCTCTCTCTATATATATATATATATATATAGTAATTTATCTGGACTGCGCCATTTCTAGATCAGTCTATGTCACATGGCTTGTGTAACGCTGATGACGTCTCTGATTTGCAACTTGAACTCAATTTTGAGAACTGAAACCCTTTTCTAACTCAAACTAAAATCTTCTCTTGGTAAGCCTCCATATTAGATAACTGCGCACTTTAGCTTCTGCCTCTCTTCTTGTAATGACGTTACTTCGCTGCGCTCTTTTCCTGCCGCAATAATATAAAAATGTAACTGTTTTTGAATAGTTGTTCTTGAAAAGAAATAGGCACGATTAGAGTGCCAAGTGAAATGTGGCCACAAATGTCAATTTAAATAGAAATGGAATTTAACCCGCCTCGACTGCCAAGTTTCTTAGTCATTACGAATTTATCATTTTAGCATTCTACGCAATCAGAATTCTTCCTCATCAATATGGATCTACTTTCTGTGAATTCTACGTACTACGCCATCAACATTGTTACGTCATTGTCTCCTTTTTCACTGCATAAATATATTCTCATTTAATTATTTTAAATTTAAATTTAAAAGATGTTTGATTATTTTATTTTTCAATTCATCGAGATGTAATACAAACACGTGGTTCTCTTGATATTTCTTTCAACTGCTTCTTGAAAAAGACCAAGGAATTATTAACTACTATTCCTTCGTTTTATTTAAAATTTAACGATTTTACTTTCTAATTTTTTATTATTTACATTTATTTTTCAAGTTTTCTACTCAACTGTTTTTCAATTTTGTCTTAGTTAGATAGTATGCCATTACTGATTGATATTAATTCCACAGTTTACCTTTTCTTAATATACATATTATTTCCTTATATACATATTATTATATAAGTGTTTCTCTTCGACCGGTTTATCGACCGGACAAATATTTTATATTTGCTGAGTACAACGTGTTTTTCGATCAAATAATGCAAATAATTTTGATAAATTAACGTGGTTTTGATCGATATTTTGCCGACAGAAATTAAAAGAAGAAAACGGGCACGACGTTGCACGTATCTTTATTAAATTTTAAACTAAATTGCTGGATAGCATAAGGAGCTTGACAGAAGGATTATCAGAATATAACGTTCATTTGACGTAATGGGGATTCCAACTGCATGAAACACACTTTATGACACATTTTCAAATCGATTATTGAGTTTTTGATACATTTACAAAAACCAGACGACTCACAGGAAAGAGTATTGTTAGAATACGAAATTGATCTTAACCTATATTTATAATGCCATCTGGAATGTTTATAAAAAGAATCTAAGGAAGAAAAAGAAAACTAATACCTATCGCTAATTTTTAAAACTAATTGATAGACTTACATGTCCCGAGTTCGAACCCTGTTTGAGATTAAATATTAACCAGATGCAAGTACAATCAAGATTCTCAAAGTTTTGAAAAGACTGATTTTTTTATGAGAATCAGTATTTCAAAACACGCAAAGACACACAGTCTCCTAATATAAAGAGACAATATGCTTACATTCGATCAAATAAGATTTTAAGTTACATTTTTTACGTTACCTAACAGTTAGGGCATTAAAGAAACTAAAATAAAAGAATAACCCTAGAAGATAGTTAATAAGAGAATAACTATTAAAACGTAGTTGATGCCAATAGATGAAGCAACACTGATGTCATCATGACGTAGGAAAATCCTACAAGTAGGCTTCAGGAGCTCTAGATTTCACGATGACGTCATTCCCTTACTGCAACGTCATTGATCCGTTGAATGGAATGTTAGGTATAGTTAAAAAGGAGATGCTATCACATTGACTGTTAAGTAAACTAATTTGCATTTTAAAACCTTAGTCAATAGAGCAGTATTCTGTTAAGTAGTATTTAAAAACGCACTGCTAATTTAATAATCCCACGGACTATGAAAATTTAATTTTTATTTAGTTTATTTCTCCAAAAATGTTCTAAATCTTTACTAGAATAAATTTTAAAAAATTTATACAGTTAACTTAATTGTAAAAGTATATGGCAAGAGATATTTTTCATAAGATAACATTTTAATGTTGCATTATATTGCTGAGGACTAATGCTAAACTGTAATACAAGATGATTATTATATATTTTAGTGACTATTTTGTCTGATACACGTTTCATACTTTAATACCCTGCCCTCTTGTTTACAAATTGAGTTCTCAGCACAGTTTCATTATGTTCTAACATAATAGTTTAAGTTATACTTCCAAGATTTTCTCTATACATCTAGAGTCCATTTAACCTACGTAAAAGGTATATTTGGCAAATTACATGAAGGATTTGTTGCCTCTGAAGGTAAAGCAAGTTTCTGTTATTAATATTTTTCAACTTAAATCATTCATAAAATATTAAAACCTTCAAGGATTAGGCAAAACCCTTTAAAGATTGAAAATTTTTGACATGTTTATATGATCGTTAAATTTTGTTCTTCTAAATATAGCATTATCTGCTCATTTAGTTCAAAAATATTAAATTTGGCATTTCCAGGATTTACGATTCTTTCCTTTTTGTCACTGTGTCATTCTATGACCTAGATCTAAACTTTTCATACTCGATAGTGCTGCATTATTTACTAAATACAAGGTAATTGCGTTCTTAAAAGAATTAAATTTTGTCCGTTTTGAAGATGGGAGAATAAACAAAGCATTAAAAGTAACAGAAATAAGCCCGCAAATGTAACTTGCAGTGAGGAATACAATTAAATTTTAGAGCTACGTACTGTGAAAGATTTAGGAACTGTGCTAATCGGGAAAACATTTTCTTTTGAAAACAGACATAGAAACATAAAAAGGAAAGACAATTTAAAGTAACTGAAAAAAATCATGAAAAATAAGAAGGATGTAGTTACCTTATGAGAAACTGGTCCATATACCCACCAACAATACCTATGGACACCCACATACAAAATATGCAATAATTTATTTAAAGAGATTTCCAATATATATGAATTTATAGTCATTCGGTTTACTTCGGCAAAAGAAACATAGATTAGGGTCATTCGGTTTACTTCCACAAAAGAAACATAGATTAGGAAACGTCGCCGGGATTAGAACTCCAAATCTCCCGATTGCTAGACGGATGGACTTCCAGTTACAACCCGAAACACGAGAGAATGAGGGAGAAAATTCCTTACCTTCTCCTCCACTTAAACGGTGACCGGGGAAGAAGGAACTCAGTTTCGAAGTTCTGGTGGTTTAAATTATGGTCTAACACATTTTATTTCCAGTACCAATTGTAAAATAATTTAGAATTTTTTGAAGCCAGGAAATAGAAATACGAAGAATCAAAATTTTCCCTCTGCGGGATTCAAATTCCTGACTTCCCGATTGCTACCCGACGTACGTTTCATTATATCAGAAAGGCACGTAGGCAGGAGGAAGAAAATTCCTTACAAAATTAATTAAAAATCAACTAAATTTTCAGTATTTGTTTTAATATGTTTATCTGTTTTTGTACTAACCAAAACTTGCTGTCCCCTGCTTCACACAAAAATCTTATTTATCCTGTTAGACTGTGGGGTTTTACTATTTAAATCTAAAGTTCTAACTTAGAACCCCACGAATACTAACAAGCGAATAATCGCTTAAGTGTGTGAACAGAACACGTAAGACTTAAAGAGGGTTTATAACCCTTTATTTTTCAGTATATTTACAATCAGTTCCTACTTGGAACTTTACACATAGCCGCCACTCGGGCTTAAAATAATAATAATTTAAACTAAAACTAGCTTAACTAAGCTATTTAAAAGGTATAGCCGAAGCTATCAGAATCTAACTAGTTGGCCCCTAAGTATTAATTAAATCGGCGAAGCCAAGCAAGGGCCTAAGGTATGGCCGAGCATAGTAACAGCTAAGAGAGATGTAGCCAGAAGGCAAACGCGCGCTAGTCAGGGAATCAGACTCTCTCCCCTGAAGTCGGTGAAGTCACGACTTAAACAGTACTCTTTCTCATTTGCATTAACTGCGTTTCTGAATTTACATTCTGGCAGGAAATTGTAAGCTGAAATTAGAATAAGATAGGAAAGATATAAAACTTAAAATAACTGTTAATAAACTTAGGATAAACCTTACAAGACGAAACAGTTATAAAAATTAGCCAGTTCTTGAAAGTCATGACTGATTTATTCAAATCAAGAAAAGGAACATAATAATAAGATACAAAAAGTGTGATGGGAAAATGGAAAGTAAGTAGAAACTTTTATATAGAACTAGTTAGACAAAATTAGGAAGTTACAAAATATTAGCCATCTTATTATCAGCAAACAAGCAGTGAAAAAAATCGTTAGCAGAACTAATATAAAAGTAAACTAATTTATATGTTGCTTTTATTATAGCAATAATTTTCTAAATTTCCATAGAATATTTGTTTTCATTCTCCAGATTCATAAATGATATTTTTCTGTTTTTACTCGGAAGATCCTGGAACTCGAATTTAAAATTGGTTAAAGTGAATATACACTACTTAATATACTGCTTAATTCTACGCATTTCAAAGAAAAGTATTTTAGTTATAACTAGCAGTTGAAATCTTACCAACAAACAAGAAAAAATGAGTTAAGTGTTTTATTTCAAGCAAATATTCCGAAAATTTTGGCAGTATTTTGAAATTTCGGGAAGTCTCAAAATAGAGTTGCTTCTTTATAGTTATAGTTACATTTCTAACCGAGTTTTAACAATAATAAAATAGTCAACTGATCATCAACAGCAGTTCATTGATTACTGTAATTGCCTGATTAGCAGAACAATATTAAAATCTGAGTATTGAATTACTTCCGATGATTTCACTGCTTAATCGGAAGTACTTCTTTCGACATTTAATCTGATTTATAGTCTAAACAATTAAATTAAATAATCAAACTACTATACTTTACCCATGTTAATGAAGTCAGGCATTGCCTCACGGGTACGTAAGTACGCGTACTTAAAATAAGCTGATGTTAACTCGTCGTGCCCGAGCAAAATTTGCAGTTAAGCCTAACATCCGAAAATATTTCCTGTAAAATCCCCTTTTTTACCTAAATATTTGGATTTATGCATATATTATTTAAATGTTATTTCTTATAACATAAACAGAAAAATGGTAATACTTAAATTTAAATTCTGTCCAATAATGAAGTAAAATCTTCGAGAATTTAAATATCAGTGGTTATAATACCAACTACAATATTTACCTACAGAAGTTAAGTCACTTAATGCGTGAAACGTTTCTAAAATATGAATATGCGTCCTTAGCGTCGCGCGTTTAACTTTTGTAGAATAAAATGATAAACAGTATTCTTCACAACAATTCTAACACTCTAGAGATTCTATTTAGTAAGTTTTCGGAGCATTCTCACACAATTTATGTGGATTTAAAATATGAAGTAAAAAGTTCCGTTTCAGCATGGCATATATACAATGGGCCTTCAATGACACTTCCCTCCCGTTTCACATTTGATACGGTCGGCCCACGGAGGGAACTGAGCCGTATCATATATGATACGCTGGGAGAGAAAAGTTTAACAATTATTTATTAATTAATGAACGACTAAATTAATCAGCCCTGACACATATTATGCATGAAATTAAAAATCGTGAGGAAACATTGATTTGAAATAAACATGTTTACAAACGCAAATAATAAGCGAACAAATAAAATATTTAAACGAATAAATAATTTAAATTAAGTTTCTGAAAGCACATATTCACTTTCATAAATTTATATTCTTATTCAGGGAATCCATAATCTGGGGTTCGGAAAATAGAATTTTGAAATTTTTGAAAGTCTTATATAGTGCTGCATCCTCAGTTATAATGATTTTCACGCTCTTATGGATACCTATCTGCAATGTTTCAGTAGCTAAAATTTTTATTATTGTATGTTTTTAGAAGAGCAGATACATATTAATTTCTTTTCCAAAAAATCAAGCATTCAGAGTTAAACACTTTTTTTATTGAACATTGGGGTTTCGCGTTTTCTGTTGTACGCACATAATTAGCATTTCCTATCATTAATATTTTTTAAAGCATCTTTGTCTACTTATCTATGCAAGTAGACATTGTCAGGACTGAGTGTTCGGTGCATATTCTTGGCAAACATCTTCGTGAAAGTAACTAAGTCCTGATCTTGAACAGGGAGCTGAATGCAGCTATGTTCTGTGGTAGAATACTGTGATTAAGTGGTAGAATAACTATACGTAAGAAGGATTTAACATTCTCTTTTATTAAACCACAATTATTTACAGCCACTTCCCAACTCGGGAGGGATACAGAAAATAATGACCGCCACTTGGGTCTAAACAGAACAATCAAATTTAATTTAAACTAAAGCTAATTAGAAATTAAGTAGTTGTTGCTCACAGAGCTATAAACGCGAGGTTGGCCTCTAAACTAAATGGTGCGTAGCAAGATTTAACTAATACTAACGCAGTTAAAATTACTTCAATAAGTAATAGCGTAACAGCGCTATGACTTAGAATTTAAATACTAGCTGGTTTGGCGAACGTCGAATAGAGTAACAGTGGTCTGAGACTAAAAGCTCTCTCATACAAAGGTTCCTACCTCTCGCTTAAATAGAAACTTGGCTCCAAATTAGCATAAAGCTGAAACGCGCGCTTATTCTAACGGGAAGTTGAAATGAGAACAGATAGAAAAAGGCGTATTAAAATAAAACTTTGCTAGTTTAACTAAAACCTTACAACATAAATAATCAAAGGGATTCGTTAATGATGTAAAAATAAATACTAAATATGGTCTACATTTTTTTAATATTTTTCTGTTTTATTGTTATATGTTTAGATAAGTAGTATTTGATTTTTCACTAGCATTATCACTTTATACCCTTTACTAATTCCTCTAGGTTTTTGCAATTTTAATGCCTTTTAGTCTTACATTCGTCTTCTTTTTGTATTTCCTGCACGAAGTAAAGGCAGTATTGTAATCACGAAAATTTCCGGGTATGATATTTCAACGAAAATATCCATTTTGACCGCTATCTAATGTAATTTAACGACGTTTTTGCGTGACCTCTGTACGTAAGGACAGAATAAAAGACTCGTTTTTCCCAAACGATTTATAAAATTGATTTAAAACGGATTCAGAAGAGATTTTCGTAGTGTCTGTACGTACGTACGTATGCATCTCGCATAACTCAAAAATGAGTAGCCTCAGAACGTTGAAATTTTGTATATAGGACTACTATAACATGTAGTTGTGCATCTCCTATTTTGGTTGCAATCAGCCGCAACAAAAGTATATATATATATATATATATATTGTTGCGGCCGATCCACTCTGTCACTAGGCTCAATGAGCTCAGTTTTTTAATCCTTATATATTGGTAAATTTTTCATTTTTTGCTTTAAAAATGATTGAATTATGTTGTTCTTTCTTATCTTCCGGTTAAGGTTTTTATGCCTTTAGTTAATCTGCATGCAATATTTGTAGAACTATCAACAATTTAAAAGTTGTTTAAATGCGACTAAGCTTAATTTTTTTGCCATAGCAGCCATATTTGTTTGCGTTTAAAACATAGCTGAACAGTGAATTCAGTTTCTGCACCTTCAGTGTCTTTTTGCCCAGTGGGACCAAAATTAAGCTCATTTTTGTGTGCCAAAAATTCTGCCTTGTTGCCTGCTGGCCGAGTTGCTTGTTTTTGCGTAGGAACTCTAATTTTAACTGTAAAAAATGTTTTTTAATTGTTTAACTATATTTGATGCTTTATTTTTTTTATATTTTTCAATTTTTAATGAACATATTTTGAAGTTTTATATACTTTTGTCTTCTCGCGAACTGAGAACAGAATTAATTGAATGAGAAAAATATCTCTAAAGAATTTCGAAGAAATAAGTGTTCCATATTAGCACCAAATATTGTTGCTAGTTTGTCTCGGACAGAGAAGAATGTTTAAGAGTAACGCATACGCATTAGGTAAGCGGTGCTGAATCGTCTGTGAAAAACTGTTTACTTTTTATTTATTTAGTTGCTTTTATACATCATTTTAGATTTATTATAGTACTTGAACAGAACATGTGGCAATGATTAGATAATTCTTCAGATGATATACTTTTTGTGCGTTCTGAGTTATAAAATGAATAAGATGTAACGCTGTTATGTGAACCTAGCGGCAGAGTGTCGCTACGGTAAATAAATGTAGTGAATTTTGAGAGTGCATTTATTCTATTATGGTTAATGGGCTATCGACGAAGTAGATTTAAATCAATTCAATAAGTTTAAGTAAAATGCAGGGAAAATGTGTATAATTTAATATTCCGTACAAGGAAGCCATGTGGTGTAAAGTCATCAGCTTTACACCACATGGCTTCCTTATACGGAATATTAAATTAATAGTAATATATAAAAAGCCATCAGCTTTTTATATATTGTTTCAAACATTAATTTTCATTCGATCTGCAATATCATGATATTTAAATATTTATTATTTCCTTTAGATTCCTCTATTCCAGATATTTTACATTTTTTGGCAACCTTTTACCCATATATTTCTGTTCTGTTTTTATATTCAAAATTCAATATTCCATTGAACTATAACAAAATTATATTTTAATTTCTACATTTCTCTATATACACAATATAAGAAATAAAAAAATACCTAGCATTCATTGCTAGATGATAAAAATAACAAAATTTATAAAATGTTATTGAAATTATTATTTTTATTTTATATTATACCTTATTTTATATTATACCTTATTATTTTGTATTATACCTTTTATTTTTATGCCTTACTTAAGATCGTCCATGAAAAAATGTATTCTAAATTAAAACATATAAAAATATCATTTAACTTAATATTATTTTATTTAATAAAAATGTCTCCAAAAATCTTATTCATATCAAATGAATGTATTCATCCAATTACATTAAAATGATTTGTAAGCTTTTAAAAGGGATTTGTAACTAGATATTCGATTTTTCAAAATGTACGGCATAGCGTGAAAAAAACTAAAGATAAAATATCAAACGAATTCTTTTCTCCAAGCGATTTCCTTTGTACGAGGTATGACCTTCATCATTTCTGAAAGAAGCATCTTTTCTGTGATGAAGAAAAACACCTGTTCCGCTCTCTTTCTGACGTGTGGCATCTGTAGAGTGCTTAGGTACGGAATGTTTCGTTGGCTGTCGGCATTTAAAAGACATCTTTCCATTAACTGCCGTCAGACTTTATGACTTTCTTTAATATTCATATTATGTTGCAACAAAATTAAATGAATAGAGGATTAACATAAACGAAAACTCACATTATAAAAAATGTATACACTGTGCGGGTCTGTTTGTCTGTATGTTTGTTTTTTGCATTATCGTCTCCGGAACGGCGAGGAGTTGAGTTTCGAAAGAAGTAACCCCGGATTCCAAAATTTCGTGGAAAGCCATTTCGACCATTTTCATCTTCATACGACTTTAATTAGCCGAGATATGAATTAAAAACTCTGAAAACGCTAATTTTCACCCTCATTTTTTCTAGTGGCAACAGTCTCGCAAGCTCGAAATCAAAATCTGCTTTATTTCGAAAAGTGCTGCCACTACTCACTTAAACGTATTATTATTATGCATAGTCATATTCTGATGTTGAAGAAAGCGCGAGATTGCATATGACTTCACCGTATGTCGAAAATGTTTCGTTAATATCAGCATTTTAAATAAATACCTGCTGTTGGCAACTTTTTTGATTTCAGGTTAGGATAAATGACACGATATTTTATTGCCGCGTTAATTCTTTTATCGATATTGAGAAAAAGTTGTTACATTACATTAAATTTAAATCATGATATCATACGTATATGTATTAACCTGAAGTGTCAAAAGTTTATGTTTCCTAGTTTGGCAACAAATTAATTGTTTACGAATTGGTTGTTGTTTGGAAAGAATGAACTGACTTCATCCATATTGAAACGTTTTTATGGACTTTCTTTTCATGTGTACATAGAACTCATAAATTTTGCTTTGGTCGCAGCTAGCAACTTTGTATATGGTACATTAAATTAATAGTTCATTTTATTTTTAATTTTTCAGTACATAGAACTTATAAATATTGCTTTGGTCGTAGCCCGCTCATTTGACGGGTTTGCCCGCTAGTATATTGTTAAAAACTATTAAATATATCAAAATGACACAAACTTTTAAAGTACTAAAAAGATATCTGAAACTTTATTACAAGCTACAAATTAACTTCATCAAAGCAAATGATATTCTGAAATTAATTTTTAGTGACAGTTAAACTTCCCAACATTTGAATTCCGCTCTGCTGAATAAACTCCATATTATACAACCCATCCTTCTTGATCCTAAATCCTACCAGCAATTACTGTTCGAGATTTGCAAGAACTAACCGCTCTCCTTCCTCCTAATAAACTTAAAATAAAATAACTTTACATCTAATATTCCAAAGCCCATGTTTATTTTATATCATGTGCATATATATTGCATACATGATATATTTATATCATGTGTTTAAATCCGGACACATGACACCCCAATGTCTTTTCGAGCATGTCAAACATTGTACATTCGTCTTGCATTGCTTGGCCCTGTGTCCAATTTTGAGGCAGAAGAAGCAACCCTTCTTTTTCTTAATTTCATAATTCTTTTGATTCAGAGTCATCTTCTGAGCAACAAAGTAATCTCGACTTTCATGATTTTTCTCACAAAATATGCAAGAATTCTTTTCACCATAATTGGTTCCTTTATTATTGCCTGAAAATAAATCATTCGCTGTAGGCACAAAATGTTCATACTGGTACCTTTTATCTCTTTTACTTTCTTTCTTTTCACCCGAATCAATTACTTTAAATCCAGCTTTCGCCAAAGAGATTCTCTGCTCTCCTTCCACTTCATTCTTTAAAAATAATAATAATTGTTTCAATTTCTCAGAGCGAGAATTTTCTGCTGTAATTATTGATGCATGATTTCTAAGCCAAACTCGTAAAATTTCCTTGGAAATGCAGGATTCCACTAGCGGAAACAGCATTGCAGAGTGTCGCTTGTCATTCCTATTGACTCCAACGAACGTAAATACGACTCTAACTTATCAAACAATTCTGATATACAGCATTTCCACTTTGATCAGTAACATTTTTAATAATCAGACCTAATAATTCCCGAATATAGAATTCTACCAACAATTCTTTCCTGCCGAACCTATTTCTTAAGCTTTCTATAACCTTTTCATAATTTTCGGCAGTTGCAGGGAAGCTGTTTGCAATATCATGCGGTCTCGTACTGGGTACGGAGGCTTGAACGAGATAATGCATCTTGTTCTCGTTTTGAATTTCTTTATCTTCATGTATTCGCAGAAATTGTCCCCAAAACGGTCACCAAACTTTAATTTCGCGACCGAATTGTTTTAACTGTATGCTAGGTAATTTCAATTTCCGTTTGTTCGAATTCGGAGGCGCACTGCCAATGGATTGTGTCGTTTGGCGAAAATAATTCCGTTTCTACTCGTATTAAACCTTATTTTTCTTTGTATTCTTCAACTTTTGACCATTCACTTTCAAACTGATCATTTGAAGAAAATTCCGAATTTAATATTTGAGTATCAAATGCATTAAGTTCAACAGATAAACGTACTAAAGTAACAGGTTTCGTTTTCACAGTTTTCGTCAGGAATTGCCTTTTCTAATTCCTGCAAAATTGCATTAATTGTTTTCGTAAATGACGCTCTGGCAGGTTTTTCTTTTTTCAATTAACGATTCCAATTCAATAAAACAAATTCAATAAAATCAAATTAAATTAAATTCGATAAAACTAATAAAATTACCTTGGATTCTTTTACCGATCACGTCCCTCGTCAGCAATTGTTAGAGATTTGCAGGAACTAACCGTTCTCCTTTCTACTACTAAACTTAAAATAAAATAACTTTACATCTAATATTCCAAAGCATCATGTTTATTTTCGAAATCCACAGAACATCACTAAAAATCAGATGTTGCCACTCTTACAATGACAAACTATGAAAGAAAGATAATAACTGAGGCTTGTTTCTAACAATTATTACCCTTTCCATTTAAGGAATTAGACAACTTCCCTTGATCTAGACGTTAGGTTATCTCTTGAGTTACATGCTCACTTCTCATACACTTAATTTTGTGTAATTTCTGAATCTTAAAACTTAAATAAATTTTATGCGTTTAACGAATGGCATATGCAGAATAGGTCAGCAATTACAATTTAATACTATTTTAAGAAATCAACCTCAGCTAAAAATAAACTTGCTTTTGGAATAATGTTTCCCTGTTAAATGAATTTGTTTTAAAGAAATTCGAATACAAGAAATTAAATAAAACAATATCCTCTCGTAAATGCATTTATTTTAATTAACGCACGTCAGCTGTTATGTTGCTAAGAATATTACTAAGCTTAATGTGCTCAGCATTTAAAACTTTGAAAACTTCCCGCTTTACCAAACTTTTGCACGTAACCAAATTTTATCAAAATGTTTGCAATGACAGAGTGGAGCAATCTTGAATTTCTGGGGTTTGTGCTTCTTAAGTCAACAAAATATTTGCATCTTCACGATTGTGCTTAACATATCGGTAGTAAATTCACACTACTGCTCCAGTATATGCTATACTACTGTAATACATTGCCATACGTTGTGATAAGTTTATGATAAGTTTTGTTACATCAAAATAAGGTTAAATTACGTAGAAATGCTATTAGGAGTGCAAAGGATTTTAACCAAAAACGCATATTAAGCACTTATTTACGTATACCTATTTTTTATTTAATATTTTGACAATCACTTGAAGTTATAATTAGGTAATTAGCTTTAGCCAGAACAAATCCTTTTAGATTGCAAAACAAAAAAGAACAAATTGACTAACTTGGCTTTAGCTATAATCTTTAAAGAATTATAATACAATTTTCATTTACTTTCTTAAGATTATAAGGTGAAAAAAATGAAGCACTGCATAAGAGCAGCTCAATTAACAAGCAAAAATATTACTTTTGTTGCCTTTCCTCTAAACTCTGTGGTTACTCGCATCAACTAACATATGTTATTATTTTATTACAGACTTATTCTACGTAAATGGGAAGTTTTGTGTTTAACTGGAAGGAGGAAGTGAGTTTTGGAACTATCTTTTTTTCCAGTTTTTGATATAACTTAAATTTGTCAATGTTTAGAAATTCGAAGTCAGTTTATTTGAGTTATGAAACATTAATAAATTTTAAATAACAATATCGGTTCAAATAACGGATAAGAGTTAAGGATATTTACCCCTTGATATTTTTAGTTTTTTTTTTATTTCTGTGTTGAAATAAATCTATAATTTTAAAGTTTCACTTATTAACTGAAATAACATTGGCTTTTAATTTATTAATTTAGTTTTCAATTATCACTTACCCAAGCTTAAATTTGGGTGAGTTTCATAAGAAACACCTTTAAGTCTATCTCGGAAACTTTCGTTAGCAGATACGCCTCTACTCCTTCTCTTTTTTTAACTTTGAAAAAATACAGAATTAGAATAGGAGGAAAGAATGTAAGTAGTTGGTAACATCTACCCCAAACTAAAGCGTTGTTGACAAATGGCGAACATATTGCATTGGACAAAACATGATGAGAAGGGGATGAAATGTGCTAACTTCAATGTTGTTATGTAAACAGATGTTTCAATGCGCTGAAACTGCTACTCTTTTCTAAAAATAAAGGTACTTAACAAAACTGCCAATAATGAAAAACACTGCACTTAGTAATATGGGCGCTATTGATTTCACTTTCTGTACTAAGTAATATGGGCGCTACTAACTTCATTTTATGGGCCATACATTCTCTTATTACTCTATTTTGAGGCCGATTATGCTTCTTTCTCCTAACCACTTCAAGTTACATAGCCTCCATTGCAAACTTATAGTCAAAATAATTAGACCGTATGATTATGATGTGATGATACATGGTATGGTGATCGTATGATTATGTATGATATGATGATACAACCATATACTTTCAAACAATTTTACGGTCACAATAAATACTTCCTTAGCTAATTTATCATACGAAATAAAACATAACTACACGCAATTAAATTTATTATTAATACAAAATATAAAATTTAGTAAAGAAGCAAGTAAATATTTTTTGCTAGGATAGGGAAACGATGCAGCTATTAGCAACATACTCTGTTCTTACTAATCTTACTTGCCTGAATCAGAATCCATGAATTATTATCGAAAGAATTATTATCGTGGCAAGGAGTGCTACATTGACTGCGTCTGTCGTTGGCCAAAGCCTTGAGCACCAATCAGGTGGCAGTCCGACTTTGCTCAATCCGGCCCAACTTTGTACGACAGTACCCTGGAGGGAAGGTCCGTGGGTCTCCGATCCCTCTTTCGCTACCACCGACCTCTCGAGAGGACTTTCGGCTCTCTGCATATTTTAAATGCCCTCATGTCGTATGGATACTATACATTTACAAACATTCATGCCTTCTCTGGGATTTGAACCCCGGTCCTTCGGTACGGCAGTCAGGTCGCTAACCACTTTCCCGTCTAGGTGGCCAACATACACAAACCTATGGAATTACATGGTGATATTTATATTGCTTGCTTTTTTGTTTTACCTGTCGTTTAGAACCATGAAAATCATAACAAAAAGTTAAATGAAATAATTTGCAGTAGACTGTGGTAAAATGGTTTATGAGAAAATTACAGCTCACAAAAACTAATTACTAAACTAGTTACGGAAATTACATTAGGCAGAAGTGACTTTACACATAGGTAAAGTTAAAAACAATACGCAATAATCATGAAAGACACATCCATTAACATACTTACTTACATAAAGAACGCATATATTACTAAGGAAGAATCATTCGAATCAGAGTGCAGCTACCTTTGATTTATTTAAACTTCCTAGGTATTTCTGCAGATTTAATTGGATTCCTACTTCATAAACCCTTCACAGCTCAAAATCCAATTTTCAACTAGATATTTCCAAGCACTGATATTTTTAAACAGTCTACTTAAGTAAATCAAATGGCATTTTTGGTTGTATTTAATTTACTCAACCCTAACTCTCTTTTACATGAATAAAAGCTTAGCATTATCAGTACCGGATTTGTCGATAAGAATGTTTTCTTAGAAGCCTACTGTCGCATTTATTTGATGTTCGTTCAGCCGGATGTGTGGACAGGAATTAGTCACGATACCATATCTTTAAATTCCGTTGTATGCATTTGTTGTATTATTTTTTTTAAGACAAAAATTCGTCCACTTACAAATGTAAACATGGCTACTGTTACGGCATTAATTTCCTGACGGAATGTTTTTCCAAATATCAATGGCTTCCAAATATCAAAATTTAGCTTTTTATTCTGGTTTAAAAACAGAAAAGTTTTGTTTTTTCTTTTGTTAAAGCTAAAGTAGCTTGCAAGGTTTATTTTAGCTAACACGACGTTCTTATGTTAACTCTTTTCTGTGTCATCTTTTCCCCCCTTCAGTCAGCTGTTATAATGCAAATTAGATTCAGCACAAAAATTCAAATTAGCTTAAATAATGAGTGAAATTTTAGCTTAGCGTAGAGTGTTGTGATAACTAACCAGCAAAGACATTTCGTCTAAGACCTGTACCTGGTCGACCAGTACTTTTGGGGACTGAATTTTATATTTGTCAGCTCGCAGGGTTGTAATCCTCGTACGCTGGAGCCGGAATATGAGTAAAGTCAACTTGCATATTGTATTTATATTAATATTTGTGTATTTGAAACAGCGCAAGTAGCGGTAGGCAATAATAATTAATTTTGAACTATATAAGAGGATGTAGTTTTAATAAGCATTTTATTTACCTGTCACCTGTTGCTTGTGCTACTGAAGTTTAATTAGTGTAAAGACAGAAACTTTTCAGAGCGAGGGCAACTAAACAGTTTATAATTAATTAGGTTTTGTTAGGTTTACTTTAATTATCTTTACATTTTACGCTTAATTTTCTTTCACTTCTACTGTTTTCTCTACTTCTTTAGAAAATGTAAATGAGGCGAGTTTTAATGAGGAAATAAAACCTAAATTTAGAACCCTGGCAGTCTCGGCCTGCTGTGCTGAACCTCCTCTGTTGCTACCTGTCCTTAACGTTGTGCTTAGAGTTGTTGAATTTGTCTTTGACTGAAATTATGCCAGTAGCCCCGAAATAGTGAAGCCAGGTTGTTAGGCCTTTAAATATAAATTTTGATTTGTAAATAATTTGAGTAATCTTGGTTTGTTCAGCCCGAGAGAAGCGGAAGTTAATTTTGTCAAAGCTTTAGTTTTCTGTAACGTCAAGTTAAAGTGAAAATACGTATTTTGTTTTAACTTTTATTCTATTTCTTTTATTGTAGCTTAATAGATTTAAAAATAAAGTAAACAGAAAGTAAAAGTTATCTATATTTCAGGAAGAGAAAGGAAATAAAAGTGAAAGTTATTCTTAGAACATCTCGCTTGTTCCTAATGTTTGCTTCCTGTAATCATATAATTTATCCTAAACGTTGAATCAAGTTTCGAACCCAAACCACTACATAGCTGAATGCGATTTTATTTTGGTTTAGGCCACTTTGCAATTAAAAGACATTAATAATTTGTATAACTGACCATATGTTTCTAAATACAGCTCATTAAAAAATTATTCTACTTGGAAAACAATTTATGTGATTCTAATAAAATATTCTTTTAAAAACATTTATACAAAATAAAAGTAAACGCAAAAATTCTGAAGAAACTGCCTAAAGAAGTGTTTAATGTCAAAATGAAATGATTTTTTACTAGAGTACATAGATGGCAAAAGACACATCTTTTATTAATTACAATAACGCTGCCAATGGTCCACATTATTAACGGAGTATATTTCATACTAAATCTGCTTAAAATTATGATATCAGATAGATGATTAAAAATAAAAGTAAAATAAGGTGTGAATTAGAAAGATATGTTTTATTACTTATAAATTGCTCATTTTCTTAACATATATAGTCATAACTGGCCAAAATGTTGGACAGATTCGGCTAAAGACGTCTCTAGCCCATCAAAATTTATACCCGTTTCCTAATTTTAGAATTATACATTTAAAAAATTCAACTAAATTTATAAAAGTGCTAAAATTTTTAATTTTCGAGAGACCTCAAACTTTGCCTTACTAAATCATCAACCAACATTTTATAACGCCGAAAATTAAAAAAAAAAAAAAAGTTCTGTTTGTAAAAACTATATTGGGGCAAATATACGACCGCTTTACACGTGCGAAAACCCTAGGTTTTAAAATCTGTTTTACAAATAATAATAACACTTACGTATGAAACGGCAACACATACAAAAGTTTATATGTTGAAGGTTATTAAAAAATTAACCAAACAACCTAAATACAGAGCCTTGATATTACGCAAATATATTTTTAAATATACAAAGGCGGTTAATAAAAAAGAAATTCATTAATATATTTTTTTTAAATGCTAGGCCACGGGAAGAAATTTCGAAAAGACATTTTAATCCAAAAAAAATGTCTTACATCCAGATGGTGAAGAAGATAAAAATTCCCAATTGAAATCAATGGAATATTAGTTTCAGATGCAACGTTTCTTAAAGGCTCATAGAAAAGTTAATTTCAAATAGTACTTTTTTCAAAGCAAACAAAATTTCATATCATTTTAATTACCTTCAGCGATTACATTACTTTCCAAAAAAATCTGATGTGTACACCACGTGACTTCCCCGCGTACCTCTCCAGGTTTAAACTACAAGATACCGACTACTGTGCACTTTGTCGGGTGCTTGGGAACGCGGAGCATTATCTACATTCATGTCCTCTGTTGGATGACATAAGGAAAAAGCACCTGGGTGAGGGGCCAATGAATCTGGAGAAACTTAAGGGATTTGAGGGGCCAATGAATCTGGATAAACTTAAGGGATTTGCCAAGGATGCCATGTCTTTAATAAATAGTAATAGATCTGTCTTTGGCATCCAAATATGATTTTATTTATTTATTTATTTATTTATTTATTTTTTTTGAGAGGGAGACCCTTTTAGGATCATTTGGTCTTATAAAGACTAGGCGGATCGGGCCTCCCCGCATTTCACATTTCACACCACGTGACTTCCTTCTACGGAATATTAAATTACACGCATTTTTGTCCTGCCTTTCATTTAAACTTATTTCCTCAAATTTCATTAGAGATATATTTCTGATTCAAATAATTCAGTTCGCACTTCGCGACAAGGCAGAAATACATGAAATCTCAAAATATCTATATTAAAAATTGAAAGATATAGAACAACATAAAACATCAAACACAGTTAAAACAATTAAAAAATTTTTTTTTACATTTAAAATTACAGTTTCTACGCAAAAACAAGCAATTCGGCCAGCGGACAAGAAAGCAAATTTTGCGATGCACAAAACTGAAAGTTTACTTTTGGTCTCACTCGGACAATGAAGGTGTAGAAACTGGCTTAATTTATAGTAGACGCTATCCTGTGTCAATATATGGGCTTATTTAAAAACTTAAATGAGAATTCCAAAATGGTTTAAGCATAACTTAATTCGCAATAATAAAAGAAGACATTACTTTCATGCTGCGAAGCTTTGTTTCTCTAGATTGGCAACAAATCTTCTATTCTGCTAAGTTTCAAATGTAAACAAATATGGCCGCTAAAACAGATTAGGCTTAGGGGCACTTAAACAACTTTTAAATTGTTGATAATTCTTCAAATATAATATGCAGGTTACCTAAAGGCATAAAAACTTTAACGGGAAGATACGAACAACATAATTCAACCATTTTTAAAGCACAAAATGCACAATTTACACACATATAAGAATAAAGAAGCTGAGCTCACTGAGTCTAGTATATATATATATATATATATATACTTTTGGTGCGACTGATTGCAACCAAAATAGAAGGTGCACATCTACATGTCATAGCAGTCCTATATACAAAATTTCAACATTC
Organism: Stegodyphus mimosarum; assembly: GCA_000611955.2. NCBI lineage: Eukaryota > Metazoa > Arthropoda > Arachnida > Araneae > Eresidae > Stegodyphus > Stegodyphus mimosarum. Next base: position 626,421 of record KK119986.1, read on the forward strand.
TGAAGCTACTCGGTTTTGAGTTATACGAGATACATACATACATACGTACGTCCGTATGCATAGACGCCATGAAAAAGTCTCTTGAGAATCCTTTTAAATCAGTTTTATAATTTTTTTGGGGGGGAAATGAGTCCTTTATTCTGTCCTTACGCACAGATGTCACGCAAAAAAAATAATAAATAAAATAAAATTAAAAAAAACATCGTTAAATTGCATTCGATAGCAGCCAAAATGGATGTTTTCGTTGAAAAATTATGTCCGAAATTTTTCGTGATTACAATACTTCCTCTTTACTTCTCAGAAAAGAAACGGCTCTGATGTATTTGTACTCGCAGTATTAGTAATTAGAACGATTCAAATCGTGCCTATGAAATTAGAAACAATATGAAATTTATGTTCTTTTTCATAAACCAGGATCTAGTTTCTTGACGACTACGTTTGTAGAGTTATTAGATTATTTTGAATTATGTAAGTAGGATATGTAAAAAATATATATAATGCCGTCGCCGGGGCTCGAACCTGAGTCTCTCGAATACGCGTCGAGTGTGCCATCATTACACTACGAAGCCATGCTGGAAAGAGCAAGAAGTACCTTATACTTTTAGATAAGAAGCAGAACGTAAAATACATGATTAAACGAGCAAAATGTGGACGGAAAAGTAATTTATGAAATTCTACTTCTTAAACATGGAAAAAAGTTTCAATCAAAAATCCTACGTAAAAATCACTGCACTGAAATAATCAATAAAATCTTTTCATGGGCTTAAATCTACATCTTACTTTCATGAATCATATATTTACGTAAGCATTTTGAAACAGAAATCGTTCGTTACAGGAAATGGTAACAAAGGACAAAAGAAATAAAAAAATAAAATTTTAAAAATTAATATTAAAGAAATAAAATTTTCATCACTAGAAATTTATTTAATGGGTAGAATGATTATTCCATCTGTTCGCCATGATTATTATATGCGTAAACAGAGAAAATCACACCATCCTGATACTCATTTCTAAATGCAAAACTTGAAGCCAAGATTGGGAGGGCTGCGCCTCTCTTAGTCGTGATTTATAACCTACTGTCATGCTGCCGAGTCATGTAAAAACAGTTCAGACGTAAATGAACTTTCTTCAAAGCAAGCGCATTCACTAGTGCAGAAAACGTGATATATATTTCCTAGCTTTTAGGCGGAAAGTACTGGCGTTTTTCTAGTATAATTCAGACTATTTAATGAGGTAGCAGTGAAGCAAAAGATATCTGTGTTATTGTGTATTGATCTCTGTGTGTTATTATGATCTCTGTGTAAGTCATTGGCTCTTAATAATAAAGAAATTTTCTGATAACGAATTGAGTTGCCAGTACGATCAAGATTTCTTCGAACTTAGGATTTCTAAAAATGAAAGAGATTCTATCTTAGTATTTGTATTAATCATCTTTATATCTTTTAAAGGAAACTGATACAAAGGTTGATGACTCCAAAAAAGTATTTCATGCCAATTCATACAGGGAAAAATAGTAGGTCTGTAAAAATGTAGATTAAACAATGCATTACATTTGCTTTGGTTTCTTCTTAGATTATTTTAAATGATTTGCATTATTAATTTATTATACTGTTGCGTGCGTAAGGGTTCGTTATGGATTGAATGCACAAGTCGTAAAAAGTTAACAAAAATTCATTCTTTCCACAGGAAATAAATCAAAATGTTGAAATATTTCTTCAGAGATATTCGCACAATATCACATTATCTCAAACGTTTAGCAAAAACTCAGATCACATTATAAACGTTTAGCAAAAACTCAGTTTAAAACTGATAAAATAATTCTGTCTCACAGCGAAATCGCTACAATCAATAACAGCATTAAGTAAACAAACAGCAATTCGCTTTTTACAGCTACAAGTACAACAACAACTGAGATGAGGAGTTTCAATTCGGCTTTTATAAGTTTTTTAATTATCAGTAGAACAATCTCGATTTTTCTGGATGGCAACAGTAATTACGAGATATTCATTTATTAAACATTAAATGCACGCGCTCTTTTATTTTTATTTTCTTTTTCTTCGACGTAGCTTTCTCTTCAAAAATCGTCTGCGTTGCACGGGAAGTATAAAGCAATTTTAATTACAATTCTAAATAAATAGACAAATAAACATGAAATACGTAACAATACAATATTAATTCAACACAAAAGTGCTAAAGTAATATTTGGCTAACAGATATGAAAAGAAAAAAAAAGTAAACTATAATTATCTATCTCGAAAATATTTATCCATTATTTTTTGGCAGATTTTTCTAAATTAGTTAACTTTTAAGGACTAGTAAAATTTGTCAGATGAACGTTTTTTGTGGAAAGGAATTTTCTTCAAGGGAGCATGTAATTGCTTTTATTTTTACTTGTT
>KK119986.1:628909-651560 GCA_000611955.2 Stegodyphus mimosarum
TAGGAAATATTTACCCTTCTACAACATTTTTCCCCAAACTTCTACAACAATTTGTTTTCCAAACTTCGAAAAAAACACATGAATTCTTGACATTTTTCCAGTGTTTCTACATTCCTCACTAGTATGGCATCCCTTGCCAATGTCTTTACAACTATTTTCTTCTGTACGATTACAATAATTCGAAGCAAGTAGTATTACAGCTTAAAAACAACCTGAATTGCACATTTCAGGATTGCTCAATTTTTAATGAAAATTTCTGAAATTAATTCGTTTGAAAATGTGTTAAATTCAAAATATTGCACCTCAAAAATCTTAATATTTTTTTGAAACTTTGTCATCTAAATTTATTTGAAAAGGTCTTTCGTTCTCAATTTTGCATTTTCTATGTCGAAAAGCTAAGTATTGTTGGTTGCACTTATATTTTCAAATGTTGTTATTTGTAATACATTTAGATTTCAAAAATACCTTTTCAACCTTTTCATTTTATTTCTTTTCGGTGAACACAGAAGACGAAGATGATATTTATTGTAATAGGTATTTAATTTAGGTAATCTACGTTTGGTAAGTTTACAGAGTTTTGTCTTAAGTACGAACATCTAACAGACTTGGAGTGAATCATCGCTTCCACCGAAAAGAAATACAATATTCTTAAGAAGGTTTTAAAGCAAACCTTATTATTAAGTCAGAGCTGGAACATAAATGCGCGACTCGTGCTTACAAAGCGGGCAACCACTCGTGGTTATGTAACTTAAAGTAAATTAAATAAAGTAACAGTAACAGTAACATATTCAAATTTTAATCTTAGTTGCCACGCGTTACATAAATGACTTGAACGCGAAGTTGGCTCAAACTTCTTTCCGAAGTAAAAATTTTAATTTCTGCAGCTATAATGGAAGCTGAAGAATATAATCTTTTTGAGTTAGCGAAACCTAGTAACGTGGCTTCAAGAAGCAGAAACACAGTCTGTCTTACAATCCAAAAATTTCACCTTATATACTCTCGAACTAATCTGCACTCTGGCAGAAGTGGCAGTAAAGATCTAAATCATAAAGTAACTGGTTATTCAAATAAAAATAATCTTACAAGTTTAAAACTAAAAAGAGAAAATGGGTGTTAACTAAAGGATTTTGCAGTGCAATTAGTATTGTTATGACTTGTTAAATACTGCTATCTTCTGTTACATTCAATATAAGATACACATTTGTATGCTTAGCTCTTATCTTACTCTTAGGATTATTACTAAGAAGGAAAAAAGTACTACATCTGATGACGAAGGAAATATAAAAACTAAAAATTTATAAAAAGTGCTAAATCTAGTAAGTAAATACTAATAATGGTCATGATGCTGACGCATTTATTATAAATTCTAATTTTTATCACTTTGACTAATTTTAAAATGATCTCAGAAGACCGAATATTGATCGAATATGATAAGTTTACATTATTTTGCATATTCTCAATATATTCCATTTCAAATATTATTTAAATTAGTATATAAGTCCCCAAAGTAATGTGGATTTAAAATTGCAATACAAGTATAAACAAAATATCGGGCACAGATATTATGTGAAAATATAACGCTTTCAGAAATCTTCTATCTGAATAAGTACCTCCAACGTAAAGAATTAAATTACATCATAGTCTAAAATTCACACTAATTCATCTTTTGCCTATGAAAACATATACAATAAACCGTATAATTTCAAAGTGGTGCGTGCATTTACATTTGTAAGTTCGTCCGAAGAAAGAGCTTTTTAATCACGTGTCAGTTGGTGAGATAAATGTCAAGCGATGGTCTTTTATTTGAAGTGACAGTTGGAATGGAGTTTTCTCGAAGGGGTGTCCGAACATGAATCCAATTAGAAAAAGCAAGCGTTCCGAAGCGTGATCGGATCCCCAATCACGCATCGCGAACTCTATTTCGGTGACGGAAGTCAATCGATTAATCGATGCCTTTTAAGTCAATCTGCTAAAAGGGGCAACTGCTGGTTGTGAAAGATCTTGGCCTTGTTGATTATGCATACTCAAATCGCGATATTAAAAGCAATAAAAAATATCACTCCTGTACTTAATAAATCTTAATAGTTTTCCTTAGCAAGAAGACGTGAATTTGGTTTCTAGAATTCGAGATCCTTCGTAACCATTCTCTTCAAACTGTTTTATGAATGTTTTATCCCTTGCGTATGATGGAAAGTGGGTTGTAAATATTTGTTCTTTAAAGTTTTTTTTATGCCAGTGCACGTTTTTACGTTTTTTGGCTTCTTTAATTGCAATACTGATACCGTAGCATGATCATCAACATTGGATTGTTTCGGTTATAGCAAAGCACGCAAGGGTCGTCTGCCTTTTCGAAAGGAAGCTTTCTAAGAGATTTTCTAATAGAAACTAGTTCATATTTACATTATATGTGAGAAAACTACAAAAATTTCCATGAAAGCAACTTTGGCAGTTTTTGAACCTGTATGAAATTACTAGTGTTCACCGATTGTTACGTTCGGCCGCTAGTGAGCAATCGACTTTGAACTTTTTGTCGTAGAACGGAGGGAAGAATTCTGGGTGCAACAGCTATTGAACAAATGAGCTGTGAAGGAGACCCTTGATCTACAGATGATAGCAATATAATGTAATAGCCGCCAGTTTCTGCAGTTTCAAGTTAAAATGTGCACTGGCTCTGAAAGCAGCATTGATGTTCAGAATTTAATCATATAACAATTTATGGTGTACATATTAATTATGTATGTATGTATTTATACTCTTTGTCTAAAGCAATCATAATTGTTACGGCACTTTTTTTTTCTTTTTCTTGCAGTAGCGGAAGAAAAAACTCATAGCATTAGACTTATTAGCGAAACACGTTATATGCTTAAAACTTTTTAACTAAAAACATTATGTATATACCGCAAGCCAATGTCCTTATTAATAAATAGTACATTAATGTTCAAAATTTAAGGAACTTTTCGGATTTTGGCGAAAATTTTGCAAAACGTCAACTAACAGACATGAAATTCATGCTACAGAGTGGCACAATGTAGTACTTAATAGATGAAGAACGTATAGCAGAAAAAAAATTAGAACAGTGGTAATAACAAAACCAAGAGCCTTAGTAAGGAATACGACCTCGCCGTCGAAATCATCGTCGTTAATGTAATTAAATAAATGATGGGCTTGAAAAAAATGTGACGAAATGAAAGATCTTGACTTTAAATATATTTTAATATACTTCAACAGTATTAATAGGTTCCTTATTAATAGGTTTCTTACATGCATTCACAATACACAATGCGCAAAACGCAAGAATCAATTCAATCATCATATCATCTTGAAAACAACAGCTTCGTTACCACCCGTAACCATTCAAAGACAATACTTACCTTTTTCTCATTTTTCAAATCAATAGATGGAGCAGCAAGACAATAAATTCTAACTTTATAACAGTCTCCCTACCTTGAGTTTTTGGGAGACAACACAAAAGTAAAATAATAAAATGTTACACTATACAAGTACAACAATTTTAAGTAATTTAAAATTATGTAAACTAAATCTAAATTTTTGTGTTCAAAATTCTAGATATGAATGTTCAATAAAGTTTAATCTATTTTAAAAATCTACAAAAATTTCTGCTTACAGACGCAGCCTTTCAACAGGTTTCACTAGACGACCGGAGTAAGTCTGAACAGGAGCAAATTTATTAAAATCATTTTCAGATTCCTCAGTACTTACTACATTAGGAACTAGTTCGCGATCTGGGATAACTGGCTCACAGTCATTTGTTTCCTCTAAAGGATATAGTTGTCGTATTGGTCTTAACACATTTATATTAATATCTTTTGATTCCAAAAGTCTCAGGACTCCATCTTTGTCAGAGAAAAAGTTCAAGCACTCTTCCGAGGGGACCAATCAGTTTTTTTTTCATCTGTACCAATTAATACGATGTCCCCTATATTACTTTTGCCATATCTTTTAAAAACTGAAGAATGGAGGAAACCTAAATATTCTTTTCTAAATCTTTCTTTCAGACGACTTTATACTTTCTGAAAATTTCTATATCTTTTAACAATATTGATCTTTCGGATTTTATCTAAATCAGGCACATCATTCATACGAACGTCTTGAAAAAACACAGAAAGGGGTCAGAGTTTTGAGTTCCGGTTCTTCCGCCACTATGTCATTGGTCTGTTATTCATAATGGATTCATATTCACAGACTAAAGTCCGCAATTCTTCATATGTCAGAGAAGAACGTCCAAGGTTCACTTCCAGATCCCTAAAAATTCCAATCAAGTGTTCCCATAAGTATTCCCACCGTGGGGATGAGGGTCGATTGAATTTCCAGCGAATTTCGCGTACTTCAAATTCATTTTGAAGGTTCTTCCACAAAGCCGTATTTAACTCAGTGAAATTAGAACCATTATCTGAATACAATACAGATATCTGTCTTCTCCTTGTAACAAATCTTCTTATAGCTTGGATCACGGTATTAAAGAAAGCATTACTCAATTATTATATTCTAAATGTATGGCTCTGGATACCGCACATGCAAACAGGATAATCCAAGTCTTCGTTTTAGATTTGTTCAGCAATGGCCCTGCTAAATCAACACCAGGTACCTAAAAACAGCTGATATTCTAGTTAGGTCTTTTAGAAGCGGCGGAAAAGATACCTTTTAACTCTTTTGTTTCTTACAGGTGATGCATTCGCTGATCACACTGAGAAAGGTTCTTTACTTGTTTAAAATCCAAACTCTCTCACGCGGAATGGTCAAGAGAGTGAACGTCCCAGCATGTTTGTTCACGCTATTTTCTTTCTCAATAAATCTTCTTACTATCATATGCTTCGAAAGCAGAATTATTGAGGAATAAAATGTTGAATTTAATCTTCAATTGCAATGGTTGCATTACATCGTCTGTCGATAATCAACACCAGATTATTTAACAGTTCCTGAAATAAGTGTCAGAAAGCATCTGTTTCAGTTGTCTGGTGTTCTCGGAATGGTACGATTGTGCTGCCAGGCGTCTCTCTAGAGTATCCCACACGTGTTCAGAGGTTTAAATCAGAAAAACACGCTGGCCAATCCATTCTGTCTTCTCTTACCAGGAGTTCCTCAACAGAAAGAGTCACGTATGGCCGTGCATTGTCATCGTAAAAACAAAGTCAAGGCACCCCGGAAAGGCCGGAGGTGAAGAAGGATAATTTCATCAAAGTAATGATCTCCGGTAAGTGAACCTCTAATACATCCCTATACAAGGCTTCATAATGCCTCCCAATACAAGCACGCTAGGACCAACGCAATTGTCTTTTTACCTGATGTTAATGGGATGAAAGCATGTCCCTACCTCTCTACATATCAACTGGCGCCGAGAACCGTTTGTCAGACTGAAATGACTCTCATCGTTAAAGAGGGGGTTGATTATATTGACGAGGTGTCCAGGCTTGTGCTCTTTACACAGGCGTAAAACGGTGCCTTCGACGGACTGTATGCAGCACTCAGGACGCCGGGCGAATAGGCCACCTTTATGATGTCGTCTGGCGACAGTAAACCGGGAAATCTCTGTTCCGTTGTTGTGCGCATCAACTGAGGAGTGTTGACTACCGTCTGGTTATGAGGTATTTTCTCCCTCCTTTCCGCATGCCTTCGTAGTGTAATTGGAAGCATACTCGATGCGCATTCGTCCAGTGTTCAAGTCCCGGCGAAGGTACTAGATATTTTTCACGTCCCCTCCTTAGAAAACAAACTAAGTAACTCTATAAGTGGCGTCCGAAATATAAGGTGGCGGTCAATAATCCGTCACCACCAGGATTTGGGTCCCCCAGTCGCTCTTTATAAGAGTAAGTATCTAAGGTTTTTCCCTCTCTCTTTTCCACATGCCTTTGCGGGGTAATTGGAACCTTACTCGACGCGTATTCCAGAAGTCCAGAGTTCGAGGCCTGGCGAGACATTACACATTTTTCACGTCTCTTGCTTGTAAGTAACCTAATGATTCTACATGGTTTTGATGGTCACGCAGTCACAGACATTCATTGGCCGACGACTACCAATTTTTGTTACAGCTGTACCTGTCGTCTGGAAAGCTTTCCAAACGCATGAAGCAATTCTTTCATCATTTCTGAATTCGTGGGGTACAGACATCAAACTATGCCCTTCCTCAAGCTTGCCAGTTATTCTAACACGTATAAAGGTGTCCTGATGTAGTTTTGTAGCCCTGCGGCAAGTATAATCTTACTTTTACTTGCTGAAGAATGCCCAGAAATGCGCTTTTCTTTCATCTTTTTAAGTTGCCTGCCCTTATGTACCCTCTGACGTCATGGTCGCTGATATTTGCATATGCATCACTTTTCTCCTGAGCTGGCATTTCATTGTACTGATCCCAAAAAGCCTTTTTCAACAATTTCCCTGGCTGTATGCTGAAAAATGAATTTGTTGCTTAAGTTTTGCACCCTAGTGTATTTTCATACACTTTAGTAGTAAAATGATGTCTGGCAAAAAGCTTGCCTTGTGAAAAGCAGTTTCGTTTTAATTTACAAATATTAGGATTGTTTATAATAAATTCCTGATTAACCAGAGTACAATGAATGATATCCACGGGTAATCCTAAATTACTGTTGATCCGATAACAGTTAAAAAAAACACAGAGGAAGAGGAATAACCTATATTGTTATTAACAACAAAGAGGAAATAACTTATATTGTAACTAACAGAAAATATTACTAGCAATTTACCTGTTTAAACAGTTTAATTTAGAGATTACGTTATCTGGTAATGTAAATTAAATTAGCATTTAAAAAAAATACATACTTCAAAAGAGAAAGAAAAATTTGTTTTGGTTTACATCACTCTTATATTTCGTTAGGAGTTAATTTGGTACAGCAAATTAATGGCTGTACAAATAATTTGTTTTTACAAATCAGAAATTTATTTTCGCCCCGTTGATATGTCAATGTTTACATATTCCAAATTATGTGCAATTAAATTATATACTATTATGGATAAAACAGTTCCTAAATCTGATATCATTGTTATTATCCCATGCATTTTATACTGCTTTTTACATTTTTGCAGAAATTTATTCTAACATTTTGTGATGGTAATTTTCTTTCTTCCGAATAAAAGCTGTTTTACTTTCTTGTACAGAGTAAAGGATATATTGTAATCACGAAAGTTTTGGGTATCATATTTCAACGAAAATATCTACTTTGACCTCTACTGAATGCAACTTAACGATGTTTTTGCGTGATATCTGTTCGTAAGGACAGAGCAAAGGACTCTTTTTCCAAAACGGATTATAAAATGGTCAGGAGAATTTTTTTCTTTGTGACGTCTGCACGTACGTATCTGGCATAACTCAGAAACGAGCAGCCTCAAAATGCTGAAATTTTGTATATAGGACTTCTATAACATGTAGTTGTGCACTTCCCTTTGTGGTTCAAATTGGCTATACCAAAATTATATAAATATATATATTTACAGATATATATATACATATATATATCCACTCTTTTCTCGGCTCGGTGAGCTCATTTTTTTTATTCTTATATGTTGGTAAACTCTGTCTTTTTTGATTTAAAAGTGATTGAATTATGTCGTTCTTATGTTCCGGTTAAGGTTTGTTTGCCTTTAGTTAATCTGCATGCAATAGTTGTAGAATTATCAGCAATATAAAAGCTGTTTAAATGCAAATGAGCCTAATAGAACAGTCACATTTGTTTACATTCGAAACTCAGCAGTCTAGTGAATCAAATCAGTTTCTGCACCTTCAGTGTCTTTTTACCTTGTGGGACCCAAATAAAACTTTCAATTTTGTGCACCCAGAAACCTGTCTTCTTGCACACTGCCGAAATAGGTGTTTTTGCGCATAACTCTAATTTTAATTGTAAAACTTTTTAATTGTTTTAATTACATTTGGTATTTTATGTTTTTCTATATTTTTCAATTTTTAATGAAGATGCTTTGAGATTTTACGTATTTTTGCTTTGCTGCCAAGTGAGAACTGAATTAATTGAATGAGAAATACATCTCTAATGAAATTCGAGGAAATAAGTTTAAATGAAATCCAGCAAAAAATGTGTATAATTTAATAGGCAGTACAAAGAAGTCATGTGGTGTCCACATTGGATTTTTTAGAAAGGGAGCATTTAATACTCAACCAGGCTAATCTTAACACGGGTAATCGGGTAAGATTAGCCTGGTTGAGCCTGGTTAATTGTGTTTAGTTTTTCCATAGGTTTCTGCAAAAAATAAGAGAAAGGGAAGCGATAGCATAGGTTGTTTTTAACAGACATAACTCATTTACTTTGGTGAGGACAAAGTTATTGCTCATAATACTTCTCTCAATGCATCTGAAATTTCCTTTCAAAGGAAATTCTTGAAAACGTTACTCTACTTATTTACCAATTTAGAAGTTGATTTGTTACATTAGGAAAAGTATTTATTGCCAAATGGAAAATGAAATAATTTTCCAGTTTATAATTTTGATGTTTATTTACTCACTAGAGTTAAAACCATTTAGATTTAAAGCGAAGCTCTGTATTCTTTTTATATCCCTCAATTTAACAACATTTTGGCTTGAGTTATTTCTTAAACCTAAGAGAAGTCTAAGAAATTTTATGTTTCTGCTTTTATTCTTTGTGTTTTTGAAGCTAATTTCTAAGTTTGATAAAAGTATGTATCAGAATGAATAAGTCAAAAAATTTTTTATGAAAGCTAGTTGATATTAAAGCTAATTAATGGACAGTCGTATATGAAGTCGACAAGTTGTGTATGAAGCTAATTAATTGAATAATTTCACCAGGACTTATAAAATGAAAGAGATTTTGCTATTAAAACTTTCTCAACTATCGTATTTATATTTACATGAAAATGGCATCGAGAAAATGAAAACCATTTAAAACATTCTTTCAAAAATGTAAGATATAAAATCTGCGCAAGCAATCTAGACATGTATTGTCTACTTCAATTATATCATTAAGAAACATGCAGTTACAAATACATTTTACACATACCTCAAAGTTATAGCGACAATGACTTTTCTTGCGGCTTAGCTAACTGATCTGACAATAACAATAGATCGAGAATGCGAATTTTTTTGCGGCCAAGAGGCTAAGCTTGAGAATGTTATTGGTTACAGTCAAGGACTTTAAATTAAAGAATATTTCAATTCTAATGGGTGCAAATTGTTATTGCTATAAATATCCGAATTGTAAATGATTTAAAAAATTTAGCAATTGAGACGAAAATGAAACTGAACTCTATCTTTTGTAGCACTGAAAATAGAGACATCTATCCCAGGTTAAGAATATTATGAGATTATATGTTATTATGTACTAAGAAATTTAGTAACATATTATCCTTTGGACAATTGCACTGATTATACAGAGCGAAGCGGTAAAAATTTTCAAAAAATTAATCACCATTTAATGTATTTTCTCCCACTCCGTTAGCAACAATCCTTTCTTTAACTGTTTTTTTCGACACCGAGTTTATTCTAATGTCCTTATGCCATTTCAGAGTAGGTAGAAATTAATTATGGTTTCGTCATTCCGGTTTTTATTAATGAATATTAATGCGTACTAATCTACAACTGAAGTTTCTTGCTAATTTCTTTCAGAAAAATGAAATTTTCGAGCCTGTTACAATTAAAATATTACGCACATTGGCAAACTCATCGCCTGTCTTCACACAAATGCAATCTTTGAAAGTGTTTATGCTATGTCTCCTTCCTTTTACATTCGTAGAGTTGTGAAGTTATTTTGAAGCAGGCGACGTGAAAAATATGCAGTGTCTTCGCTCGGATTCGAACTCTGGACCTCTCAAATACGTGTCACGTATGCTTCCAATTACACCACGAGGACATGGAGAAAGGAGAAAGAAAGTACTTTATACATTGTCAAAATGAATCAGCTCGCACATACTAAATAATATTAAATCAGAATTAAACTTATATTTATGTCTTATATGAAAACATGTCTAGCAGATCTTTCATTTATTTCTTAAGATCATTCAATTTTATGTTTATGTTTTATAGCAAAATAACCTTGTATGATCATTTAATATTATGCTAATAATATCATTTGGTTTTAGTGTTTATGCCTTATATTGACATAGTCTAACATGTCTTTCAGTTATTATGTTAAGATCAGTCATTTTTTACATTTAAGCATTTATATTAAAGTAACCTAGCGTGTATTTTACTTATTATTTTAAGACCTTTCAATATATCTTATTACTTAATTAATAACCACGTAAATAAAATGTTATTAATTATACATATATCTATATATATATAATTAATAACATTTTATTAATTATATAAAAATATGATGTAGCGATGTTAGATGCAAAAATATGGAATTGTGTACAAAGCTGTTGCAGCAATCATGGCCGATTTATCACTTTTATTTCTGGAATAAAAGTGATAAATGAACATCTTTGAAGTGCTAAAGACACAGTTCTTTTTCACATATTCACAGAATTATGTGTTTAATGACAAAAGATAAGCATCGGACAAAATTCCAGCAGCACAGAAAAGTGGAGAAAAATACTCAATTTCCGACGCGATATTAGGTTAAGAACGCCGAAGTTATGGTTTTGATTTATTTCTAATGGTTGGAAAAAGATTTTAATTCGCAGATATTAATATTATTATTGAATGAAGAGGTCTATAAGTTCATGAATATTATACATATGACAGGATTTAATTTTGAGTTTCGAGAGATTTCTCATAACCACATTACTACTTTTAAGATAAAATGGAGAGTTAACCAAATTAAATAGGAGGTTTAAGAGGATATTACAAATTAAAGTCACTATTTTCTTACCTGTTCCTTATATTATTTTATATTTTATTTATTTATTTATTTTACATAGTCTTTACCTATGCAAAACCAAAACATTTACAGAAAAAAAACTGCAGAAACGCCGATACTTCCGATGCTCATAATGAAACTCGGAATCCATAAATTGCCAGATCACCGTACAAAAATTCCTTAAGGAAGGAATGATTTAATTCCATACATTCCATCAACCTAAAAACGATGGGTAAGAGATCGGATAACTTCCAGTCGACGAATCGAAGTTTTGGTAGCAAGTTTCCTTCTACTACTTTTCTGTGGCTGCTAGCTGTAAAGAAGCGAGGATATATTCCTACAAATTGATCAATCCTTTCTCAGAGCCAGTCTTGGGACTTCGGAAACAGCGGATCGATTGCACCACTAGAACACATGCAAGGAATGCTTTAACCCTCTGATCGGCCAGAGTTCTCGCTAAGAAAGCACAAATTTATCAAAACTACTATGAGAAAAAATGATTTTCTTGATTTTAATGTAAAAATATCTGTGATATTTTATACCTGGATTTGTGTACTTTTAATATATTGCCTTAATTTCTTTGACATATTTTAATATGCATGTATATATACATTCTTACAGATATCACAGAAATATCCTAGGCCGTACATATACGGTCTTACCGGTTAGATCCTTATCATATTATTATTTTTCTTCTTGTTACAGTAAACGTAAAAACCTGACATGCAATGCGTATACTGTAGAGTATATGCAGTATACCTTTTAAATAATATAAATTTCTTGCGCAATAAATATCCTTCATGCGTCCTCACAATGATTAGCTATCCAGTTTAACAACGCTGATTGATTGCTTTTAAAATTGGAAGGGAGGGTGAGAAAAAAAACGTAATACAGCTTTCGAATATTACAGTAACACGAACTGAATGCTTACCATGGCAAGTAAATTTTATAAAATATATTGAGTTGCTTATAATGCCTATTTTAAATAGAAAACAGTATTGTTTCTCACAATACATTATTTCCTGAAACTATATTATATGAGTGTTTACTACTTTTTAATATATCCTCCACATTAGTCAATCCAAAAGCTAAAGTAACTGTTATTTTGAGCCTTAAGAGATTTCACGTAAATCGATACATTTCAGGTACTTTTCAGACTTTAGGAAATAAATGAAGTCATATAAAATTTTGAATTATATATCTGGGACTAAGAAAATTGATACCTAAAGCTGTATTTTAAAATTTAATTATTGTTTGCCTTCAGAACTTCGAATGTTCCGATTTTTCTTAGAGAATTATTTACAAAGTCAACTTTTTCTTTATTCAGATAGCAATCACATGCTTTACCGTGTTCAAATATACTACAATTATCAATGAAAAGCACTTTTTATTTCCCTGTTGTATTCTTCTGTGGCTGAACATCCCATTTTTCAGTCGTTTTGAAATTAAAATTGTAGGTTTGTTATAATTTATTTAACTAAATTCAGTGTCATATTTTTCTTTTACACAGCTAGTCTACCTTTTTCATAGACTGAATATTTCTCATAATTTTGCAACTATTTCTTGTTAGCTATCTTAAAGCTCATGTTCCGCTGGAATTCATATTTTACACAATCGCTGCTCTGTATAATCAGAAATTTTAGCATTTGCTACAAAAGTTCCATTTTATGTGACCTTCGAGCTGTTAGAAAATTTACTGTATAAAGGAAAAAATTTGTTTCGTCTAGCAACAAGTTTCTACATACTATCAACAATTTAAACTAAAGGGAAGAATTTCGCAAAAGTTTATGTATAGGCAAATTAATTATTACTTAAAATCAAATAAAATCCATCTAGTTAAAAAAAAGTATACTACTATATTTTAAATCCATTTATATAAAAACCATTTTGTTCGCCTTTTTAAATAATTAATTTGCCTATACATACATTTTAGTATGTTTAAATTGTTGATAGTATGTAGAAACTTGTTGCTAGAAGAAAAAAAAATTATTTCAATTACTATCAACAATTTAAACTAAAGGCAAGAATTTCGCAAAAGTTTAAGTAGAGGCAAATTAATTATTTAAAAAAGCAAACAAAATCTATCTAGTTAAAAAAGAAAGTATACTATTGTATTTTAAACCCATTTATATAAAATCCATCTGTTTACGATTATTATTGCTTTATTATGGCATTCATTAAGTATTTTGCACATCATTTTCGACTTTACATGGTACTAACATTAAATAAATATTTTTTTCAAAGCATAAATAGTCGGTAATAAGAAGTTTAGAACAAAAGTAGTGTAAGTGTCACCAGAAAAAGATCAGAAATAGAAAACGGAAACGCACGATGTGCGATTTGCACATCATGAGCGGTTCTAACTTAAAAAAAGCTTGAAAATGCCTTTTGGTAGACAAAGAATGCAAATAATACATTAAAACTGCTATGCGTGCGAAAGTTAAATGACATATGTTATATATGAGGAAGACACACGCCAGTATCAGACGCAAAATTATGGAAAAGAATAATATTAAATTGACAAGGAAGGATTTTAGATAAAGACTCTGTCGATTTTGAAGGCAACTAAACTTGTTGATCTGCTTAATTTAAAACGCAGTTCATTGATTAAAAAGCAGAACATAAGGGACAAGATTTTACATTTAAATTTATGAAACAAGAAGTATTATATCAAAAGATAGGGTTACACGCAGTGTACATAGGTTCCTATGATAAATAAAAACAGTCTAAAGAGAGGGCAATCAAAAAGGGGGAATGCTTGTATTGAACATTAATCAAATTTCCGTGTTAATTACTTTAATGTATATGCAATACTAATGATATTTATATAAAACCTGTTTTGGTCAAAGTGAAGTATTTCGCATGCTATTAACAAAATAAAATTTTCACTTAGCAATGCAAATAAATAATTTGCGAAAGTTCGCGAATGCAGTACTGCAATTATTTAAAATTTTTTATCGGAATGATTGTAAAAGCAAAGTTAACATATTTATAGTAACTTTACTTACGTTCTACACGATAAAAAATGACGTAGTGAGGGAAGGAGAAGAAAAATAAAGAGCAAAAGTTTCTTATCATATATTATCAAAGTATTTTAAAATTGATGTAAAAATAGCATCACTGACAGACCCATGCTCAAGCAATTAAGAAACTTAATACTCGTTGCTGCGAAACGCTATTCGAAATCTCGTCATTATTATATAACAGTGGAAAGCAATTCAAAATGCATTTCTTTGCATGAGGTGTATTCTACCTTGCACTGTAATCGGGAATGCAAGAAACCCTTAAGTGGATGCCATTCACTCCCACACAGTCGCATTGACGCAGGAAGATCCAGGAGCCACTCCTGTGTCATCACTCCCCAGAATGGCTCAATTCACGCCAGCAATGAGTGAGTCAAAATGCAACGGATGACAGTTGCTTGCAGAAAAGAAAAAACGTTCGAAATAAAGTCACTTACTCGTTTGGCCATCCTTTCCGATGAAGTGCGGACGGGGGATGGGGAGGATCGTACACTCTCTCATCCCTGTAGGCAGACCATTCAGGATGCAGAGGATGATGGAACGAAAGGGTCCTGCTTTCTGACTCAGGGTTGCAATGTGGTCAGGGGGAAATCGCCAAAAATTATGATGTCGCCAAGCGATGGTAACTTGGCGCGGCTTAGATATTCTAAACTGATCGATAAGATTCTAAAAAACAGTATTTTGATCCATGCCATTTCAGCTCGTAGGAATTATTCTGCTAATAAAACATGTTCGTTTTACATTTAAGAAATTTTATCAATACGTTTACACGAATGTATTGATAAAAGGAATAGCAATAATTTTAGGAATAGCTAAGACCTTTATTTCTCACTCAAAAAAGCATCATATAAGTGCGAGCCCATTAATGGCCGAGTACATAAGACCCCTAAACATTAGAATACGATCCGGATTCATATCTTGGTGAACGAGATGGCTGCATGGGAGCTTTCATATCTTGCATCACATGTATAACTTGAATGCGAGCTAATTACTCTCGGGAAGTCGTTTCATGAAAGCATCCTCCCTGTAGGTAGACAGTCTTGGTATGCTTTGCCAAAATCTAATTAATATCTTCAGTATTCATTAACATTAAACTCAAGCTAGTAAAATTTATTGGAATAATTTCAACTGTAATGAATGCGAGTTTGGAATATTATTTAACAGAATACGGTGATTTACACGAGAGCTTCCATCTAAAGAAGGGATGCCTTCGTGGAAGGCTTTGTAAGAAACATTGGAAAGTGTTAAGCACAGGTTAAATCCCAGAAATACTCACGGAACCAGCCCCTTTCTAGTGATATAAACTCAGGTCGAAGTACCAGTATTCTACTGTTTGTATCCATATGGGCACAGAAGAGTGGAACTTGTTGTCGATAAAGGTATATAATTTATTTGCACTACAGTTTTTTATTTACTTATAAATAAGTATATAACGTAATAAAACTATTTATATGCATAGCATAATTTACATAAAATATAAAGAGAATCACATTAATTAAATAATAATTTTGAATATAGCTTGATTTCGCTATCAAGTAATTCTTGATAACTTGATTTCAGTAACTTAACTTGATTTCAGTAACTTAATTGATTTCAGTAACTTAACTTGATTTCAATGTATTCTCGAAGGAAAATTCTAATAAATTTTCCAGTTAGTATTGCCCTTGGATTTAAGAGAAAATTGCTTTAAGATTACTTTCGAAATTACTGTATTAACCCGGAAATAAAATTGTGTTTTTAATAAAGAATAAAAACTAACATAAGAAATGCTTTTAAATTTGAATTTCGGCATCCTACAATTGATCTCCAAGGAAATTAATTATATGGTACACATGCTATGCCTTGAAGCAAAACTAAGTAAATAAATTTTCTTTCAGTGGAAGTACTGAGAGTTAGGTGAAAAATTATTTTAATAAGATTTTTCATTCTTAGATTCCATATAGATAACAGGTACAATATTCAGATTTATATTTAAAGTGGGAGGGTCATATTGTCTTACATTCAAAATACGATAATAATTCAGTTTTAATGGCCAGACTTTTACTGAAAGAAATTATTAGGTAATTCTTTACCTCACGCATCCATCTACTGTTAGTTATCATATGTAGAATTACAACAACAACTACAACAAAAAATACAGTTGGGTACATTTGTTTGAATACATTCGGGCAAAATAAGTTTTACATTGACTAACTGCGGAAGACCGCCGTGTATACGTAACTATGTTAAGTAAATTTCCACAAAGAACTAATTATTAAAAAAAAAATGATTCCGTTGTATTTGCGTTTAAAAAGGCGACAAGATTTAAACTCAAATATCCTTTAGTTAAACTTCTTTGCTTTCAAATAAAAAAATATTTTTAATTTCATAAAAAATTATTTTCACCCGGTTTTAGCTTTATAGTATATATGTATGTGTGTGTGTGCGTATAAGAAAGTTACAAAGATTTTTACACAACCTATCATTTTTTGATTAATAATGCCTGTAAACACAAATACTTTATTTAACATTATGAACATTTTTTAAAAAATAATTAATTAAATTTTATCACAATTTTAAAATTGTTCTATTTATTTATAAGGAAATTGTTATGTGTGAATATTATAAGTATTATGTGCATTATGTGTAATATTATAAGTATTATGTGTAAAAAAGGAATTTTGTTTCATTCTTACGATTATACCCGAGAAGACGCTAAAATTCATTAAACAATGTATCAAAAAGCCTTTATTTAGTCTATTACATTTCACACGTGCAAACGCTTTGTGTTATTACAAGAAAATGTATGATATTTCTAAAAAGATTCATGCGTAAGTAACGATTCTCTAGCTTACACGTGGGTAAAGCGAAGATAGCTGTAATAATGGAAACTGAAAATAAAGCTTGGATTTAATAATAAAATTTGCATGCATTGCATAAAAATGCCATTAGAAAATGAGTAGAATGCATAATTTTAAGAATTTCTCTTGTGCACTGTCCCTTCTTTTCTGGACTATTATCTGGCCGCTGTAAATCATAAATTTTAACAAAGCACGCAAAGATCTCATTATATTAACAGAAGTTCAGAATTAGAAAATGTTCTTGCTAAATATATCACATTTTGAAGAAAATATTATTTGACAAAAATATTTGAATATTGTTATTAAAGCTTACTCTCTGTCCCCTTGAGACAAATAATAATAATAATAATAAAAAGAAAAGAAAATCTGAAAGCTTTCAGATTTTATATTACTCCTAAAAAAGGTGTTTTTTTTAACTTTTTGCGTGTTACCTTTATTTATTAAATACCATGTTCTTCACCTTAAACTATAAAATTCAGTTCAACAACAATATGACAAAATAATTTTAAAATGAGCATATCTTTAAAATTTCCGAAACACAGTCTCGCGCGCTGGAGATAAAAATATTTTTTTCTTCATACAGTGTTGCCATTGCTCGCTTTGAAGTCGTGAGCTTGTTAATCAAAAATTCGTTAAAGTGTTACCAAATATGAAATCGATAATAAAACAAATTCCAAATTTGGGATTCTAGACGCCCATTTTCGGGTGGAGACGTATGTTATTCAAAATTTGATGGCTCTAGGTACCGTTGTTTTATCACAATGCGAGAAACATGCATACATTTCTGCAGCTTCTTCGTTATTTAATTTCTTTAAATATAACAGAGGGCGATAATATTTGGTGGCAACAATTCGGAAAGTGAAACGGACATTTAAAGTTCTCAACAGAAAATGCCAAAACGAAATTAATAGCCCATTGAGGCTAACGCCCTTTCGACTGCAAAGGCATAATTATTCAATCTGTACTTTGATGCTAAAATCAAAATAAATGCCACTTCATCACTACAGCAGATGTTTTGCCGTTGGCAATAAAACTAATAGAACATGTCTTCGATATGTTTATGTGTTCGGGGATGGTATGCATATTCTCTAATTAAGCGTACAAAATGTATTAATTAAATGTTGTAATATCAGAAATGAAAATGCATTACGTGCGGTCAAAGCGATTTATACTACTTCAGTTTTTTCACTTTCTAAATTTTAAGACATAAAAAAAAAAAAAATCTGAAATGTTTCAGATTTTAAATTACGTCCAAAGGGACGTTTATTTAACATTCTGCGTGTTACCTTTATTTGTTAAATACCATGTTCTTCGCACTTAAACCATAAAATTCAGTTCAACAGCAATATCGCAAAATAATTTTAAATTGAGCATATCTTTAGAAATTTCGGTACACGCTCTCACGCGCTGGAGATAAAAATGTTTTTCTGTACAACGTTGGTATTGCTGGCTTTGAAATCTTTGAGTTTGTTAATGAAAAATTCGTTAAAGTTTTAGAGAATATTGTTACGAATTTCACATTTATTTGGCTATTTATTTAGAACTGTAATTAAAATTCTTTTTTATTTTCCCGTGCAACGCACGCAGACGATTTTTGAAGAGTCAAAAACGTCAAAAAAAATAATAGTAATAACATGCATACATTTATGCAGATTTTTCATTTTTTAAACTTTAATGCAGAGCGATAACATTTAGTGGCAACAATTTGAAAAGTGAATCGGGCATTCAGAGTGAATCAACGCAAAATCGCAAAACGAAAGTAATAGTCCTTCGGGACTAAATCCCATTGGACTAAAAAATACCCACGTTACTATGTAAATGAGCATCATTTTCTCCTTTGTAAAAGACTCCGTAAGATTCTCTTGAAACGTACAAAACATTTCTGTACAACTGAAGTTATCTACTACTATTTGCATTACATTACCTTTCTCCTGAGTAAGTAATGGGAAAAAATTATCCCGTTTTTCTGAATAAATCGATAGACTTTTGAATAAATTTAGTTCTAATGCATTATTGGTTAATTAAAAACTGAAAAGTTTGATTTGATATTCCACTATCAAATGAAAATTTATTTTCATGTATATAATAACTGAAACAAAAAAGGCTGTATCATTTTAAATTTATTTGCGGTTTGATAACTCATATCATTTATGTTCACATTAAATTTTTCCAGCAAAACTTTTAAATTTATTATCGGATTATAGTTCTTTCACCAATATCAGCACATTTTTAGTCCAAAGGGATTTAGTCCCAAAGGACTATTACTTTCGTTTTTGCATTGATTCACTCTGAATGCCCGTTTCACTTTTCAAATTGTTGCCACTAAATGTTATCGCTCTGCATTAAAGTTTAAAAAATGAAAAATCTGCATAAATGTATGCATGCTTCTCGCATTGTGATAAAATCTAGAGCTATCGAATTTTGAATGACGTAATCCTACTGCGAATATGGGCATCTGGAAGCCCTAATTTTGAATTTGAAATTTGCTTCATTATCGATTTTATGTTTTGTAACATTTCAACGAATTTCTGATTAACAAACTAAATGATTTCAAAGCGAGCAATGGCAACACTGTACGGGAAAAAAAAACATTTTTATCTCCAGCGCACGAGACTTACGGAAATTCTAAAGATATGTTCATTTTAAAATGATTTTGCGATATTGATTTTGAACTGAATTTTATGGTTTGAGTACGTAGTACATGATATTTAATAAAAAAAAGGTAGCACACGAAACGTTAAAAAAAAACGCGTCTTTGGACGTAATTTAAAATCTGAAATCTTTCAGATTTTTTACATTTTTTTAAAAAATTGCCTTGTGAAGTCATATACATGCAATCTTCTACGGTTTTATAAAATCATTGAAGAACCTGTAAATCAAATGGGGGATTTTTCAAAACGCAATTCGAGTAAAATTTGAAAAATCACCTAAAACGCGATAATCTCGCCAAATGTGATTCATTGTTTTCGCGAACGTCTTTCTCTCTCAAAATACTGCGGAAATCCAGAGACACATGGCGCCATCTGTATCTCATTTGAGAGGATGAAACAAATATTTTATTTTATGGAAAGAATTCGGTAACCATTCTTAAAGAAGGTACTAATGTCATTGTTCCACTCGTTCCAGGGTGCGTAACTAACAATTATTAATCATTTTTAACAAACTTAAACAATAAGATTGCATTTTTTTTACCTCAGCATGTAACCTATTTTGAAACATCATAAATGAAGAGCTAAAATAAAATAAAGAAATTAATATTTGTTTACATATTACATTAATATTTGTTTACATTTTACTAAACCCGTAATCCTGTTTTTATTGAGTTAAAGTTAAAATAAGAAATTTTATTTTCTAACTTCATAAAGCAAAACGCATTATCTATTCCTTTTGCGTTAAAATTAAATTAAGATATTAATTTTCTTAACACCAAGAGAAAGAAAAGAAGAGTGAAGTTAAATACAGTATAAAATTACATTCTCCATAAATACTCTCAGATGATTTTCCGTGTCTTTCACATTCATCTAAATATGATTCAAGACTTGCTTAACCCTAAATAATACTCTGTATTACATTTTTATGATACTCAAAAATTTTCACTTAAATGAATTAATCAGTTTGGTTTTAGTAATACCAGAACAGAGATTCTAAATTCTTTTCTTGCAACGACTCCTTTTAGAAGAAAGGTTTTATTCATCGATACCCTTATATTTTTCTCTGTAATATACAGCATGCAAAACAATCATGAAACAAATAACCCAGCTTAAATACCTTAAGATTAAGAATATGAATTAAAAAAGGATTTATTAGATTTGTATTTTATTATTTTTTCTATTATTTTTATTTTTCATTTTATAAATACAAAAAAGTTTTTTCTGAAACAAAAGCACATATTCTAATTGCATAGAAGTTTGATTTTAATTAATGTGATTTCTGCGCTTGATGTATTGATGAAATTTCCTTAATATTTGGCATAAAAATGCTTAATTTTTAAATCAACTCTTCAAAAATATTCAACCTGTTTTTGGTTTCACTCAGCAGAATGTTACTTTGACTAAAGCTTGCGCCCTTTATGAATAATTGTATAAAAATTAAATTCCTTATTTGCGTCCTTTTTTAATATAAAAATAGCAGTGTTTCCTATTGACCTTGCGGTAACTACTTCCACTCGTTTTTTTGTTTAGAGAGAGAATCGCTATGAGCCGTATAACTCTCGAAAAAATAATCAAATATACTTTCTTTGCCAGGGAACAGAACCCCTTCATTCGCAAAGTACTCAGCATAATTGTCTCTGATATTTTTTGCGAGACTTGTGGAGTTGTTTGAAGACTGTTGAGAAACAGATCATAAACTTTCAGTTGATCTCCAGAGCCCATCCTGGACCTCTCCGCACAACAAAGGAAAATCAGCATACTTTTTTGGACAGTACAATTTGTTGCCATTCTCAATCCCATCTTTAATTGAAAAACTGTGGGGGCAACAACAGGAATATACAATTGGCTCACTGTTTTCTGGGGTTACAAGAAGTGGATTTCTTAAAACCTGCCAGCGAGATGACAATATGACAAATGCATTTTCGATGCATCTTCTTGCTCGAAGGAGTTTATAGTTGTAAATCTTCTCTGAGCATCATAAATTGCTTCTGGTTCGAGGATATGGTCTCAAGAAATGTTTTTTTAAACCCAAATGCTTCATCGCCTAAAAATATATGAGGCAAAAATCTTGCACTTTTAGGCAACTTTTTATCGTGTGGCAGATTCAGGGTGTTCTGATCTAATGCTTGTCCCAGGAAACAGTTAGAAAAAAACCCTGCAACACTGATACGTCCAAAATTACCTAAAATGAAATGTACAAAATTTTTATTAAAGTCATATATGTAATTTTTGAAATAAAATATTTTGGGTACAACATTATTACTATAATCTATGAGAATTATTATGTCTATATCTACAAATGCAAAACAATAATTTGCATCACAAGATGCCATCAATACTAGGCTGTTGAATTTTTAGTAGTTGGTATATGATGAATCTGCCAGTGCAGGAGCTTTTATTTCAACATATCTTCCTGAAAAAAAAAAGATAAGGGGAAGGGACAGGACAAGTAGAATTAACACATTGACTGCCACAGAAAAATCAGGTAGAATACTCTATTGGGCCTTTTTTTAATTATGTTTTCTTGTCCCACTTAACCTAAAAATCAGTTCAGTACTTAGTCTGAATATTTAATAAATTATTAAATAAATGATAATAAATAGTTATAACATAATTCACCGTAAAGCAACACAAGAGTTCATGGTCTTGATAATAGAAATTAGTAGAATTAGACAAATAGTAAAACACCATATATAATCAAAAATGAATAACGTAGTGAAGGTATAAACATCTTAAAATGATCAAAATTCTCATATTCATTGAATAAACACCACAATCCCTTTAATTACAACATTATTGTCTTACTTCCACATAAACAATAATTACTTAAAAGTTATTGCAACAAAATATATATTAAAATCATGTAATAATTCATGGAAAAGTTTCCAGAAGTCAGAAACCAAGAACATAAAGCAACTTTGTGAGGCCATCGCAGTAATTTTAGTTGTGTAAGTCTGTGTGTTTGTGAAGCACCAGTGGCTTATGTATATACAAACTATACAAAACCTGTGAATCACATTCAATGCCATGGCTGCGAAAAGTAAGGCCACTGTAAATTATCACTGATGCGCATGGCAGTCAAGGTGTTAAATATTATTTTCATAATTAGGATATTAGAAGATAAATTTAGCACTTTCACTATTTTCTGCATTGCATAAATGATAGTTTCTTCTTACACAAAATTACCTTACTTTCATTTTAAGAGAGTCTGGTATTTTCTGGATAATAAACTTACCATCAACAGCACCTACACAATTTGGGAACTGCCATTTATACTCAAAGCCAGCTGCAATGGTGTCCCATTCTTTTCCTGATTGAGGACATTTTAGGTATCTTTC
>KK119986.1:651591-668288 GCA_000611955.2 Stegodyphus mimosarum
ATTTCTTCGCATACCTCTGGAATAAATGTAGAAATGGTAGACTTGCCTATCCGGAAATCTAATGATAACGTTTGATAGCAGTCTGCAGTAGCAAGAAATCTGAAATACTATTAGCATAATACAATTAGAAATAAAAATGGGAAATGTAAAATTTGGTTAATTAGTCTAAAGTATAGCAGAAGTAATATCAGAAATTATTAAGTCAGAAGGATTGTGAAGAGCAGCTGCAGGGAAATTGAAGACGTGGATGAGCTCATAAATAAAAAAACAATAAATGCCGAATAATATTTCATTTAATAAACTGAAACAATCAATTACTATATCAGGACTGAGTGTTCTGTGCATAGCCTTAGAAAACATGGTAAAGTCTAGAGCAGGTGATTGCTCCAGATTTTTTAAAGGGCTTATTTATATCACATATTAAGAAATACATGAGCACATCATAAAGCAAATAAATTTAGCTCATTCAAATAAAACCTACAAAACAATTAACAATGTTTTCTATCTGTAGCAGTCCCGTTGCTAAATAATTAAACGTAAAATTCAAATAAAAGTATTAAAGCAGTAACAGAGAAAATGTAGTGTTTTGAAAGACCCCAAGCACTATAACTGAAATTTCTACATAATAAAAGTCAATACTGATCAAATTATTTCCTACTTAAAAATTTAAATAAAGCTTTGATTATAAATGAAACACCTATTCATTTTAAAACTATCTTTCATAGTCTCTCTCCACCAGAATTTACTTATTCTATAAATCGAACTTTGCTTCTTATAATAATGAATAAACGTAGGAAAACCAGGATAAAATATAAATAGCTCGAGGTCATAATGCGTAAATAGATAAATAAGATAGGTGCACATACAGATATTTACACCTTATGAGTAACTATATACGCACATATATATTCCTATATTTACACCTTATGGCTTGCCTTTTATATATATATATTTTAAAAAATAGTTGCATTTGACTAAATTACATGTATAACAAAATTATGTACCTTAAGCATACAGAAAGCTTCTTAGATGGCGTCAGAGGTTTCCTCACGCAATTTTTTTTTTTTTTTGTCAACTGCTCGCTCAAAAGCGACAATAAATAATCATACTGTTTAACCTATGAAATAGAAAAAAAATATTAAATACGTCTGTTAATTAAGCAAATAATTAATTAAAATAAAAGATAAGAATAATTATTTTAACTTTATGTACAACATACGAGTGAAATTAAAGAATAAATCTTCTTTTCCATCGCTGAGTTTCGGAAGAAGCTCATTGTGCCAACCAAGTATTGGTCTTTCCAAAAAAATATCTCTAGACCATTTCGTTCTTTTTCTTTTTTTACCTTCTTTCGTTGCCTCTTGGCTAATAAGAAGGGAAGATAAAAGAGCATTCTGTTGAGCCAGTAAAACTATGCGGTGAGCTGAAAAAGCCATGACACAAAATAACGAAAGCAACAAGCAGAGCGAACGCGGGAAATCTATCCAGCGGGAAAACAGCGCGGGAAAGCTGTAGACGCATCTACGCATGCGCAAATCTAGCTTCTCTCATTGGCCACAGCTTAGACCCCGCCTCGCAGGTGTGAACCCCGTATTTTATGCCCTTATGACCATGCCTCTATGCCCTTTATGCTCCCGTCTGAACGTAACCTTATGTCACCATCTGAACGCAGCCTTAGGTAAGAAGGAGAACAAGTCAATATACCTTGGTGTGTTCGGTAACAACTGTTATTTTGGCATATTTCTCTCGGATGTTGTAAATTCTAAGAACTTAGCGTATACATGTGTTTTGAATAAAACATAGTTTTTTTTAGCAATCAGTTATTTTTTTGATTATGCCGATAAATTGACAGTACATACTTGATTATCGACCACCTGATGATCATTGATCTCTCTAAATCTTCCCTGAACCCCAGAGTGTCAATACTGAACCCGCTGAGAACCTTTGCCCTGTATCTTAAATGTCCCTCGAACTAAACATGCAAAGCAAAAATTCATGTATTTAAAGTCAATTATAAAAAACAGTAATGCTAAGTGATAGGAAAAGACTTGCTGAAATATTATTCATTATAAATTAGCGTTACTTGGATGTTTTTACAAATAAGAATACGTAATTTTTTAAGACAGTGATCTCAAATTCAAATTGCATGCGGACCGAATGCGCGATATGAAATTAGCTAACGGACAACAGGAAAAAAAAAATCTGAAAACTTTCAGATTTTACATTACGCCCAAAGGGGGCGTTTATTTAACGCTTTCTGTGTTACCTTTATTTATTAAATATCATTTTCTTCGCACTTAAACCGTACAATTCAGTTAAAGAGAAATATCGCAAAATAATTTTAAATTGACCATATATTTAGAGTTCCCGATACACAGTCTCGAGAGCTCGAGATAATTTTTTTCTCCCCCGTACAGTGTTGCCATTGCTAGCGTTTAAATCGTTGAGTTTGTTAATCAAAAATTCGTTAAAGGTTTGCAGAATATGAAATCGATAATAAAACAAATTCCAAATTATGGCTTCGGCTTCCAGATGCCAATATTCAGTGGAAGATAACGGTATTCAAAATTTGATAGCTGTAGGTGCCGTTGTTTTATTACAGTGGGAGAAACATACATATATTTATGCAGAATCTTCATTAGCCCAAACGGTGTTAACCCAGAAGAGCTAATAATTTCGTTTTTGCGTTTTGCGTTGCTTCATTTTAAATGTCGGTTGACTTTTCAAATTGTTGCCACCAAATATTAGAGCCCCGTATTATATTTAAGGAAATTAAATAATGAAGAATCTGCATAAACGTATATATGTTTCTCGTACTGGGATAAGACAACGATACCTAGAGCCATCAAACTTTAAATTTCGAATAACTTACGTTTCTCTCCGAATATGGGTACCTGGAAGCCCAAATTTGAAATTTGGAATTTATTTTATTATCGATTTCATATTTTATAAAACTTCAACGAATTTTTGATTAACAAACTTAACGATTTCAGAGCAAGCAATGGCAACACAGTACGGAAATTTTGAAAAAAAAAAAAACTTTTTATCTCCAGCGCGCGAGACTGTGTATCGGAAATTCTAAAGATCTGTTCATATTAAAATTATTTTGCGATATTGCTATTGAACTGAATTTTATGGTTTAAGTGCTAAGAACATGATATTTAATAAATAAAGAAAACACACGACATGTTAAAAAAACGCCCCTTTGGGCGTAATGTAGAATCTGAAAGTTTTAAAAAACAATATTTCATTTTTTTAAATATAACGCAGGTCGGTAATATTTGGTGGCAACAATATGAAAAGTGAACTGATATTTAACACAAAATGCCAAAACGAAATTAATAGCCATTCTGGCATAACGCCCTTTGGGCTTGTGCAAGCAAGCCAAAAAAGGAAAGAGAAAGAGAGAGAGAAAAAAAAACGAAGAAAGGAAGAAAACGATAATTGTTTTGGTCAGTAAAACAAAATTTGTTAACTAAATTAAAAAAAACAATTATTACATATTTATCAAAACGCATATATTAAAAAATTCAAATTAATATTTATTTTCTGCCTGAAATCTAAAAATTGGTATCTGCAACAAATTTCTGTTGGTCACAATTTATAAATCAAACGAAATAATAGCTAAATATTAAAATTTTCAGATTGGCCTTTGTTTAAATATCTGTAGTTTGTTGAAACAATCAGTAAGTAACGTAATATAGCTTAAACTAAAATGAAATATACGAAAACTTCCCATGCCAAACAAAACATCAGAATAAATAATGAAACTTTCTCTTATTTATTAAATTTTCCATGCATGCTCATACAGAAAACACAATATTTGAATATAAATAATTGTTAACTTTGTTTCTTACTACACTTTTCAGCTACAACATCTCATGGCGCTTCGATTTTCATTACGTTTATGATCTTAGAGGAAAATTATTAGAAAGTATCTTCATCACAAACTGTAAATACTCATCGGCAGTATATATAAAAGTGTAATCGTAATTTATATATCACAGTGTATCGCGGTGTTGTTAGCTCCATTTCTAGGTTTTGTCGAGTGATAGCCATGTTCATTTTTGGAGATAAAGATAATGTGAAATTGAACTATTAAGATCTGAAAGTTGTTCTTCAAATTCGTGTCGTAATACTGCTAATTAATTTACAGCACGCATAAAATTTGTTCTAGGATCAGTTGTGGCCTACAGGTTGCAAGTTTGAAACCGTTAATTTACGGCGTTGCTGTCGTCACTGTATTAACTGCGCACCAAGGTTACAACAAAAACTTCTCTGAAGTAAAAATACTTTTTATTTCACCAGATAATGGAAATCGCTAAATTGAAACAAGAAAAACATTTTCGAAGGGTTTAAAAAAGTAAGTAATGGAGTCTTTTCTTTCGTAACTCAGTTTGCAAATTTTTTTTAAAATTTGGTGTGACTTTTAAAAACGTTTACTAATAAGTTATAAAAGCTTAACTCTTATAAAAAAATAAAATAAAAAGCAAACAAAAGGACGTGTTTTGACATTTAATGGAAAATTTTGATCAAAAGTGTGCTTTTCAATAATTGCAAAATAAATAAAATATGAAAATTATAGAATAAAATATAAATCTCACAAAAAGCTTCTCTGTGGATCATGTAATGTGTCCAGATGCACAGTAAAGATTTTTGTTTCACAAGTGCTTGTATACTTTGGAATGTTCCAGATATTGTACGAGCACCAAAGGCGCACATTCTGACACTATGTTTTCACTATTTGTTTGCCTCGTTTATAAAAATTATTTAAAGTATCAAATAATGTAGTGCTGTTGCTTTGAGTTTTATTGGTTTACAAAAAAGCAGTTCTTCTACTGCTGACATACTATCACAAAATCTAACATACACATTGAAATGAGCATCGTTATTGCTATCTGTTGCCTCATCAAGCTGAATTGAAAATAGTTTGTCACGCATCTTCCCGAAAAGCTGCTGTACATCTTCAGCTATATCATCGATTCGAAGGGCAGCAGTATCATTTGATAGAGGTATGGATTGCAAGTCTTTGGCAAAATTATCTGCAAGCATAGTTTTTGCGATCTCAATTGCAACTCGCAAAGTAAGCTTTTCGTTAGGTTGCGCAGATGTTCGCGAGAATGCCGAATGTGATGGATAGCTAGCAACAGAGACTACACTATTTCTCTAATGGCATTTGTACTTTTAGAAATGGATGATCGAGGAAATAAATATTTCATTTATGTAAAATTTATTTTGCAACCTGTTCCAGTTTAAAAACTAGGAAGGAAAAGTAATATAATACTTATCTTATTTCTTAAAAGAAACTTACTTAAAATAGCTGTTACTTAAAAGTAACATATACACAATTTAATACTTATCTTGATAGTTTGCACGGTTTATAATTAAGGTCATATTGCGTCAAGGAACATTATTATTGCATTCAATACATTGTTTTTGTATGGGCGGGGCGCAATGAAAATTATGATTGAAAGTTTTGTCCCAAATATTGGAAGTTTGAGAAGCTCTGACCTATAGGAATAAACTGCTTATTTTTATCATATTATTCACTTATAATCTCAACTGACATCTTGATAGTGTAGTCTAAAATATAGCTGTGGCATTAACTTTCTCAAAATCGTTTTTTGAAAAATGTTTTGCAAGTTTAACTTTCAATCTAAAGACAGTATCATATATTACTAGCTGTGCTTTAAAGCATTATCTTTTAAGAAACTCGGAAATAGGCATCATATTTCATACGGTATAGGTGCTCAAAAAGCTGACAGCAGAATTTATGATGAGTTTCTCCGTATGAACAGTACACTTTCTTAAATTTGTAGCTGCTTCATGGAAATATGAATTATACATAACTCGGTGAATAAGATGTATTATGCTATGTATTTAATTAACTGAATAATTTTTTTACTTTAAAGGCCACTGTAGAGAAAGTTAGCTTTAATAATTACAAAACTCTCTTATCTTGAGCGCTGAAAATATTTTCATAAAGTACGCTATCTTAATTTGAGAAATTTTGCAGAAGGTAGTATATGTTTAGTATTTAGTTACATTTTTAGCACTTCATATGTAACTACAGTTAAGGACCCGAATAATATCCTTATACAAGTTGTGAAGTTTCCGAATGTTTTTGTGCCTAATTTTATCTTTATGAATAGATGGCGTAGCCATCGTCGCAGATGTTTTACTGCTTATTTATTTTCAATTTTGTCTTGTGTTTGGGGCAACAGATGTTAAAAAAAATAATGGCTAGAATTCGATGTTCTATGAAAATGGTTTGCGTCCTTATTTATCGCCTCACAAGTCAAGTGTTTCCAGGTTCCTATAACTCTATGAAAATTCAAGGGAATCTATTTAATTATTGAACTGTAGAGAAATATGATGTCATACATCGATAGCAGCGCCCCCACCTGAAGTAGAAAAAATTAATTAGATGTTAGATGCTAGACGGGAAAGGCGTAGTAGGCCTTATCCTTTGTTTTGTAGAATTCCACATGATGATTTATTAACTGTTTAACTGTATATAGTGTAAATAAATATTTAAATTAACGTTTCTTCGAATCAATGATAGATATAGATTTCTTCATAGATAGATTTTACATAGGATAGAATTTCGACTTAAAACTAGCCTATCGCGACATTAGCCTTTCGTCACATTTTGTATTGCTTCTAAATATACGTGCCCTAAATTTTGCATAAACTAAAAGTGTTCTGAGCTGAGATAAACTCATAATTTTCATTTAAATAAGCCTTCACTTTCTATTATTAGTATAATGGAAGATCTTATTGCTAAACTGAAATCGAAACGAAGGGTATTCAGGACCGCAGTGTCCAAGATATTAAAGATAATCGAGACTGAACTAAATAAAGATGATATTAGTGTAAACGTAAATGTATTAGAAGAAAATTTAGATCTATTAAACGAAAAATCAAAAGTTTTGAAAGATTTAGACGCTCAAATAGAACGACATTTAAAACTCGAAATGGAGGAATTTGAAATCGCAACGGTTCTAGAATACGATGAGAAAATTCAACTGTGGCAATTTAGAGGAAAGAAAAAATTGAAGGAATTGAATAATAATTGAATTGAATAGCTCGAAAATTCGGAGAATGAAAATCGGAACATTTCTAATGAAACCACTACAGATTTGAAAAACGAAAGTAATACATTCACTCGTCTTCCTAAATTAACCATTTCTAAATTTTATGGTGATCCATCAGATTGGTTAGAATTTATAGGTCAGTTCAAAAATGCGATTGACAAAAATCCGAATTTATCAAAAATAGAAAAATTTATTTATATGAAAAGCTTTCCTGGTGGCTCAGCCGTCAAAGCTATTTCTGGTTTCGCTCTTATCGAAAATAATTACGAAGCTGCTCTTGAACTGTTACGTTCCAGATTTGGGCAAACGAACATCTTAATTAATTCGCATCTAGAACAACTCTTAAGTATTTCACCTGTTGAAATCCTAATGATGTAAACGGATTAAGAAAACTTCTCGATCACACTGAAGTGCAGATAAGAAATCTTGAAGCATTAAAAATAGACTCTAATTCCTGCGGAAATCTTTTAACATCTTTAATTTTGAAATTACTTCCTAATGAGTTTGTTCTTGATTATAGCCGAAAAATTAAAGAAGAAAATTGGGATTTAAAAGGTCTATTAGACTTTTTGAGGAACGAAGTACTCAGTAGAGAACGCGCAGCTTCTGTTAATTATAACTCTAAAGAGAAATTTTCGCAATTAGAAAAACCACTACCTTTCAAATCGAAACTTTCTGCAGTCAAAACAAGTAAGCCGTCGACAATTGAATTATTAGCAGCGTCAGCCGAATCACAGTGTCTGTTCATTCGCGATTAGAAAACCCACTACCTTTCAAATCGAAACTTTCTTCAGTCAAAACAAGTAAACCGTCGACAGTTGAATTATTTAGCAGGGTCAGCCGAATCACAGTGTCTGTTCTGCGAGAACGGAAGTCATAAATCTATGGATTGCGAAACTTTAAGTGTGGAAAAGAAAAAAGAGATTTTGAAGAAGCAAGACAGATGTTTCTTATGTTTGAATAAAAAGCATAGAATTAAAGACTATAAACAAAAAGTAAACTGTAGCTTCTGCTGTAATAAACATTCGAAAGCCATTTGTTATTCATTTCATCAGAAAAAAGATAACGATAAACTTGAAAAGAAAACGTAGGATCCCAACGTTATTTCCGCTGTTTCGTCATATAATTCCAATGAAAATAGATCTAATAAAATAGTACTGCAAACTGCTTCTGCATTAATTCGAAATAATGATAAATCTGAAAATATGAGAATTCTTTTTGATAATGGCTCAATGAGATCTTTCATAACTAAAAATAGATCTAGTAAAATAGATCTTCCCATTATCAGAAAAGAAAGAATCTTAGAAAAGAATCACTTTCTGTTTACTCATTTGGAGATAAAACTGAAGCATTAGAAAAAACTTCAATGTTGTTAAAGCCAAACTAGAAAATATTAGCGATCCCAAATTTAGTATATCTGTTGAATTTCTCGCAGTTGAAAATGTATCCAATGCTCTCATCTCTCCTCCAGATTTGAACTTCGCTAAGGAAAACAAAGTTTTACAAAATTTACAATTAGCTGACTGTTGTAGGCAAAGTGACAAAATTGATGTTCTCATAGTGGTAGATTTCTATTATTCCGTAATTACAGGTAAAATTAAAAGAATTTCAAGACATGTAGTAGCTACAGAATCTTTATTTGGGTAGTGTTTACAGGGTGTGGAAACTCCGATGACTGATGGCAAATCTCCGATGAGGTGGCGCCGTGACAGACAGCTACGACACCATCGCTGTGGCAGACAGTTTCCAGAGAGATGAAAGGATTCTACCGGAATGGTATTGTATTGAGACTTTGAGACTTTCATCGTTGAGCAGCTAATGTTTTATTGTAAAAGATAGCTGTTATTAATAATTTTATAATGATGCAGTTATTCGCATAAATCTTCAAGTGTTTCGTAAATATCGTCAATAAAGTGTTCGTGTCTAAAGGATTGAAGCTGATGATTCAAAACAACGCCGGCGATTCAGAACCAGACCTATCAGGTAAAGATTCATTTATTTATTAAATTACGAGTTATTAATTTCCTGATCGCACAAAGCCATTTGCTATATTATAATTAGTTTAAGGTATAATGATTTACATTACAGGGTAAAGTAAATAATGAATTTAGTGAATTATTAACTATGAAAGTAATAGTAAATGAAAACTTTATATCAGATCAGTTACAACAGTTTTGGAAGCTAGAAAACTTAGGTTTAGAAAGTGATACTCAGAACGACAAAACTGTTGATTTAGAAATTATGAAATCCTTTGAATCTGATATAAAGTATAAGAATGGCAGATACCATGTAAGATTACCATGGAAACCAAATTCAAAACATCTAATGGAAGATAATAGGGATATAGCACCTGAAAGATTCAAGAAATTAAGTAACAAATTTAAAATTGATAACCCTTTATTTGTTCAATATACAGAGGTTTTAAAAGATTTCGAGTTAAAACACATTATTGAACCAGTTAAGGAAGACAATCGAAATGACAAGACTATTTTATTTACCTTATAGGGCAGTCATCAGAAATGACAAAACAACGAGCAGACTAAGAATAGTTTATGATGCTTCAGCACATAGACCAAAGACACATTCTTTAAACGACTGTTTATATACGGGTCCGAACTTATATCCTGATATTTTTGATTTACTGGTAAAATTTAGACAAAATTCGGTAACCTTTACAGCTGACATTACAAAAGAGTTTTTACAGATAGAGTTGAATGAAGAAGACAGGGATGTTACACGATTCTTTTGGAAAGATGATCCTGGTGATAGCAATGAAAACTTGAAAACCTTTAGATTTACAAGAGTTATGTTCGGAGTAAAATCTAGTCCCTTTCTACTCGCTGCTACCATTAAGCATCACCTTAAAAATACTCAAAAATATATCCTGAAACAGCAGAACTCTTAAACAACTGTTTGTATGTTGATGATATTATTGGTGGTCAACAAAATTTAGAACAAGCCCTGAAAACAAGTTAAGAAATTGTGAACATTTTTAATGAAGCAAGCATGTCACTACATAACTGGCATACTTATTCAAAAGAACTCAGAGACATTTGGCATCACAAAGAATTTTCGATACAAGAATCTCCTGAAATTGCCCCGATCAAAGTGTTAGGAATTAACAGGGATACAGATAACGATAATTTTTATTTTGACACTCAACGCTTAACAAATTTCATAGCCTTGTCAATTAACTCAAAACGTTTCCTATTGCAAACTGCAGGGCGATCCTGTCGGATTTTACGGCCCTTCCACCATTAGAATAAAGTGTCTGATTCAGGAAATCTGGTCTGCCAAAATTGATTGGGATGATGAACTGCCACCTGATCTTAGTTATAAATGGAAAGTCTGGTACGAAGAAATTGAAGAACTGAACCACCTCAGAATTCCCCGTTACTATTTAGAGGGAATATTAGATGTAGATGTGAAACAAATAGAACTCCATAGCTTTTCTGATGCTTGTCTGAAAGCTTATGGATGCGTGGTATCTAAGAATAGTTTTTAACAATGGAACTTTTAAAACAATTTTTGTTGCTTCCAAGAGTAGAGTTGCACCTCTGAAATCACTTACACTTCCTAGATTGGAACTCTTGAGCGCGCTTTTGTCCGCCAGGTTGAGTGATAAAATCGCAAAATGTTTGAAATACGAAGTAATCCCCTTCCATTGGACTGATTCTCAAATAACTTATTTTTGAATTCACGGATCTCCCGAAAGATTTAAACTTTCGTCAAAAACAGAATTTATGAAATTCAGAAACTAACTAAAAGCAATAATTGGCATTATTGCCGAGGAAAAGACAACCCAGCCGACCTCATATCACGAGGAACTAGTGTTGCTAATTTGAGAAATTGCCAACTTTGGTGGCATGGACCACCCTGGCTGTTACAGTCTTCAGAATTTTGGCCCTCTGGTAATGTGGACGTTGTTGAAGAAGAAAATTTAGAATGTAGAAAAACGTTTTCTTGTACCCTACAGTATAAATGTATCGTACAAGAGAAGGATGAATTGTTTGATATTTCTAACTACAGTAATCTCATGAAAATATTAAGAATAACATCTTGGATTAGACGCTTCACTTTGAAAGCTAGGAAACATGCAAACTTCACAGATGTTCCTACAGCTGAAGAGCTTAAAGTTGCAGAAGAATTCTGGATCCGTAGAATTCAATATAGTATATAATTTGGAAATCTCGGCATTAGAAACTGATAAAAGCATATCTAAGAAGTCGTCCATATATTCTTTTTCCCCGTTTTTAGACGATAAAGGAATCTTACGGCTTGGAGGAAGATTACAGTTTTCCGATTTCAGTACCGAAGAAAAACATCCTATCCTCTTGCCTCGAAATTCGAAATTTACGGAACGGATTATTGAAAGAGAACATAGCAAGTTGATGCACAGTGGAGTTACAGCCACTTTGACCAGCCTTCGAAAAGAATTCTGGATACCGAAAGGCCGACAGCTTGTGAAGAATATACTTGGAAACTGTCTTATTTGTAGAAAGTATACAACAAAACCTGCTCAACAGATAACCGCACATCTGCCTAAAGACAGAATAGTTGAGACTCCACCATTTCTTGTTTCTGGAGTGGAATTCGCGGGCCCAATTTTGGTTAGATTTGCAACAAGAGCTGATAAATCCTACATAGTTCTTTTCACCTGTGCTGTTACCAGGGCCTTCATTTAGAGGTAGTCTCCAGTATGTCAACAGAAAATTTTTTGATGGCTTTTAGACAATTCGTATCAAGGCGAGGACACTGTGACACAATTTACTCGGATAATGCCAAAACCTTTCAAAAGGTAAATCAACAATTCGAATATTTTTCAAAAATACTGAAGGATTCCAAATTTCAAGATTTTATTGCCAATAGAAAGATAAACTGGAAATTCATCGCAGAACGTCCTGCATCGTGGGGAGGATTTTATGAACGTTTAGTGAAGTCTGTGAAGGATTGTTTGAGAAAAACACTTGGAAAAGCCCTATTACATTTTGAAGAGTTGACTACTATTTTGACAGAAGTGGAATATGTCATAAATCAAAGACCATTAACTTATACTTACAATGACTTGGAAGAACCAGAGCCTCTGACACCAGCACATTTTCTCAACTTTGGCCGAAAAAATCATAATTATCCACTTCATTTTATCGAGATGATTCACAAGAATTCAAATAGAAGTTATTTGATGAAACGACAAGTGTACCAAACAAGACTTTTAGAACATCTCTGGAAAAGGTGGAAGGAACAATATCTACTTGACTTACGAACGGCCCACTATTCGGATAGTCCTAACCCTAGTAAAGAATTAAAGGTTGGAGATGTCGTTCTCTTGGAAGGATCTACAAAGTCCAAACTCTTATGGGAACTTGGTGTGTTAATAGAGTTATACAGCAACATGTTCGTTCTTGTTTAATTAAGACGTCCAAAGGACCAATTAAGAGACCCATACAGCTCTTATATCCTTTAGAAGTTGTGGACAAACTTTAGAACTATTGACTGAACTATCAACTCCGACATTTAAGGAGAACTTTTTGAACTTACTGATTATTCAATATATTCTTATGTTTAATTGATTAATTTGTTTTATTTTATATTTTAATAGATGTTCAGAAGAATATTTTTTCCCTTTTTTTAATTTGTGACAGTAAGTAACTGTAAGTATTTGCATTTTATTTGGATTTAATTGTTATTCTTCTTAGTTGTGTGAACTCCATATGTTCAGGTGGGGAGTGTAGCGAAATATGATGTCATACAGCGATAGCAGCACCCCCATCTGAAGTAGAAAAAATTAATTAGATGTTAGATGCTAGACGGTAAAGGCGTAGTAGGCCTTATCCTTTGTTTTGTAGAATTCCGTATGATGATTAATTAACTGTTTAACTGTATATAGTGTAAATAAATATTTAAATTAACGTTTCTTCGAATCAATGATAGATATAGATTTCTTCATAGGATAGAATTTGGACTTAAAATTAGCCTTTCGCCATATGAACTTACCACTAGCCAAGGAGCCACCAGTGAAGATTATGTAAAGCCGATAATTCAATTCTAGTATTCTATAAAAGTTACCTGTTTTACAAACAAATCGAAATATGTATTTTTGTGCTATAAATGGAAAACTGTTAAGGAAACTTTACTTCTATTCAAATTGTTTTCATGTAAAATTAATTCTCAAGTTCTAATTTCCATTATATATTTTTAAATATAAGTTTGAAGTTTGCATGACATGCATACGTAATTGATTTTATTCTTTAGAGTAAAATAAAGATATCAAAAAGGAAATCATCAATTCCGTTAAAGCATCGAATTCAAATCAAGTAGAGTGGAAGATTTGTTGGAACTGTTTACGATGTTTTAAGATCAAAAGATTTAGACAAAATTCTT
Organism: Stegodyphus mimosarum; assembly: GCA_000611955.2. Lineage (NCBI taxonomy): Eukaryota > Metazoa > Arthropoda > Arachnida > Araneae > Eresidae > Stegodyphus > Stegodyphus mimosarum. The sequence goes on from KK119986.1 coordinate 665,070, forward strand.
ACATTAAAAAAATATTCAAAGATGTAGTGACAAGCTTGAAGAATATTATTATAGTTGTTCTATCTGAAGATTTTGATCAAGAATCTGAGTTCAAAAATTTATCTAAGTCACAGGATTTGGAAGATGAATAATTGTAAAAATAGAAACATATCTAAATTTGATTAATAAAGAATCACAAGTTAGTGATGATAGAACGTTAAAAATCTACCAAATCTATGCAAGTATAAAGCTTCCGAAGAACGATCTTCCAACGTTTTCTGTTCAGTTTGAATCCTTGCTGAGATTTAAATCCATATTTTTAACTTCAGTTGCTTCCAATGAATCTTAAGCTAATATTAAAAAATTGCAATATCTTCGAAGTACAGTTCCGTCTGATGCTCGTCTTATTAGGGGATTTGCAATAACTTCCTAAAATTACAGAAATGTTTGGGACAACTTTACTCAACAGATATGATAATCAGCGGCAATTAGAATTTTCTCAGTGTTGAAAATCATTTAATGTAAAATTTGAAAAACCAACACGTCTGATTCCTTTCAATGATGATAGATACTTGCAACTAAGTAATTCGGTATTTTGGTCTACAGTGCAGTGGAAATTCTTCTGATTTACGCTTTACAAGATAAGCTAGAAGATTCACTTAAAATAAATCATTTCTGTCAGTCAACATCAGGATTTCAGATGTACCTAAAGTTACTATTATGTTAAAAATTAGAAATTATTTCAAAATACTGTCTTTTTCAAATGCATTAGAATAAGCTCATTGTGCTTAAGATTCATTAGAAACTGAAAAATACATGCTCAAAGTATCAAAGGTGTATTATCATCTGGAAAGTTTAAAAAAGCAACTAAATCTATAGTTAAGCTTATTCAAAAATCAGAATTCAAGCTTGAGTACAACTATTTAAAATAGACTTCCTTTGCCCCGAAGGAACAAACTGATTCCAATGAACGTTTTCCTTGATGAAGATGGAATTATTAGAGTAAGCGGACGATTAACAAACTCAAACTTAGATCAAACTCAAAAACATAAAATTCACATAGCAAAGGATCACCATTTCACTAGCTTATTAGTACAATATTATCACAAAATTTCTTTACATGGTGGTCCTCAACTTACTTTGTGTTGTATCCTTCAAAAGTATTGGATACCTTCGGGAAGAGAGCAGTTTAATGAATTCTATCTAAATATTTGACTTGTTTATAATTGAAGTGACAGCCATACAAAATCATCATGGAAGACCTGCCTTCTAGTGGATTTAGAGCTGGCAGGCATTTCCTAACATTGGACTTGATTTTGGTTGATCATTCAAAACAAAATCTAATCTGACTCGTAGTAAGAATTAAATTGTACATTGTTCTTTTCATTTGCTTTGCCACTAAAGCAATTCTTCTCGGGGTTGCTTCAGATTTGTCAACAGATGAGTATCTAGGTACTAGAAGGTTTATCTTCAGACGTGGAAAACCAGAAATGTGTATTCAGATAACGCAACGAATTTTCGAGAAGAAGTAACAATTAGTACTTTTCAGTTCTGCTAAAATTCAAAACCGGAGCTTAAGAATCTATTGTAGGGCATTTTATCCTGCATTTAACTCCACATTTCAGAAGATTGCTGAAGACAGGAAGCAAAATTTATTTAAAGTTTACTATCTTAACATTTGAGGAACTTAGCATTCTAATAATACAGATTGAAGCATGTCTTAATTCCAGACCAATGCTTTTCTTTCTTCAAATCCTCAAGATTTAGAATCTCTTACTCCACTAAATTTTTTAACAGGTGCTCCTATAACTTCCTTTACTGATAAAGCTCCAACAAAGTCTCTTTGCTGAAAGTCAAGATGGAATTTTATTCACAAATTTCGTAATCAGTTTTGGACAAGATGGCAAAAAGAATAGCTAAAGCAACTGCAACTTCGGGAAAAGTGGACTTTGCGGGCAACAAACATCCAAAATGTGTCTGAAAGAGGATACTTTTCCTCCATTGAAACGGAATCTTCAGCCGGGGAGCAGGTTAAGTTTTACAATGGTTTGGTGCCTTATTTTAGCCTTATCTATAGGCGGCGCTGTTATCTTGGACCTTTACAGAAATTTTACAGCTTATGCATTTTCACTTTTGTCTTGTGTTTGTGGCAACAGATGTAAAAAAAAAAAAAAAAAAACGACTAAAATTCAATGTTCCATGAAAATGTCTGCGTGTAAAGTATTCCGATAGCGCATAAAGTTTAAATTTTATTACACTTTGCGTCCTTATTTATTGTGTCAAAAGTCAAGTGTTTCTAAGTACATGCAAATTCAAGGTAAGCTATTAAGTTGAATAATTATTGAACTTACCACCAGACAGAAGTCAATGAAATAAATTTTGTGATTAGTTTGTTGGCTGGAAAATTTAACTCTATTGTCGTTGCTTGATAGAGGTTAGCGCAGTTGCCCGGATTCGAAACCCGGAGAACGTTTGGATGCTTTTAAGTGTATAGTGTGTAAGTGTATAGTGTCTTTGTGGCATAGGCAGCTTAAAATGTACGGCAACACGAAAATCGTTTCGTGTAGTTTGGTGGTAGGGATGTGAGATCCTTAGATCTGTTTCTTGGAGCCTTTTTCTTCAAAACTGGACGGAACTGGACAAAGTCGTTCTGTCATCAGTTAGGTGCCATCTGTCAAATTCATCTTAACGGCTGTTGTGTAGTGAAAATTAAGTTAATGAAGTAATTAATCAGTTATCAAAATTCAATCTTTCATATTCCAAATTTATGTTACACAACGCGTGGTTTTACTTAATTTCTGTGTAATTTTGTTTTACCTTAATTGGGGTTTTCGTACTTAAGTTTTTACATTCTTAATTTTCGTTATTCGCGAAACTTGTAAACTGCAGATAATGGAACTTTGTGTATTTTCCATGTAACATTTGGATTTAAAAATACTTAATTTGCGTTCACATATTTATGATTTATATTACTAGAAGCAGAAAAATTTGATCTTCAATTTGAGACTACTTTCGAATCAACAGCTAAATTAGTTTTTGAGTTATGATAATTTATTTAATTAATTTTTGCACTTTCGTGGGTTTTCGAAGAGAGGGGGGTGAAATTCGTTCTGAGTACGATTTTAGCTGCATTTTTCCACTGATAAGAGCTTTTCCGACGAGGAGGAGTATGTTTGCCAGTTCAGTTTTCCCCAGGTGTTAGTTGGAGAGTTTTTTTTTTTTTTTTTTTTTTTTTTTTTG
>KK119986.1:668759-681999 GCA_000611955.2 Stegodyphus mimosarum
CATAGGCAAAGGTACTGTTTTGGTTGATCTTGGGGAGTTTTTTTTTTTTTTTTTTTTTTGGCGGGAGTAGAATGAATGTTTGAATTGACAATTAGGAAAGTGTAAAATTTTACAGGGCGTAAGGCGGGGTGTGGTGAATATTTTTTTTCCACCGTTTTCGTGGGGGTTGGCGATTTCTGGCAATCCCTCGTAACAAAAACGCGTTGCAGGTATCGCTTGTCCTCTTTTTGCACGCTCTTCTTTCCCATGCAGTTCAGAAGTAAGCTCTTAAAATTAAAAGTGGGGCTCATTGCTCCCTCGGTGCAGATTTTAATGTAAGAAATATAAAAATCGCGTTTGCTTGCCTCTTTGGAGGAATGCCTTTGGGATAAAATCTGCTAATATGTATTATCTTCTCAGGGCTCTGACTGCCCCTCCATTTGCATTTGATCATGATTTCTAAGGAAAAATTTCTACGTTACCATCATTTAGCTGATTAATTCTATCACTTGGACCCGATCCGTAAAGAATGTCTACGCTTCCTGTTTTCAATTGCCACGCCAACCTCTTTTGGAAAAAATGAACCTGGATGAGGCTCCAACTGAGATTTGACGAATAATTACCATCATGCCTATCGTTCTTGTAGCAGTCCATAGACTCTAGTAGTCCTTACCCTACAGTTTGCAGTAGGAGATATTTTCCGGCTATCTCTTCACCATGCCTGAGAGTTGAAGTTGTCTCCAATGAATTTCTCCAACATCTTAAAATGCTTGGACATCCCAGTTAGCTTAACATTGGCGGGGCTGCGTCTTCACCATGCCTGAGAGTTAAACTTGTCTCCAATGAGTTTCTCCAACATCTTAAAATGCTTGGACTGTCCAGTTAGATTAAGATTGGCAGCTTCATTTTTTTGAAAAGACGGACTGGCGTTCCGGAATTCTCAGATAAGAAGTTACTTTTTTTTGTTGTTGTATAATTTTCTCTTATTTGCTTTATTTATAACTTAAAGAAAATAGGATACTGTATTTGTTACCAATACGTAATTAACTAACAAGTTAGATTATAATTTAGAAGGGTTCTCCTTATTTTAAAATATAAATTTTTACTGTCTATAATTTAGAATGATTTTTTGAATAATGAAATGCTGATGAATTTAAAATTTTGTTTTCTTGTTGAGCCTACTTTACTAGCTGAGGTCGAAGTAATCGGAATCTGTAATTAATTTGTTAAAGTTTTCAATACTCATAACTTACTTTTAATAGGTTGAGTGCAATAATGTTGATTAAAGATTATGATAGAAAATTTTATTGCTAAAAATCTAAATGGTAGAATTAATTTTTCTTGTGCAATAGTAAGTTGTTTAGAATATAATTTGTTAAGAAATGAAATAGTTATGTTTATGAATTATTAATTTGTTAAGAAATGTAAGTTGACTTGTTTTAGAAATAAAAAATGTGCGAAGGTAGCGTGCGTAGTTCAGCGTAGTAAGAAAATGCGTTACCAACGATATCATTTAATTATTTATTATTACAGAGTAGGCACAGTTACGACAGCGAATAGATTTGCGTGTGAACGTTCTTCTGCGTAGTGGTATACCAGTTGCCAATTATCAGGAACTAAACATTACATTAATTTCCAGTTGCCAGATTTTACAGATTAACATAATAAATGCACAACAAGAAAAATGCGATGGGAAAGTGCTCCGTTAGCCGAACGATAAAGTTACAAGTACGAAACAATAATGTTAGAAATTTTTTCACAATAAATTTTAAGGTTTCTTAAAGTTTAAAAATGTTTATTGTGTTCTTTATGTTTAAGTTACATATTTTCCCTGAACTATCTTATTATCACCTGTATCTAAGTTCGTAGTATTAATCCGGTTAAAAATTTACACAACGGAATGTTTTTATTAGGTTAGGTTAGTTTTGAGGCAAAAATTTTAATTTTGTTTTGTGGTGTCTTCCTAAAAGACCCTACACAACAAGATGGAGGCAAGTCTGCCTTCCTTGCCACGCTAAAATTTGTGGACGTGATCTGATTTTATTGTCAGGCATGAGAAATAGTCACAACATCTTAAGATGTTCGCCTATTGGAGTTCCTGGTTCTTCCTTGTGGTTGTTGACTGATAGAATTGTAGTGTTGCCTTTCGAAGATAGACCGAAATAAAAAATCAGTTATCCTAAATTGTTGCAATTTTGATAATACTGTTAGTATCAACTAGACAGTTTGAATTACATCAGATTTAGGAATTTTTATCACTCCGGATGAGTACTGATAACTTGGTATAAATTCTCACAGTGAATATTTTTTATCATATGGACAATATCATTTTCTAAGCCTTCGAGTGTTAGAAAAAATGTGTTTTTCAAAATACCCTTCAGAACATTACTTGAGCTGGTCAACTGGAGAAACTCTAGCGTCACAAATTTTCGGAAGCTTAATATTAGCTAATGGTAAAAGATAATTTTACCTTCGATTTCGAGTCTGAGTTAAATTCTTGTTACGCAGATACTGAACAAATCGCTGAAAGGATTAACTGAGAGCGAGCAGCTCATATAATCATATTTAGTGCCTACCATATCGGTATAGTAGAATTGTTGAACACTAATAATTCGACTCGGACTTAAATCCTGTTTAACAGGATAGTTACTTGAGAAATTTCATGTCTTTGCTTATGGTGTAGTATCAATAACAATGCCTCAAATGTCCTTCGAAAGCACCCTTTAGACGGAAAAGAGCATGGAATATATTTCCCACTAATTCATAAATAATTGTTGAAACTGAAATATCTCATCTTCAGTTCATGTCGCATACGAACTACGAAAAGCATGTACGACGCGTCAACATTTGTTGACTAAAAATGAATGCCGCTTCTTTTATATCATGAGATGCATACATATTCATATCAAATAAATTTCCTGAAATTCTGTACACGACTTCCCTTCTGATATATGTAAAAAATGTGAGGTTCGGTTTTCTATAACATACCCTATTAAATTGGAATAGGACGGATTATTCAAGTGACATGCGTAAAAACTCATTAGTATAAATTAGTAACAGGAAGTCTTCTACTTATGATTTATTCAACTTTACGACCGATTACGGGGGGAGGGCGGAAGACCTTTGCCGCGAAGGGCTTATCCGAAGTTATTACAATGAAAAATCACCTTCTTGTTAAGATGGATGCCATGTATCCAAACTTTGAGAAATTTACAAAAGCTAAACAGAAGGTACATATAACTTTTAAGTCCCTATCATGAAATTTATGAAAAACGCGATTAAACAAACAGTTCCAGACAATGTTTATGAAAACTAGAGCAACACACAAATGCAGCAATAATAACAATCGCAATTGACGACAGTCTGGCTTCAAACTGGCAATAATGCAAGCAACTAAGAAGGCAATTTCCTGCTGCAAATAAACTTTGTACTTATCTAGTAATTTTTTAACTTTCTTTCAATTTTTTATTTATTTTTAATTATTTTTTATTGAAATCGAAATATGATGGAATTGACCTATGACCGGTCGAACCGAATTTTACTATACCTTGCCTAGATGCAAAAGGTCAGATGAAACTCTCATTAAATTCATTATTTTTATTTTCAATAAGAAATAAATTGCATACAATTTTTACACTAAACATACAATTTTCCCCTAAAAACCACAGCATCAGATCCAGTTTAAATCAACTGTTAAGAAAAGCATTGCCATAAAAAAGGCATAAATAAATCTCAGAAAGCTAATTTTTCAAATTCATTCTAAAGATAAAAATGGCTACGTAATTAGGTCCAAAATAGAATTCGTGTCCGCTCTCTGTCAGTTCTCTTAAAAGGGCAGAATTTCAGGGCGGGGTTTCCTTCCTTCCGAAGTTCTGCCTTCAGATTCTCCCCCCCCCCAATGATTGTTTGAGACAGGCGCCGAATAACTGGACGGAGATTCTGTATTCAACTATTCTTTCTGTCTCTTTTGTTTTCCAAGGAGAATGTTAGTCTGTATTTTGTACATTTCTTTACTTATTTACTTTGAAATAATGAACTGGATGAAGGTAGGGAAATGGAAATTCCGCTGTCCACATGCACTAGAATAAGCGAACCCCAATGATTGTTTGAGACAGGCGCCGAATAACTGGACGGAGATTCTGTATTCAACTATTCTTTCTGTCTCTTTTGTTTTCCAAGGAGAATGTTAGTCTGTATTTTGTACATTTCTTTACTTATTTACTTTGAAATAATGAACTGGATGAAGGTAGGGAAATGGAAATTCCGCTGTCCACATGCACTAGAATAAGCGAATAGGTGAATTATTCTGCTTTTATGGACAAGATAAATGTATAATAACTCTTTCTTTTTAAAGAGAAAACAGGAATCAGGTATGACTCATAAACGGTTTTTATTTGCATAGTCACACTGAAGTGTATGGGTATATATTTATTCATATATATATATATATATAGATATATATATTATGTATATATACACACATATAAATGTATATACAAATAGCGAAACATAGAGGAGAGGACAATGCATGGAAGAAACCTTTTCGTAGAGAGTAAAAAGGATACATAGAGCGACTGGATTGTCTTTTTTTATGCCAGTAGTACACGTTTCGTGGTTACAATTAATTCTCTTTGGTCATCTGACGGTTTTACTACCTGGCCTTAGAAAAACCACATGATTTGAACGTTTCCCTGAGACGGCTGACTCTGTGCATGCAAGACTAAAATAGCTGTTGAATATCTAATTTATCTTTCATATTCATATCATTTTTCGAAACATGTATAATATAGGCAATTATTGTACAAACACTTAGGATAAGGGAACATGGTAATGTTACTTACACAATTAAACAATTAGCAAATCAGCTGTCATCATCTAAACTCAAAATAACGTTGTTTGATAGTATAGGATAGTAAGTGATACAACCAAATTGATGCTAATTGCCTTGAATACTCTGAAATATAATCTCTGGATTCATAATAACTAAAGCAAAATTTTAAATTAAATAATTAAGGTTCTGGTACAGCAAATTTGTGTTTCCTTTGTAAATTATGATGCAGTTTATGAATAAAACATTTATTAATTTTTATCGTCCCTTTAGCTTAAAGTTTTCACATTAAAATTTTTTTTTATAAGTATTTAACATTAAGATAATAATTAAGCTTTTAGTATTGTAATTACACGTAAAAAATGTTTCCTATTTTTCATATTCATATTTTTTTACAAGGAGACAACGAGCGACAAATCTTATGAGAATTTAATTTTTAAAAATTAATAATTACTTTATGCGTTATTTAATATGACTCCATTGTGTTTAAAGTAACAAAGCCATGTACTCTCAATAACTTAATTCATCGCAAAATGTTTATTTAATTAAAATGTTCTTGCGGAAATTTCAGTTAAAGCTACTTAGTAGAAGTTTAATCACCGCAAAAACTGAAATAAATTAATTTTCAAGATAGACTTAAATTGAGAAGAAACTTAAGAGTATTATAGTTGATTCGTAATAAATAAAAATGTGCTAAGGGTATACCCAAGCATTTAAAACGGAGAATCATTCAAACCATGTGAAAATATGTAACATACAGGATAAAAGGGGTATTTCATAGACAAAAAGAATGCAGAAAGAAGTAAATCAAATATAAAATTGCTTTTCTTTTTTTGAATCACAAAATTTTTGGCACATAGTAACATATAACAAATACATCACATGGCTACAATCTGGAAAGCTCCAATAAATTAATACATTTTGACAAAAATGTATTTTAATGTAGTAATACATAATTAAAAACTGTACCACCTGATACTGATATTTAAACAGATAAAGGCAGGCGGTGTATAAAATGCAAATATAATTGTTCTCGGAATAATTTTCTAAAAAACAGTGCGTAAGCATAAAATCGAAAATACGGAAAATAAAATAAAGTGTGATAATTTTAAAGGATATATTTATTTTGCAATTAAAATTAATATATGCTATTTAAAAATGTAAATACATAAAGAGAGTTTCGAAAATTTAAAATAGAATATAGAATGATTCTTTGTAATACAATTTTCGTTTGAAAGAGTTGTTACAGTGTGAACTTTTACTAATTTAAAAGTTTTTAGAATGAATTCATGATCTAGATCGCCTTAGATATTTTTAAATATATTTGCATTTTATTGCTGTTAAAAAATGTAAATTAAAATGTGGTCTGTTCTGTTAACCTGAAGCAAATGAAAACTTTTTGCAACGACATTTTTCGTAAAATTAAAAAAGAGTAAACTCTAACAAAGATAAAATATTCTGAAAAAAATCATTGCCAAATAGTTGTTTTAATCATTTTATTGAAAACTAAAGCACTGCAAAATTTTTATTTAAAGTGTGAAACTTTCCAGAGTTTCTATCACTACCTCTTTAGTACCTTTAATATGCTTGTTATTGCTATTTTATTAAAATCGCATCGAACCTTACTTAAAATTTTATTTTATAGAGCATTATTCTGAGTAACTCAAAACTCAAAAAATGCTGCGCTAAACATTACTGATGGCAAAAAAATTTTTTCATAAACCAGCAACAGCAAAACTCAAAGGACTAGACTACGACACAGAGTACAACATTCAGTCATAGAAATATCATAACCAACTTTCGTTTTTTAAATGCATGTAAACAATGCGTGCATCTCTATCCTATGAAACGTGCTTGATGACCGTACTTTTGCCGGTAAACTGATTATCTTCATCAAAACTGGTCCGAAAATTTTTTCAAAAAGACGCTTACAAAACACATAAACAAATTGAATGAATTTATCAGCATTATCACATTAAAGACAAATGACATTTGACAATCAAGCAATTCCCATAAAAATACACATTTTTTCTTACTTCTGCTACTGATCTGTACAATTTGAAAACACAATACACATAAAACAGCAATTTTTTATTTTGTATTAAATCTTTCAATATAAGGTTTAGTATAATCAAATTATATTCTTTATATTACAGTTATTAAGTACAAACAAATAAGAAATCAATAAGCAAATGATAATTTCAGAAATTTAATGTAAAGAGCGCTTTTTTGCATTAATTCTAACTAAACTTCAAGGAGATTTTAAGGTTATGTCTTTCTTTCATTTCTTTAATTTTTCCATAAACAAATATCTATTGTCATTATATGTAAAAGCATTAACGAAAATAGAAAATTTCCTAAGAATATTAGTACTATTTGGAGCTCAAATATTAAGAGATTACTTGAATGGTTTATCAACCTAGTATATTCACTAATGTCAATACATAATGAATTGAATAATATAAAAATATAATATCAACATTCTGATATAAAATGATAGTTATAAATATTAGAAACATTTTGTAAAAAATTAAAATCAGCCTAATTATAATTAAACTATTAAATAAAATCATAATTAATATTTTGATGCATTAGATTAATACGTTATTATATTCGTTACAGATCTTTGACCCATATTCTAAAATTTTACAATATTTCTTTTAAAACCTTTTAAACTTTCTTAATTTCTTCTTAACAGTACACACATATTTAACAAAATAGAATATTTATTGCTTTTGTTAATAGTTTGTACTTTTTTTCTCTTGTTTAATTTGTAGTTTATTTATTTTTTTGAAGTAGAAACATTTTTACTATACCAAATATAAATTCTTTAAATAACAGTTTTAAATATTTAACATATTATTCCTAAAAATAATTTTCTGCATCGCCTTTCCCCAAAACCATTTCATTATTATTTTCAGTCATGCATTTTCAAATATGAATTGTGTTGGCTTATTTCTTACATTACACGAATTTCTTAATTCATTGTAATAACTTCAATTACTTTTACCCTGTGTACTTAAATAACATATTCTATCCCACTTTCTTAGTGTTTGCTTTTTTACTATTTTATATGTTCTTGCCAAACGTATAGTGGAATGTCGTTTACACAATACCAAAATTTCAATTCAAGTATATTTTTTTAATTATTTACAAAACATCAGGAAAGTTGTTCGGACATAAATTAACCAGATCAGTTGCACCACTTTATAAAGCTCATTGTACATTATGATTTAACGATATTTTCGCATGAAATAAATTTTCGTTGTCAATGTAACAATAAAGCTAGTATCTGTAAAAAGAATAGTAACAATAGCCCCTCCCGAAAGCATGTTCTTTATAAATATCACCATTTTATCATACAACAATTAGACACATTTAAAAATATTTACAGTACATAGTTTCTTTGGAATGCTTCAACACTGAAACAGCAAACATGCAGGTGCAGCGGCGAATGAAAAAACTGTGAAATGTGGACGATACAGTAACATGTACCTGAGTTCCATTGATTCCAGAAGATTTATTTCATTGTGTGAACAAGAATACATTAAGGTCCAACTAGGATGCAACAGATCATTGTTTTGGCATTTTAGTACAATCTGGCATTCGTCCTATTTTTTACCTGTGAAAATATTATGAATTAAATAGCAAATTATTTCTTTTGCTTTTGACTTTTTTTCTGTCATTATATATTATTCTAAAATGCAAACTGTCTCTATGACTCATGTTGAAATATTTTTTACTTTAAATAGTGTTACTTTCAACACTGAATTAGCTAATGCTTCATATTCCTATTTAAAACGTGTTCAGGTTCACCTTCATAAGAGTATACTGAAAATACATGAATAATTTTGGCTTAGAAACAAAATACACAAATTAAAATTATCAGAGCCTTTTGAAATAGAAGCACCTTAAGTTAATTTAGCAAATATTAAATTATAAAGAGGAAATTAGAGCTTGCTTAACTTAGATAAGAGCTACCGACATCAGGTCTCTAATACATGAGTTCTACGTTCAAATAGCACGTATTATCAAAATCTTTTGTATGTTTTTCTGAGCTACAGTTAGTGATATATTGCTTTATTATTCTCAACAAATTTTAAATTATTTAAAATCTAATTTGCCAATATCGAGTTTAACAAAACCTTAATAATTTTGAATTTACATAGATGATTTATTTTCATAGTTCAAGGGTGAACGTTGTAAATTTTGTTACATGTCAAAATGATACAGTGATAAGGAGCTGGTTATTGCGAAGAATTTACTGATAACCATAAAACTTTGCAATACAGATCAGAAGATATTATTATACAAATGCGAGTAGTCATTTGTAGATGGAAGAAAAAACAAAAGTTTGCATACTTTTCCACAGCAGTGAAAGCAAAACTCACTTTTAAATGTATATTAGTTTACAAATTAATATTCTTACCTGGCAAAGATAAATTTATTTGTAAAATACTCTTTAGTTCTAAAATAGTCAGTTAAAAAATGTAGTAGAGACACTTTGTTTAAAAAAAAAAGAAAAAAAGAAAAATGTAAAGTATTTTTTTGTTGTATTTCAGTATAAGTGAAATAAATACCTATTCATTGGACAGAAAACTAGATTTTTATAGTTAACAATACCATATTTAATAAAAATTCAAATCTAAATAATACCATTTCTTAAGTCTGAAGCAATAAACACCATACTCAAAATGACGAACGAATATTTGATGAGAAATTTAATTTTATTTCAAAATTTTGCTTATTCATGAACGTGGAATGAAAGTTGACCCATGAACCTACTTTCAAATAGTTTTTCCATATCTTGCTTCACATATTAGCTTTTGTTATCCTTTTGTATCCTGCTGCCTTTGTGAAGTCTGATGCAAAAGCAGTTATAGGTGAGGAATTTCAAAGAGATATTGTTACATAAGATGAGGTTTTGAAAATAAAAATCTATATCTGACTAGAGTGCCATTTTCATGTCTACTGTATATTTTTTTTAAATAAATCCAAAACTATAATCAGTTGCTGCCTTGTTGGAACTCAGCACAAATGCAACATTAAATGCTCCATGAACTCAACACTCATTACATTTTACGATGAGTTTATGTTAAAAATCACGCATTTTTATAATTTGCTGTCTATTTAAAAATCGCATTTTACGAGGAAGAATACTTTTGATGTCTTCTGAGATATTTACAGCAAAACCTTAAAAATATATATTAAGTTTCTTTTTTGTCTAAATGTTTTGTCTCTTTAGAAATATCACAACTGAAAGAAAGAAGAAAGTTTAGCAGCTTACGTTCACAGACGTTTAAATTAAAACTTTCCCATTTACTACAACAATATTACTTTAAGTGCCTTGAATAATTATCAGTAATAACTGACATTATTGTTTTTTAAGGTCAATTTTTAAAGAATTAAGGTTATTTTTCTAAACTTTAACAAGTATACTTATAGTTTCAGCATATTTATATGTACACGTTCAGAGAAAGCTCTAATAACATAGAGTTTTTGAGTCTGGAAGAATCGAAAAAGTTAAAGGCAAAACGTTTAGGCATTTTGAGCCTTTAATTCTCTTAGTACAGACGTTTGATTGTATTCCATGAAGAATTTCTAAAAATATATCTCCAAACTGGAACTAATTTTAGAGTTCCGACAAAATTTTACATTCAACAGTTTAATATCACAAATAACTAACATTTTCTCTTAGAATGAAAATTGAGTCATATATAAAAATTATATATTACAATCATCGTATATTTACAAGTTTCAGGAACAATATGAAAGATAAACAAATGATGTAATCATATTAAATAACAAGCATCATAAATAAAATACTTTTTCATGTATCAAAAAATAAGGAATGAAATTTTAAATGAAGTAGAACGTCGTTTAATCGAACAGTAAATTATATCAGGTACAAATTAAACGATTAAATCGCAATAAATGACACAGCAGAAATAAAATTCATGTTTCCATATTCTTATATATTTTATACATTATAGTAATTTTTGCTCAGTGTTATGAAACAAATTATTCCTTATGTCACATATCTATTTAAGACGTTTCTTTTAAACTTAATATATTTGGGATATAATTTGCTTAGTTATCCCTCATGAGCGAAATATTTCAAATTTTGTAAAATTAAAACTCATTAATACTTTGCACAATTAAAACTCATGTGAGAATGAATAAAGTTTTTGGTAGAAAATGAGCAGCTTCTAGCACAACAGCTTTTTAATTTTTATGAAGCATGATTCTTCTTCCGTGATAAGCATTAGAAAAGTATTTGAAAAAAATCAATTTAATTAATCGATACCCAGCATTATGCTTTGAGGTTCTAAGGTATTTCTCCCGCCTTCTTGGCATGCCTTCGTGGTGTAGTGTTCAGCACGTTCGGTGCGTATTCGAGAGGTCTGTGGTTCGAGACCCAGCGAAGGTATTTCTCACTTTTCATCTCTTTTGCTTCGAAATAAACCTAATGTCTCTACAAGATATTTAATGGAGGTGCTACTAGAAACCCTAACTATTTACTAAAAACATTAAAAGAAAAGTTAGAAGCAACTTTGAGTTACTTACTTAATCAAAATGCATGCTTGTTAATTTGTGTAAATTGTTACTTTTGGATGCTACATTGTATAACATCCATTATGAATTAATTTCATGGAAAGCCTTTAAGTGATGAAAAAAAAACACCACATAATTAACTGGAATTTATAAATGAGGAATTTCTCCAGTATTTTACGAATTTCGCGTAGTCCCAAAAAAGGTTTTTAATTAAGTATAAAGCTCTACTATATTTTAAAAAAATTAGTGGAATATCATGAAGCTTTACTGTAATAGTAAATAAAAATGGGTTTATTAGGCTTCGCCATTTGGCCAACAAAGATAAGCCAACAAGATAATGCTTTGGCTGAAATTTCTGTTCCATAATAAGAAAGATCTGTCTTCTGCTTCTTGATATATATGTACATATAGACAGCAGTTTTAAGCAGGTGCAGACATTTTCAAATTATTAATATTAAATTTTGAAGATTACTAAACTTTCATCGTTTTTATATTTGCTAATAATGATAAACTGTAACAAATGGGAAATAAATATCAAGGATATTTAATTACAATGCTGAAAATGGTTTTAGTTGACTGACCAAACGTTTAGTTATCTAGATGTCTAGATTCGTTGAAAATGTCCTGAATGAATACCAAAATATTATTTTACCGACCGGCAGCCAAGCGGTAAAGTCACTGAACACAAGTAGTTCGAACCCCGGCGAACGGGTTGTATGAGCGTCTTGTGGTTATCCCTATGTGTAACATGTATATGAGCGAGTTCCCCTTAGCAAGTCGCCCAGGAAGGCATCCCTTCCCTTAGGCAGATAGCTCTCGTGTGCTTTACTGTAATTAAGTAAACCAAATAAGTAAATTATTTTGAACAAAATCTAGATATTTTGATTAAAATATTTACCTAATTTTATTCCAAATAATTTGGCATTAATGTTTCTCTTAAAAACGTTAGAAGTTATGTTTTCCAACATTTTATATAAAGACTACACAATATTTTAGTGATATGAGACCATTTTCTTATTCTAGTTTAGTTTCGATCACTGTGCAGTTTAATTTTGAAACTTTCACAAATTTTTTGCCAGTTGAGAATATTTTTAATAGCACAAAAACATTTTACTTCTATCTAAGTTTGATCCAGAGATCAACACACATACAACGCATAATTTAGTGACGCTACATAGATGGGGAATGACTGTGAAAGTCGAATATAATATGGACGACATTTTTGAGTAAAGCATGGGCGTGAGTATTACATAAACTTAAATGAAGTAATAAACCTGATCACTCAGTCTAATACTCGTTCGGTAAGCGACGTTCTACTATAAAAAAGAACAAAGGTTAATTGTTTTATACATATTTTATATAAATTACGAATTTCAATAATTATCACAGAATAAATTCCCCAGAAGTGATTTTAAACTCGAGAGATATAAATTCCTTTCGAAATTTCAACTTTGTATATTTCAAAATTTCTAACCTGTTGTCGAGGCGACACATTTAAACACACAAAACATTGAGCTGCAGTGGGACGTAGAACAGAAGGACGTTTGAAAAAAAGATCCTTCGAAACATGAATGAAAAGAGCATCCTCGAAGAAATAGTGATGAGAAGTAAACAACAGTATTCATACAGAGCGTCAGCCTCCACACTTTTAGTTGAACGCCTGTTTAGCGTGTGGTAATTTTACGAGAAATGAGCATGAATTTAACGAAAAAAAGATGGAGGACAAGTTTACATAATTTATATTAAAACATTTCCAACTTAAATTTAAAAAATTTTAAATATAAAAAATATAAAATTTATAAAATAATGTAATAAAATTACGAAAGACATATATTAAACAAATGTAACGAAATAAAAACTTAGATTTTTTTACAGCAA